>LR738713.1:744217332-744229022 GCA_902687465.1 Secale cereale
ACACATCCGGATGTTTTGATGATCTTCTCCTGTGTCCCTGTCAGCGGACATATCCGGATGTGTTCATGACATTTGACTTAGTCCGTTTTGATGACCTTTTCCTCTGTCCCTGTCAGCGGACACATTTGGATGTTTCGATGACCTTCTCCTCTGTCCGTGTCAGCGGACACATCCGGATGTGTCCATGACATTTGGCTTGGTTCGTTTTGATGACCTTCTGCTCTGTCCCTATCAGCGGACACATCCGGATGTTTTGATGACCTTATCCTCTGTCCCTGTCAACGGACACATCCGGATGTGTCAATGACATTTGGCTTAGTCCGTTTTGATGAACCGCGTTGGAGTTGCCCTAATAAAGGCGGACAAAGACGCTGAAACAACACTAGCAAGGCCTTGTACAATGACAAGTGCTTAGGGAGGTGGTTAGAAAATAAATCATTTTTTGAAGCATCGATGCTTATTTCTGTAGAAGAGACGCCTAATTAAGCGCATGTTCTGTGTAAATAAACATCGGTGCTTAATGAAAGCCCGGTTTATTTCTTCAAGCATCTCTCCTAAGCGCCTTGCAAAGTGAAATGCGCCACTAGTCCACAAACTCAAATTGATTGTACACTTTAGACCAACAACTCGAGTAGTGATCGGATTTAGTCCACAAACTTGTTGATTTGATCAAATCAAGCCAAAATCGGCCCGGGAGAAAAAAAACGACCACGTGGATGCCATGTCATCGGTCAGTTGACTGCTCGTGCGTTCACTATTTTTTACAGGGGTCTATATATCAATTTGACGATTTTTTTCTCACAAACCATAAAAAATAGTAAACAAACTTGCGTCGCCCAAGACTTGAACCTAGGCTGTTCAGAATTTGGACTGCCTCACTGACCACCAAATCAACATCTAGTTTGCACACCAACCTGCAGCCTACAGGATATATGTTCACGTAGAATCACGAGAGAGAAAAAAGAAATCAGAAGATCCCTCCAGATCGTTTTTCAATCAGGCGATCTCTTTCCTTCTGTTTCGCTTGATTGTTGCCTTGTTTGTCGCTAGATCGTAGTGTTACCTGGTTTCCTTTGTTTTCTGTGACCAACAAGTCATCTTCTATATACTGTCTCAAGTGTGAGTTATATCTTGAATGTGAGGTTTTGTATTGTTGCAAGATATATATGAACCAATTCTAAATACATACTGTATTTAACTAATGATTTTTCAAAGATAAATAAAGTAGGCTGCGTGTTGGTACATGAATGAGTTCGTGGTGTATCTGTCTTGAAGCTAATTTCTAACCCAACGACCTGGGTTCAAGTCTGACAAAACTCACATTTTTTCTTCTTCTGATTCTGAATATAGAGAGCCTGAGTTGTAGATTTATGTGCAAGCCTGATGTTGGTTTAGTGGTCACTGAGGCATGCCGAACTCCAGATGCCCCAGGTTCAATTCCTGTTTCACGCATGTTTTTTAATAAAAAAATTCCACTCCAAATGCCCTTACCATGGTTTGTGAGAAAAAGCCGTCCATTTTACAAATAGACCCCTGTAAAAGATAGTGAAATCACGAGCGGTCAACCGAACGATGACATGGCATCCACGTGGCTGTTTTTTTTACCCCCGGACCGGTTTTAGCCTTGTGGACTAAATTCGATCATTTCTTGAGTTGTTGGCTTCTACGTTGCACGGATATTTGGATACGTATCGGATACGCGATACGGGGATACGCCTGATACGTCAATTTTCAAAAAACATGGATATGGGGATACGTTTATATATAGATGTTACATATATTAATTATTACAAATATGAAGAAAAAAATTAAGAAGCTTCTAGGTCAAAGCATGCCTCAATACATTTACCCCTTTCTTTTCTTGCACATAATCCACTTCCATTAATTGGCAGTGAGATTTGACCAGGTTTGTTGTTCCAATCAATGCATCGAGTCTCTCTTGCTCACCTTTCAATTGAACAAAAAATATTGACAGACATGTTTTCACATGAACTCACGTCCATGTTGGAAATCTTCAAAGGTGCGTCTTTATTATTGAGGGAATTTCACGTCGAACGAGGGGTTTCAGGTATCCAAAATGTATCGCAGAAGTATCAACATTATTTTATTTTTTCAATATCAAAATATCGAGGGATACTTACGGGATACGTATCGGGGCAGTATCCGACTGGATACGGACACTTTCTGAAGTATCCGCGCAACATAGGTTGGCTTAAAGTGTGCAACGAGTTTGAGTTTGTGGACTAGTGACACATTTCACTCCGCCTTGCATTGTACAAGGCCTAAGCATTCTTCATTTGATTGAACAAAGTAACCGCAGGGGTGTTTACTTTGCTAGCTCCGTTCCATTCCATGTCCGTTTGATTTGACCGTCCGCTACGTTGCCGTAGGACAGTTCGGTTCTGACCTTTCTGCCTGGAACAGCGGTGCAAGCTCGAGGGTCACGGTCGGCCGTTCCATGCTCCCAGTTCCCTGAAACTGCATGGAACAATCCTCACTGCGAAGCTTTGCTACGATCACCATTCAACAGGACTATCACTGGTAGATAGATAGCCGGAGATTAATCCATCACGATACTGCAAGAGTATACCTGAGCGAGCATACACATACACTCATATATGTCCACAAAAAACCGAGACGCCGACACAAGATTCACAAAATATACACAACGAATGAGGCAAAAACAATCCAGCACACAATATTCACAAGGACGAGAAACCACTACCAATACTCATTTTTTGGGTTGCTGCATCGAACGACTAACAATAATACTTGTCACTTGTCAGAACTTACAAGGTGACGACTAGCTCAAGGAGAGCACTCGACAGTTGAGGCCATCGTCAGCTATGACCACCGACGGACCAAAGGATGGATGCGGAACGAAACAGACTGCAACGTTACTAGCAGGCGTAGCCAATTACAAAACGGAGCACAAGACGCAACCTCGACTCATCCAAAGCCACTGAAAACACATCGCCACAAACTCTCACCGAGGGGACAAACCTGAACAGACAGACCTGAAGCGGCGGGACATATATAGCTGGAGGGGAGCGCATCACCGCTACTCCGCGTCGCGTTCCTCTTCCTCCTCCTCGTCATACTCCTCCTCGGCGGTCGCGTCCTGGTACTGCTGGTACTCGGCCACGAGGTCGTTCATGTTGCTCTCGGCCTCGGTGAACTCCATCTCGTCCATGCCCTCGCCCGTGTACCAGTGCAAGAAGGCCTTCCTCCTGAACATGGCCGTGAACTGCTCGCTCACCCTGCGGAACATCTCCTGGATGGACGTGGAGTTTCCGACGAAGGTGCCCGCCATCTTCAGGCCCCTGGGCGGCATGTCGCACACGCTCGACTTGACGTTGTTGGGGATCCATTCCACAAAGTAGGACGAGTTCTTGTTCTGGACGTTGAGCATCTGCTCGTCCACCTCCTTGGTGCTCATCTTCCCTCGGAAGCAGGCCGAGGCGGTGAGGTAGCGGCCGTGGCGGGGGTCTGCGGCGCACATCATGTTCTTCGCATCCCACATTTGCTGAGTCAGCTCAGGGACGGTGAGAGCACGGTACATTTGTGACCCGCGCGACGTCAGCGGTGCAAAGCCAACCATGAAGAAGTGGAGGCGGGGGAATGGAATGAGATTGACAGCAAGCTTGCGAAGATCGGAGTTGAGTTGTCCAGGGAACCTCAGGCAGCATGTGACACCGCTCATGGTAGCAGAGATAAGATGGTTCAGGTCACCAACTGCATTGTTAGAACCAAAAAGTTGTATCAGTGCCTACTTCCAACTGAACATGAACTTCTGCATGTAAATTTTGGCACATGTCACAGAAAAGTAAAGATCAAGAGAAGATTAGCTTACAGGAAGGGGTGGCAAGCTTTAGTGTGCGGAAGCATATGTCGTATAGAGCTTCATTGTCAAGCACCATACACTCATCAGCGTTCTCAACAAGTTGGTGAACGGAAAGTGTAGCATTGTACGGCTCGACGACGGTGTCTGAGACCTTTGGTGATGGGAAGACAGAGAAGGTCAGCATCATTCGGTCAGGGTACTCCTCCCTAATCTTAGAAATAAGAAGGGTGCCCATCCCAGATCCAGTGCCTCCTCCCAATGAATGGCAAACTTGGAATCCTGTAAAGAAAGCAAATAAAGCCACACTATTATTCACAAATGCAGGTGGGGATGCAGCATGCAAATTCGGACATCTGTAGTGAACTGCAAAAGAGTACAAAGGATGCAGCAACACTCCAAGGAAACAGACATCTTAGCAATGTCACCATCTGCTCCACATCCACAAAACAGGAGTTGGTGAGCAAACAAATTACAACTGTCATGATGCACAAACATGTTAACTGGGTCTGCCATATTTAACAGTACACCAAGATAACTAGGGACGTCCGAACAAATGGGGCTAAGGACTTGTTAGAACAATTATGATAAACAAACATGTTACTTGGGCCTGCCATATTAAATAGTACACCAAGATAACTAGGGATGTCCAAAGAAATGGAGCTAAGCACTTCTATATTCATCACTTATATAGGGACTCCCTATTGTATAGCTAAAGTTGACCAAATAACCCAGCTCAGGTATGGCAGTTCTTAATTTAGTTTTTCAACATGGCATCAACGGGTGCAAAGTGGAACCTCAAGCAAGCCAATCCAACACTGCCGACTTTAATAGAATATCAGTTCTGCCGACAATCGAGATTGGTAAGGCTAGCTAGGTGCTTATCCAGAATAGCTAAATTAATTCTGACCAGCGCGTGCACACAATCGCTTAAAGCTATAGGTGCCAGCATACTAATCACAAACAGACCACAAAGTAACAGGACAGCTTATATCCTACCAGCTTCCACTCTTATGTGCAGAATTGGGATAACATAGCATCTTCGTAATGGGCAAATTGGACAGGGCCTATTCATAGCAAAAAAATTAGATCAACAGTAACCGGCAGTTAAATGATCAAATTCATGCAGATAACAAATTACTGCACATTAATTGATGAGATCAATACGGCAACAATTAACACAAGCATCATCTCCGGCGTTTGCAGAACAGCGCCTCGCATAAATGCCAAACAGACGCCGTAGTAATGACAACCTGACATTTGGAACGGATCTAACTCCCCGGCGAACGCGTGAACACAGATCTAAACGGTAGCTCATCAATCCCTGACATAAATTCACGCGGGAGAGAGAATTAATTAATTACCCTGGAGGCAGTCGCAGTTCTCGGCCTCCTTGCGGACGACGTCGAGGACGGAGTCGATGAGCTCGGCGCCCTCGGTGTAGTGGCCCTTGGCCCAGTTGTTGCCGGCGCCGGACTGGCCGAAGACGAAGTTGTCGGGGCGGAAGATCTGGCCGAAGGGGCCGGAGCGCACCGAGTCCATGGTGCCGGGCTCGAGGTCCATGAGCACGGCGCGGGGCACGAAGCGGCCCCCGCTGGCCTCGTTGTAGTAGACGTTGATCCGCTCCAGCTGCAGGTCCGAGTCCCCCGCGTAGCGCCCGGTGCCGTCGATCCCGTGCTCGTCGCAGATCACCTCCCAGAACTTGGCCCCGATCTGGTTCCCGCACTGCCCGCCCTGGATGTGCAGGATCTCCCTCATCTTCGCCGCCGCTTCGCCGGGGGTCCGGTGGACGGTGGTGGTTGCGGGGATGGGGATGGGGTCGCTGGCTGGTGTGGGGGATTCGGGAATTCGGATTTCGAAATGGAGGACGGTGTTTTCCGAGCCTATATACCGCGAGCGGGGAGGGAGGCCCCGGCCGGCGCTGCCGCTCGGGTTCGGGCTCGGCCGCCCGGTGGTTGCGGGCCGCGGGCCCTCGGTGGGGCCCGGACCCAGTGGCGGTGGGGGGTGCGTGCTGGCGTAGCGTGGGCTCGGTCGGTCGGTCGCTGGACCTGAGCGTGCCAGGCTGGCGTAACGGAACCGCGGGTGGGACCCGCCGCAGCTGGGCAGTCCAGTGGGAGGATGAGCGGATGGGATCGGCCACCGACGGCTGGGCCCGCGCACCGGTTCGCCGTGGGCGGATCGGGTGTGGCGTAGCTGTCATTGACGTGTGACCGGCGCTGGAGCCACCTGGCAGGGGATGGAATCGTGTGGATGGGGACGAGAGCCGCCGACGACACGGCGGTAGGGCCGGCCGTCCGTCGCCGGTGAGCAACCCCCGGCGGATGCCACGATGAGGAAACGGGCTTCTTACAGTGATAGCGATGGAGATGTACATTCCTTTTTTTTATATATATCACATTTTGGTCCAACTCAATTTCTTTGGAAATGGCCTTGAAAGAAGAAGAAGAAAACTTCGGAACCGGCAGCAAACTGAGGCTGAAATTCTTGGGATTTTGAGGTCCCCGGTGCTGGGCCAAAACGCGGAATTTCTCATGATCCGTATGAACCGTCGCTCAATTTCTCGGAATCTCGCTGAGTAGACGTTTGGTTCTCTCTAAACTGATCGTCGTACCTACAAGTTGGTGTGCTTGCACAACAAGCTTAACAAGGGAGAATGATTAGACGGCGAATGATAGCGGCGGCGATTTCATGGAGGGGATAGGGATGCTTCACTAGCAATCCAATCAGTGCACTGTTCGGACTGTATGTAGCAGCTGCAGAGCGGTGGGGGGCCAATTTTGTATTGTATCTGGACGTCCAACAAAGCACGTAGCTGTTGCTTGGGAGAAACGACAGAGACAAATCAACAGCACACCCACCACCCTGAAGCATGCGCGCCTCTCGCTTTCAGCAGCGCCTGAAGCCGGCCCGATCGGGAAACAAAAGCAAAGTTGAATGTATGTGATCCTCCGAAGTGGCTGAGATCGCAAGCCAAGCTTCCTGTCGCGCACGAAAAGGGCACTGAAAACGGCGGTTCTTCCACTCAGAAAGTAGCAAACGGAAACATCGCTTTTTATTGTTACAGCCATTACGATGTCCAATGTTTTCAACCATAGCGATGGTGGAAAGATGATGATGTTACAACCATTCTGGTGGTAGATGGTAGATGGATAGGGGGGCGAACAGCCCCGCGGACGAGCTGGGAGGCTGCTCTCAAACACCATCAGGTGACCCCCGCTGCCAACCTTGGACGGAACACGCGGAAAACCAGTATGCGGCCGTCGATTAAAGATGGGGCTAGAACGATTTCTTCTCGTACGACACTAGCCCGTGGATCCCTCCCTCCACTTGAGCGGCGCCGGTCCTCACCTGGTAAGGAAGGTGGCCAAGACAGAATGTCAGTTCTGTTGTCAACACTGTTTGTTTCCCAACTGGGAGAGGTGATACGGAGTAGAGCACAAAAAATGAGGTTCCAAAACAGTCGGTGTAAACCTGAATCTTTGGGACTAATTGAAATGACAAACATGTATGCAAGCTAACAGTATGAGCATCTTCGGGGAATTTCCGATCTACTTCTTTTGCACTACCCACCCATGAGCAGGCATGGCACTTGTCATTCACCGTAACAAGTACTATGAGCACAATTCTACATAAACTGTCATGTGTCATCTTCGTTCTATATGGGACTGAGGCCAGCTATAATGGTAAGAGAAAGGGACAGATAAGATCCTTTTTTTTATACATGGTAATATCTAATTTGGGACTATTTTGTCAGAAAATCAGATTTAGTGTGCCATGGTCTGAAGAAAGAGAATGAGTAAGCAGTTAGGTTCAACGATTTATGTCAGCTGCAGATATGAAAGCATTCTTTTAGCTTGTGAATATTTGTAGATGAGTGTACCAAAGAAACATGGGCTTCGTCCATTATCTAGAAAAAGAAATAACTGATTTGTACGTTTGTCAACAAAAAACTATTTCTCTGATTTTAGGTATTTCGTATTATGAATCACTCAACAAATAAATAAAGAGTTGAAGAGCAAATACGTAATCCAGCAAGAAAATACCTCTAGTCTAAGAGTCTCCGCCCGTAAAAGATCATGAGCTGACTGCAAAGAGGATGCACCAAGATCCTGGAATCCTTGCTTAACAGCTTGCATTGTATACGGAATAAACCTCAGAACAGAACCTTTGTCAGCTACCGCTCCAACAACTCCCTGGGCAACTTTAAGCTTCAGGGTATCACCAAGATACCTTGCATCGCTCCCCTTTGTCATGGCTTCGAGGGAGCCCATGCCTCTGTATTTTTTTACTCGGTGGCCGTCCTAGCGAAACAAATTCAAAGAGTCACAATATTAGCCAGAAGCAAGCAAAATTGCAAACTTCAGTTATAGAAGAGCATAAAAGTAATACTTAAACTGACCAATACATTTGATACTTCAATCAACTTATACATCAACCCTTAATGGCATTGTCTGGTTAGACTTCATGACATCTAAGTACACTGAAGTACTGAACTACTACTATGTGGCCATTAAGGGGCCTTTTTAATTGCAGCGGACAAATAGAATGTATATTTGCATGTACATGGTTGCAGTTTTCATCATCAAAAGTGTCTCTAATATGGGGATTTGTGACTTGAGCACGCATCACAATAGGACATTCAAACTTATTAACCCTGTTGCAAAACGCTAAATATGCCAATGTATACCTTGTATTCATAGGCCCCAGGAGCCTCATGGCTACCAGCCAAGAAACTGCCCATCATAACAGTTGATGCCCCCAGTGACAAAGCCTTAACAATATGCCCAGAGTATGAAATACCACCATCAGCTATAACTGGCACATTCTGATCCTTGGCATATGATGCAACCTTGTAAACAGCAGTGGCCTGTCAAACCAAAACAGAAAAACATCAAATTAGTTTGGTCTCTCTCTATACAATGTGTTGACATGCACCTGCAGCAATTTGAAACCAAGCTTACAAAGTTATTCTATCATATATGGAGTAAGTTACCATCCAAATCAAACTAGATTGCAGTTCTGAATAACAGAAGAAAACAAAGCATTATATGAGGTCCCATAAAAAATGCTACTCACCTTTCAAGAATGGGAATATAGACTGCAACAGATAATGATATTATGACATATATGACTGCCTTACATTTTTCAATATCCCAAAACTTTCTTAGAATTTCAAATTTATTTTTCAAACTCCAATCACCCAAAAGTGGCATAGTATGATATTAAGCATGAACAAGACTCTTTGTTATGTGTTCCAATCATATGGTATACATGGCATCCAGACATACTCGTGTGCTGCTGCAAATGGACATGAGGCTTTATTCCAGATAGCACTTGCTATGTGAAATGCAGGAGTTTAGAAAGTTGATTTAGTGATAGAGCTTGAGCTTGATTAATTTTGCATAACAAATATTTATATATTTCAATGGTTGGGAAGCACCGTTCGAAGCTGCATACCGCAATAGCACTACAAGGTCCAGCCAGTTGCTAATTACTTGAAATTACACCTTTGAGAATGTTTGGCATGGATACTGGAGAGTCTTTGATAAGGCTAAAATTGCTAGCAACATATCAGACTTTTTTCCATCTTTGTTCTAAAACAAGATTGTAAATTTTGGATGACTTTACGCTCTACAAACAGCATTCTCATGCTGGTCCTACCAATCGCAGAGGATCTAAGCTGATAGGCAAGATGAGCAACTATTTGACAGCAAAAAAATGAAATTAACAAGCATGAAAAGAAACTATACTATCAAGGGAGCGGGAGTTTGTGAGAAATATACCTGTCCTCTACCGACAGCACAAACCTCCTGGGTAGTGCAAATTGAACCAGATCCCATTCCAACACGCAGGCCATCCACTCCAGCAGCAATCAAATTCTGTGCCTGCCCAATTGTCACAACATTACCTCCAATCAAATCCACCTCCGGAAACGTCTTCTTGGCATACTTTATCATGTCAAGCTGGTAGGTGGAGTTCCCCTGCGAGCTATCGATGACGATAGCATTGGCCCCTGCCTGAATTAGCTGCTCTAGCCTTCGCTTGTCGTCTTCGCGCGTTCCAATAGAGGCTGCAACTACAAACTTCCCATCTGCTCCGAGAGATGGCTTGCCTAGCTTCGGATAGCTCCGAATGCGCTCGATGTCCTTGGAGGTGATGAGGTCGATTACCTCACCCTCCTCGGACACGAGAGGGGCGTAGTCCAACCCCTCGTCGGCGAGGAAGGCCGCCGCCTGCTCAAAGTCAAAGGAGGCGGAGGCCGAGCGCGGGGCGGGGCGCATGTACTCGGATACCGGGGCAGGGGCCTCCGGCGAGGCGGCATCGGCGGCCACCGCGACGCCGAGGAGCTTGGAGAGCGAATCCCCTTGCTCGGTGACGAGGGCGTAGTCGTGCCCCGCGAAGTCGTTGAGCGTCGGAGCGGAGGCCGGGGAGAAGATGGGGACGGAGGAGACGAAGGGGAGGCGGCGGGACTTGGCGGCGCGGACGATGGAGGCCTGGGCGTGGGGCTCGGTGTTGGAGTGGACGACGGCGACGCCGCCGAGGGAGGCCATCGCCGCGGCCATGGCGGCCTCGGAGACGGTGTCCATGGGGGAGGCGACGCAGGGGATGGAGAGGGGCACGCGGCGGGAGAGGCGGGTGGAGAGGTCGACGGCGTCGGCGGGGAAGTCGATGAAGCCCGGGAGGAAGATGACGTCGTCGTAGGTGTAGGAGACGCCCTGCGAGAAGAGGCGCGCCGCCGAGAAGCCGTCGTCGGCGCCCGCCATTTTTTGGGTGATGAGGTTTAGGGTTTTCGCGGCGGCGGCGGCGGCGCGACGGCGGGCGGGGTGGGTGACTAGATGGGGCACTGAGGCGGATGGGCCGATTCAAGTGGCGGTCTGGGTGGATTTAAGATATGGACCTTTTGGCGGGTAGTACCGACTTTTCCGAAACATTCAGTGACACCAGGGAACGAACCCTCGCTCAAGGTTGGATGCCCCAATTTGGGCCGGCCCAGGCACGCGGGAAAAAGTAACCTTGTTTTCTGTTTTTTTTTGTTTCACGTTTTCATTTTCGTTTTTATTGTTTTTGTTTTTTATACTTTCAAATATTGTAAATATATATAATAAAAAAATAATCTACATAAAGCATTAGAAAAATGTTGACCAAGCATTTAAAAAATGTTGAATGTGTATAGAGAAAAATGTTTGTCATGTGTAGGAAAAATGTATAAACAATGTGCATGAACAATTTGATCATGTATTAAAAAAAAGTTAGTCAAGCATTTGAAAAAATGTTGAAAAAGCGTTTGAAAATGTTAAGAAAGCATTTAGAAAATGTTAAATGTGTATTGAAAAAAAAATTGTATTAAAAAAGTGATGAATCTTTTTTTATCATGTATATAAAAATGTTGACCAAGTATTTGAAAAACTGTTGACTATGTGTTAAAAATGATGAATTTTTTATCATGTATATATAGAAATGTTAATCAAGCATTTGAAAAAAAATGCAGAAAACGTATTTGAAAAATGTTAAATGCATATAGAAAAAATGTTTACTATCTAGTAGAAATATGATGAAAAGAAAGAATCAATAAAGCATTTTAAAATGTTGAATAAACCATTTGAAAAATGTTAAACGTGTTTATAAAAAATGTTGACCATGTGTTAAAAAATGTTAATATTGCGTTAAGAATATATTAATTAGGCATTTGAAAAGGTTTCAAAATGTGTATAGGAAACTGGTGACAAAGTATTCAAAAAATGTTAATCTTGTATTTGAAAAATATAATCAAACATTTGAAAATGGTTTAAAATGTGTATAGAAAAAATATTGATCATATATGAAAAATATTAAATTTGTATTAAAACAA
>LR738713.1:744229123-744243456 GCA_902687465.1 Secale cereale
AGAAAATAATATTAAACCAAAAAAGGAAAAAATTGAAAAATAAAACAAAAGAAACAAATGCAAAAAAAAAAACGAGAGAAGAAAAAATAAAGAAATACAACGAAAAAAGAATGAAATGAAAAGCAACAAATGAAAACACAGAGAAGCTGGTGAAAAAACAAAAGGAAAAAACAAAGAAGAACCAGTGGAAAACCCGCTTCATTTCGACTTAAGTAAACCCGCCCTACTACTCTATCATGAACCCTAGTGCTTGCCCTCACCGGAGACCAAGGTTTGAATTCCGTTCACGCTTCCTTTTCTCCTATGTTTTTCATGTATTTACTATACTAATAAGCTTGCACGTGCAACGCACGTCTCAAATATTGATCTTAAATAGTAAGCGTCCACGTGCAACACATGCTTCAGTTAAATTTATAACCAGATATGAGATCCACATGCATAGAAAATATTTTTTATGGTACTAAAGATATTATAAATTAAGTTATAATTTAAAATGAATATTAAGAAATAGTGTAATTTAACATCATATGCATGTAGTTAGTAAAGCCACATCTAATTATCTCACGACTTCTTATACGCTTAAACAATGCTTGTACAATTGGATGTTCTCTCTGGCTTCATTCTTGTACCGAGAAATAATAGCAATCTATTGAGTGAATAGGCAGCTGCTGAGCAGATTTGACCATATCTTTAAAGCTTGGGTGCAATGGTCAGAAGTTTTCAAAATGAATTATCTTATATCGAGGAATGGAAAATTGGACAAAAAATAAACAGGGAATATTATCCGACACTGGGCTAGGCAAAGCTTTCACAAATGTATTAGGGTAGGAAGAAGTCCAATGATTGAATGTTGGGACGTTGCAGAGCAGGAAAAAAAATATAGCTCCAGACAAACGGAACAAATTACTTTAGGATGAATGATTCCCAAATGCCTGATGTAATCTTATTGTCCTCTCATCAAGCAAATAGGTTTTCCCAACAACAGCTACTCTAATCAAACCATTGTGAAAACAAGCCTAACCCCAAAGACGAATCTTGAACATCCCTAAAATAGTACCAGTCATAGTTTAGGAACTTTGCGACTTCTTGTCTGGCGACTCATTGAAGGTGGATCAGGAACGGCATGTTCGACTTCGCAATGGCATGGTCATCATGATAGAGGGGTGGAATATCACCGAGCGCCATGTCACACCAGAACATATCCCCTGAAAGTAAAATAAACACTTTATTGTTGTCTCAGTGATGAAACATGTTTTCTTTTTTCCTTTCGGTTTGGATTTTTACATCGTATACGCACTGGCTTGCTCTTCGAAACTTTCTATACCCAAAAATTATCTTCATTTCACTAATGAAAAAACATATTCCGTCCGATAAAAAATAAGTATCATGGTTTTAGTTCAAATTAGCCACTTATATCTGATCGGAGGGAGTATTATTTTCCCACTCATACATATAATTTCTTTCAAAAATATAACGTTATCAATATGCAAGTTCATGCAAATGTGAAATGTTCATATTAATTTTGTAACACAATTGCCCCAAAGGCACTGAAGAGAAAATGGACTTTTACACATAGAAATGAGAAACATATACATGTTCTGCTCAAATTTGAACACAACACGTGTAAGGGCATATTTCTCCCTAAGTAGTTTTGGTGATTGATGACAATGCATTTGCGGACTAATCGTGTGCACTAAGTTTTTTCAGATATATCCCACCTAGGCACAAGACGATTAAGTGCCCCTCGGAACCTATGGAAGACGGTGTTTCCTTCTGTTTCTTTTTCGGTGGAATTGAGTCATAGGAAAGCCGTACTATTAAGAGGGGGTCCGCTTCGGAAAGGTTTGGGTGGAATCAACACGTACACGTCTACTCATTCGCACCACCTTTCCTTTGCTTCTCTGGAGCTCCAGCTGTTTTCCTCGTCGGTACAAAAACAGTGGCATCCTACTACTACAACAGCTTGGCATGCAGTAGTACCGCACGGTCACACGGTAGTACCGCCTCAGGGCCGCGGTAGTACCGTACCCTGAGCACGGTAGTACCGTGTGGCTGGCCCAGCGTCGTAACTAGTACGGTAGTAGGCGCGGAAGTAATTTTTTACTTCCGCGTCCTACGCGGTAGTACCGCTTGGAGCAAGCGGTAGTACCGTGTCGTGTTTTTGCTACGATCGTATATCTGCGGATGTAGCTGCGGATGTATTTTATTTGGTCTGCACTTCTCCTCAGCCTGTCTAGCCCTGCCTTGCGGTAGTACCGCAGGGACGTGCGGTAATACGGCTCAGGCAGTACTACCGCCCGTTGCTTCAAAGCAACAGGGCTAGTACTGGTATGTACTGCACCAGCGGTAGTACCGCATCCAGAGCGGTAGTACCGCTGGGCCGAGCGGTAGTACCGCAACTTATGTGCGGTAGTACCGCACTCTACGGACAGATATGTGGGATAACGGTTGGATTTGTTCTCCCACTATATATAGGAAGTCTTCTTCTCCAAGAAGACTTGCCTCTTCCTCCCCAAAGCTCCATTGTTGCTCAAAGCTCCATTTCCGCCCGATCTCTCTCCCTAGCCAATCAAACTTGTTGATTTCCTCGGGATTGCTTGAGAAGGCATCGATCTACACTTCCACCAAGAGATATTTGATTCCCCCCACTAATCCCTTGCGGATCTTGTTACTCTTGGGTGTTTGAGCATCCTAGACGGTTGAGGTCACCTCGGAGCCATATTCCATTGTGGTGAAGCTTCGTGGTGTCGTTGGGAGCCTCCAATTCGGTTGTGGAGATAGCCCCAACCTTGTTTGTAAAGGTTCGGTTGCCGCCTTCAAGGGCACCACTAGTGGAATCACGGCACCTTGCATTGTGTGAGGGCGTGAGGAGAATACGGTGGCCCTAGTGGCTTCTTGGGGAGCATTGTGCCTCCACACCACTCCAACGGAGACATACTTCCTCTCAAAGGGAAGGAACTTCGGTAACACATCCTCGTCTTCACCGGCTCCACTTGTGGTTATTTCTTTCCTTTACTTGTGCAAGCTTTCCTTGTTTATCTTAGATAGCTTGCTTGTGAGGTTGTTATCTTTGCTTCCTATAAGTTGTCATCATAGTTGCATATCTAGACAACTTACTTTGTTGCTTAATTTAAATTGGTTAAGAAAAGCTAAAAATTGTTAGTTGCCTATTCACGCCCCCTAGTCAACCATATCGATCCTTTCAATTGGTATCAGAGCCTCGTCTCTTTTTAAGGATTTACCGTTCAAAGAGTATGGGTGACAACGTAGTCGAGACGGAGGAACATTCCGGTGGAACTCCGTCCTTGCCTACGTCCGATGGGAGAGCCTCTGTCTCTCGTGAGGAGTTCAATGTGGCAATGGTCACATTGAAAGAATCACTAGCGACCGAGGTCAAAGGCATGTTTAAGGAATTGCTTGAGGGGCTTAAATTATCCACCACACCGTTGGAAGTGGTTCGTCCCGCTACCATCGTGTCGGAGGATACTCCCGACAAGGGAGAAGCTAGTAGTGAGCAAGCCCCGGTTACTAAGAATGGGAGTGGGATCTTTGCCCACTCCGCTCCTCCTACCCACTATGGAGGACCCGTTCCTACACCGCATTTAAATTCCGTTGGGCCTCCTCCTAAGTTTATGAAAATTTCCGATTTTTCTACTTGGATGTTTCGCTTTAAACGTCATTTAAATCATTGTTCTACTAATCTTTGGAGAATCATTGAGCAAGGTTTTTACCCACGTGATCCCGACAACTTAACTCCGAGAGAAGCTGCGGATCATCAATTCAACGAGTCCGTTCTTTGCATACTTCAAGATGCTATCCCTCCCGAAGACATTGCACATCTTCTACCCTTCACCGTGGCGAAGGAAGCTTGGGAGCATGTTGGCTCCATGTACAAGGGGAGCGCAAGCATTCAACGCTCTAACTATGAAGTTCTGCAAGATGAAGCCGATGAGTTTGCTATGATCGAAGATGAAGATCCACGCGAACTTTATCGGAGATTAACCACTCTTGCGGTTTCACTTCGAGATCATGGGAGAAAGGACACGGATGACAATTGGATCAAGCGCAAGTTTCTCAAGGCCATGGTGCCTTACCACAAGGCCATGTCCTCCGTCATTCGCCAAAGACCGGACTTCCACACTTTGTCATCAAATGAAGTGTTGGATGAGTTCGTTGCCATGAGGATCTTGGACAAGACCACCGACAATGCGGTTTTAAGAGCTCAACGATCAAAGAAGCCTAACCTTGCCTTGAAGTCCAAGGCTTGTGTGGAAGAAGAGGAGGAGGAGGATGACGATGAGTGTTGCCCCGAGGACACCAAATATGCCTAACATGAGCACATGGCTCTTGCTTCACGGCAATTTTGGGGCAACAAGAAGAACTCAAGGCCCAACTTCAACAAGAACAACTCAAGTGGCAACAAGGGCAAGCAACGAGTGAGGACGTGCTTCAACTATGGGAATGTGAGTCACTTTGTTGTAGATTGCCCATATGAGAAAAGAGAAGACTTTGGAGGCAAGCTTATCCAGAAGGACAAGGCCAAGTCTTATCCCAACAAGAACAACTTCAACAACAAGACCCCTCCGAAAGGGTTGGTGGCCCAAGAAGAATATGTTGAGGATGATGAAACAACTTCAACAACAAGACCCCTCCTAAAGGGTTGGTGGCCCAAGAAAAATATGTTGAGGATGATGATAATGATGAAGGTGATGAGATGGTCACCATGGCCACAATTGCTATTGCTACTACTCCTCGCTCATCTCTCTTCGACTCACCAAATGAGAACATCACCGCCAAGTGTCTCATGGCTAAGGCCACCAACAAGGTAACTTCAAACATCAACACTACCATCATCTCTAATCCTTCATTGACTGATTGTATTGATGAGAGTGAGGGAGCAAAGGAGGAAGAGAATGAATTTGAGTTCTTTATGAGAAAACTCAAGGGCAAACTGATGGCTTCTCGCCCCTCGTTGGTTACCCCAAGTGGAAGGTTTGAGATGCAGTGTAGCGGAAGTTTTCCCTTGGCAAAGATACAAAGGATCGATTTCCCTGAGACTCCCAGTTTCAACAAGAAGGTGTCAACTGCTAACGGCGCCAGATATTAGCAATCAACGTGGACCTGCACATAGATACAAATAACTCTGCTCCCAACGAGTACAGAGAGGTTGTCAATCCCTCCGGCCTTGTCGTTTACAAAGGATCAACACAAGTGATAATAGTGATAGGTATTGCTGTGATAGTATGTAAAAGCGGAAAGTAAATAGCGGATGTGATCAGTGATGGTAATATGGACCCGGGTCCCATGATGTTCACTAGTGATGTCTCTCTCCCAAAAGACGATAAAACAGCTACGTGAGGTAAACGAATTACAGCTGGGCAATTGACAGAACCATGTGCGCAAACCAATGCTGACTATGTTGCAAGAAAGGTAGAGGTTCAAAGCATGGGCGGTACGCCAAGGCAAGTAGACCGAAATCCATCTGCATCTACTACTAATCATCCACCTTGAGATATCTATCCAGAACATCTCGCTGGTATTAAGTTGCGAGTCCCACCCATAGTGTAAACTCAAAGCAACAGACAACTGCATTAAAAGAACTTTGCGTAAAGTAAACAATCTTTGCACCCGCGGGCACAAGCACCGTTGTTTTCCCCCTTGTGGCAACAACACATCCCCTAGACTCATGTTTCTGTCACTCAAGCTAGTCATCGAGGGGCATGAACCCACAATCAAGCATAACGTTCCCTCTTGGAGTCACTACCTACTACTTGGCCAAAGCAATAAATAACAACGGAGAACATGCAAGAATTACTTACGAACATAAATATAAAAGAGGTAGATCAAATATATTACTCAAACACAATCTGAACATAATCTCACAATTCATCGGATCCCAGCAAACTCAACATAGCAACAGCATAAGGATTACATATGTGCCTCGATCATGTAGGGCAGCTCACGAGGTCTAATTAGTGAAGCACAAGAACGGGAGGAGAACATCACATAGCTACTGGTCATGGACCCATGGTCCAAGGGAGACTACTCACAACTCATCCGGGAGGCGTCCTGGTGGTGGAGAGGCTCCCGGTGGTGATCCTCCCCTCCGGCAGGGTGCCGGGAAGAGTTCTCCTGGTGCTCCCGATCTTGGAAGCACGGCAGCAGCGGAACAGAGATGAGATCGCGAAAAAGAGTTCCCGTCTCGAGGGTTTCGGGACACGATATAAATATATGCCAAAGGGGGGCATCAGCGGAGGCCTGGGGGGCCCAGGCGCCCCCCGGCGCGGCCAGGAGGGGGGCCGCGCCACCAGGGCGCCTGGAGCCCTGGTGGCCCCCCTCCGGCTCTACTTCGGGTGCCGGGAAGCTTCTGGAACGCTGATTTTTTATATAATTTTTCCGGGATTTTTCTGGCAGTTCTCGTAATGGGAAAACCTGAAATACAAAAACAGCAGAAAACAGAAACTGGCACTGGGGTGCACTGAGTTAATAGGTTAGTCCAAATATGATCAAAAGTGTATGGAAGTGTATAAATATCATAGCAATATCACCCAAAAGAGGCATGGAGCAAGCAGAAATTATAGATACGTTTTGGACGTATCAACATCCCCAAGCTTAATTCCTGCTCGTCCTCGAGTAGGTAAATGATAACAAGAATAATTTCTGTGGTGACATGCTATTAACCATATAAGGATTTTTCATAGTCATATGTCAAAAGCTTACTGAGACAATGAATCTGTAGTGATTAAGTTGCCTCATGAGAAAATCACAAAGAACTGAAAGTTTTACAACATGATACTAAAACATCAAATAGATTTGTAATGAGCATGGTGTGCAAATATGATAAAGTGATATCTCGCTTGCCCCCTTTAGTGAAGCAAAACATAAATGCAGGGGCACCTCCAAGGTTTAAGTGATGACTAGATACAATGATTTCAAAATAAACGATATCACAATCATGCAAAAGACAATGCTACTTTGGGACAATGCACATTACACTCAGAATGACAATCATGCTCTTAATAGTTGGTGCTTTAAAAGAAGGTGGAGACTCTCGAACCGTGGCTTTTGTTGGCAAGGTTGAAAACCCGTAGTCGGAAACAAAGACAAAACATGTACCAGAGCTCTTGGTTTTAAAAACAGAGGTAATAATTATTATTTTAGATTATGCATGTTTTGTCAACGAATGCTAGCAGACAACTCAATCACTTCTTGAGATGGACAAGTTTCGAGGAACGGCTCCCGAATGAGGACGATCACATCCTCTTAATCTCCTTTGTTTATCACTGCCAAAGTTTTCTGATTTCTCATGAACAAAGCGTGAAGGAGGGTTTGTTTGTTATATTATTTTTGAGCCGGGCGCACTCAATGCCAGTTCCTTCTCGTATTATGGGTTTGCACATTAGACATGCAATCCCGGGGTGAAGCTTGTCCAACTTAAAAAGATTATGAATTAACTACTACTTCCTCATGAACTTAAAACAGAGGCACAAAATAGAAATGCTTTTCTTTTTGAATAATTTCAAGATGGTACATGCAAGTCTCCGTTAGGAATGGCAGGTAAATACCATGTAGGAAGGTATGGTGGACTCATATGGCATAACTGGTTTAAAGGAATTTGGATGCACAAGCAGTCAGTCCGCTTAGTACAGGTGGAGGTTAGCAAAAGACTGGGAGCGACCAACTAAAAGAGCAATGACGGTCATAATCATGCAGAGCGACAAAGCAACATTGAATCAGGCATGGAAGTTATATCGCTACTCAGAAACAAAAGATCATCAAGGCTTGACAGACTTTCTTTACAGTCTTAAATATGCGTGAGCATACGCCAAGTCAATCAAAATAAATTCTTGAAGGAAGATATTACTAAACCATACCACATCATAGGCAAACAAATCATGTTGGTACTCCAATAACACATTGGTAACCCCCCCAGCTATTTGAGACTAACCATAAGAAAACATGAACTACTAAGCGCCATTATGCACGTAGCATCTTTATCATAGACATATCAACCAATGCAACGGAAGCAAACTCTCTTAATAAGATAATCATGATAATTAAAGAGAGTTCAAGCAACCAACTAAACAAAAGCTCTTTAAAAAGATAAGCATGAAAACTAAGAGCTAAGCATGATAGTAGCTATTGAAAGACAAAGAACACACACAACAAAGATCGACATGAAAATTCTATGTTGTGTTCTAGGTAGAAGTGGAGCGTGTTTCTCTCCCACATAAAGAAAGCTGAGTTCCGACTCGTTATGAAAAGCTAAAGAAAACTAAAAAGGAAACTAAAAGTAAGACGCTCCAAGCATAGCACATAACACATGAAGTGATAAAAATATAGTGGAACGAAAGACGAACCGATAATGTTGATGGAGAAGGGGATGCACGGGGGCATCCCCAAGCTTAGACGCTTGAGTCTCCTTGAATATTTCTTGGGGGTGCATGGGGGCATCCCCAAGCTTGAGCGTTTGACACTCCTGAATCTTTTTATCATCTTCCCTCGCACACTTGAAAACTCCCTTCATACATAACTCATCATAATCTGATTAGCGAGGTTAGTACCCATAATAAAATAATTGTTCCTTGCTGGAAATAAAGATATTCTTGAAGGTCTACTGTTTCTCAAGATTGCCAAAAGGTTTTGCAAAGAAAAAGCAAGCTCTAGGTTTGCAAAATGAAGGAAAGGCAAAACAGGCCAGAATCTGTGAAAAACAGAACAACATGTAGTAAATGATTTTTTCGGGGCACTTCTGCAACTCTAATCAAAAAACTCAGAACAGACACACGAAAGACAATTGTATAGAGCACGTTGTCGAAAAAATTCAGACCAAAAAGATGATCTGGTGATTTTATACGAATTTTTCTATCCAAGAACGGAATCTGTTTCTTGGACAGCACGTCACAACTTTTGAACTTTCTTGCAATCAGAGGCTACACTTGGCACAAAGTTGAAAATCAAAGATACAATGATGATGCTACTGTAGTAACAACATCAAGACACAACAAAAGCAAAAATAAAAATTTATTCATGTGGGCTGCCTCCCAAAAGCGCTTTCTTTTATGCCTTTAAGCTAGGCATAATGCAAAGAGATCAAGTTTTATCAAGAGTAAAAGAATAGCTAGCCCGTACAACGGACTCAAAAGGTAACTTAATCTTCTCTCGAGGGAAGTGTTCCATCCCATTCTTAAGAGGAAATTGGAATTTTATATTCCCCTCTTTCATGTCAATGATAGCACCAACGGTGCGTAGGAAAGGACGTCCCAAAATAATTGGACAAGAAGGTTCACATTCAATATCCATAATAGTAAAATCAACGGGAACATAATTGTCATTGACAATGATAAGAACATCGTCGATCCTCCCCAAAGGTTTCTTTATGGAAGAATCAACAAGACGAACACCAAAAGAACAAGAATCAAAAGGTTTCAATTTAAGCATATCATATAGTCTTTTGGGCATAACGGAGGTACTAGCTCCAACATCACATAAAGCATAGCAAGAGAAGTTATTCAACTTAATTTTTATCATAGGATCCCAACCATCTTCTAGCTTTATAGGTATGGAGGCTTCTACTCTAAGTTTCTCCTCCCTAGCTTGGATGAGAGCATTAGTGATATGCTCTGTGAAGGCAAGGTTAAGCGTGCTAGTGCGGGGATCTCTAGACATCTTGTGAAGGAAATCAATAACTTCGGTAAGAGTGCAATTGTCAAAATCAAGGTCACTACTATCAAGTAAAGTGGTAGTGGTGTCCTTTAGGTTCACTTGTTTGGTAGTTTCTATAGTCATAGCATCACCATTAATAGGTCCAATGGGACCAGGAGTGCATTGGGTGCTAAGAGTTTGGATATCCTCAACAACTTGGATAGTAGCAACAGTGTGGTGGGTAGGAAGGCTCTTAATTCTATCTTCTTGCTCCCTTAGGGGTGCAACCACTTCGGGTTTAGCTGCCATTTGGTTTATCAAAGTGGCTTGTGCGTGGGACATATTGGAAACTTGGGTCTCAGTGATAGTGAGCCTAGTCTGGAGGTTAGAAATCTCAATATTTAGGCTCTCTAATTGTCTACTAATGTCTTGCAAGATAGCAGTATGCTCATTTAATTGCCTCGAGAAGGTTTTGTTTTGTTCATATTGGGTGTGCATGTAATTCTTAGTGGCCTTCTCTATTTCTAGAAGTTTCTCATAGCCAGGCAAGTCTCTATCTTTTTGGGTGGAGTTCTTGGTGCTAGGATAAGCATTGTTGTTCCCATAGGAATTAGAGGGGAACGGTCTAGGATTGCTACCAAAGTTACTCCTATAAGCATGGGCAATCACAGAATCTAAAGGATCATAACGAGGATCAATAGAAGATTGCTTGGAAAGTAGGGACAGGATCAAGTCAGCTTTTTCATTTAGGGAGGAAATCTCCTCGACAGAGTTTACCTTCCTACCTGTTGGAGCGCGTTCGGTGTGCCATTGGGAATAGTTGGTCATCATCTCATCGAGAAGCTTCGTGGCAGCACCAAGTGTAGTTGACATAAAGGTTCCTCCCGCGGCCGAATCTAACAAGTTCCGTGAGGTAAAGTTCAAGCCTGCATAAAAAGTTTGGATAACCATCCAAGTAGTCAAACCATGAGTAGGGCAGTTCTTGATAAGAGATTTCATACGTTCCCAAGCTTGGGCAACGTGTTCATTATCCAATTGTTTAAAATTCATTATGTTACTTCTTAGTTGGATAATTTTAGCAGGTGGATAGTATTTTCCAATAAAAGCATCTTTGCACTTGTCCCATGAATCTATGCTATTTCTAGGCAAAGATTGAAACCAAATTTTAGCTCCTCCTCTCAAGGAGAAAGGAAAAAGCTTAAGCTTAACAATATTACCATCTATTTCTTGGTACTTTTGCATATCACAAAGTTCAACAAAGTTGTTTAAGTGTAAAGCAGCATCATCTCCAGCACCGGAGGATTGATCTTTCATGACTAAGTTCAGTAAAGCAGGTTTAATTTCATACGAAGGTGCTGAAGTGGCAGGTGTAGTAATGGGTGTGCAGATAAAGTCATCGTTGTTATGACTAGTGAAGTCACACAACTTGGTGTTCTCGGTGGAACCCATAGCAGCAGCAAGCAAGATAACTATTTTTGTGATTTTCGATAAAAGATACTAAAGCAAAACTGAAAGGTAAACTAACAAGACTGAAAAGCAAAGGTAAAAGATAGCGTGCAACTCCCCTATCTTGAAGAGTGGAGTCCCCAGCAACGGCGCCAGAAAACTTTGCTTGATGGCTTCTCGCCCCTCGTTGGTTACCCCAAGTGGAAGGTTTGAGATGCAGTGTAGCGGAAGTTTTCCCTTGGCAAAGATACTAAGGATCGATTTCCCTGAGACTCCCAGTTTCAACAAGAAGGTGTCAACTGCTAACGGCGCCAGATATTAGCAATCAACGTGGACCTGCACATAAATACAAATAACTCTGCTCCCAACGAGTACAGAGAGGTTGTCAATCCCTCCGGCCTTGTCGTTTACAAAGGATCAAACACAAGTGATAATAGTGATAGGTATTGCTGTGATAGTATGTAAAAGCGGAAAGTAAATAGCGGATGTGATCAGTGATGGTAATATGGACCGGGGTCCCATGACGTTCACTAGTGATGTCTCTCTCCCAAAAGACGATAAAACAACTATGTGAGGTAAACGAATTACAACTGGGCAATTGACAGAACCATGTGCGCAAACCAATGCTGACTATGTTGCAAGAAAGGTAGAGGTTCAAAGCATGGGCGGTACGCCAAGGCAAGTAGACCGAAATCCATCTGCATCTACTACTAATCATCCACCTTGAGATATCTATCCAGAACATCTCGCTGGTATTAAGTTGCGAGTCCCACCCATAGTGTAAACTCAAAGCAACAGACAACTGCATTAAAAGAACTTTGCGTAAAGTAAACAATCCTTGCACCCGCGGGCATAAGCACCGTTGTTTTCCCCCTTGTGGCAACAGCACATCCCCTAGACTCATGTTTCTGTCACTCAAGCTAGTCATCGAGGGGCATGAACCCACAATCAAGCATAACGTTCCCTCTTGGAGTCACTACCTACAACTTGGCCAAAGCAATAAATAACAACGGAGAACATGCAAGAATTACTTACGAACATAAATATAAAAGAGGTAGATCAAATATATTACTCAAACACAATCTGAACATAATCTCACAATTCATCGGATCCCACCAAACTCAACATAGCAACAGCATAAGGATTACATATGTGCCTCGATCATGTAGGGCAGCTCACGAGGTCTAATTAGTGAAGCACAAGAACGGGAGGAGAACATCACATAGCTACTGGTCATGGACCCATGGTCCAAGGGAGACTACTCACAACTCATCCGGGAGGCGTCCATGGTGGTGGAGAGGCTCCCGGTGGTGATCCTCCCCTCCGGCAGGGTGCCGGGAAGAGTTCTCCTGGTGCTCCCGATCTTGGAAGCGCGGCGGCGGCGGAACAGAGATGAGATCGCGAAAAAGAGTTCCCATCTCGAGGGTTTCGGGACACGATATAAATATATGCCAAAGGGGGGCATCAGCGGAGGCCTGGGGGCCCAGGCGCCCCCCTGGCGCGGCTAGGAGGGGGGCCGCGCCACCAGGGCGCCTGGAGCCCTGGTGGGCCCCCTCCGGCTCTACTTCGGGTGCCGGGAAGCTTCTGGAACGCTGATTTTTTATATAATTTTTCCGGGATTTTTCTGGCAGTTCTCGTAATGGGAAAACCTGAAATACAAAAACAGCAGAAAACAAAAACTGGCACTGGGGTGCACTGAGTTAATAGGTTAGTCCAAATATGATCAAAAGTGTGTGGAAGTGTATAAATATCATAGCAATGTCACCCAAAAGAGGCATGGAGCAAGCAGAAATTATAGATACGTTTTGGACGTATCACAAACCCAGGAAGCATTTTGTTGCTCTCTTGGAACAACTCGGTGATGGCTTCTCGCCCCTCGTTGGTTACCCCAAGTGGAAGGTTTGAGATGCAGTGTAGCGATAGTTTTCCCTTGGCAAAGATACCAAGGATCGAATTCCCCTGAGACTCCAAGGTTCAACAAGAACGTGTCAACTGCTAACGGCGCCAGATACTTAGCAATCAACTGGACCTGCACACAGATACAAATAACTTTGCTCCCAACGAGTACACAGAGGTTGTCAATCCCTCCGGCCTTGTCGTTTACAAAGGATCAAACGCAAGAGATAATAATGATAGGTATAACTGCAACTAGTAAGTAAGAACTGAAAGTAAATAGCGGATGTGATCAGTGATGGTAATATGGACCGGGGTCCCATGATGTTCACTAGTGATGTATCTCTCCCAAAAGATGATAAAACAGCTATGTGAGGTGAACGAATTACAGCTGGGCAATTGACAGGATTATGTGCGCAAACCAATGCTAACTATGTTGCAAGAAAGGTACAGGTTCAAAGCATGGGCGGTACGCCAAGGCAAGTAGACCGAAATCCATCTGCATCTACTACTAATCATCCACCTTGAGATATCTATCCAGAACATCTCGCTGGTATTAAGTTGCGAGTCCCACCCATAGTGTAAACTCAAAGCAACAGACAACTGCATTAAAAGAACTTTGCGTAAAGTAAACAATCCTTGCACCCGCGAGTACAAGCACCGTTGTTTTCCCCCTTGTGGCAACAGCACATCCCCTAGACTCATGTTTCTGTCACTCAAGCTAGTCATCGAGGGGCATGAACCCACAATCAAGCATAACGTTCCCTCTTGGAGTCACTACCTACTACTTGGCCAAAGCAATAAACAGCAACGGAGAACATGCAAGAATTACTAAAGAACATAAATATAAAAGAGGTAAATCAAATATATTACTCAAACACAATATGAACATAATCTCACAATCCATCGGATCCCAGCAAACTCATCATAGCAACAGCATAAGGATTACATATGTGCCTCGATCATGTAGGGCAGCTCACGAGGTCTAATTAGTGAAGGACAAAGAGGGGAGGAGAACATCACATAGCTACTGGTCATGGACCCATGTGATACGTCCAAAACGTATCTATAATTTCTGCTTGCTCCATGCCTCTTTTGGGTGATATTGCTATGTTATTTATACACTTCCATACACTTTTGATCATATTTGGACTAACCTATTAACTCAGTGCACCCCAGTGCCAGTTTCTGTTTTCGGCTGTTTTTGTATTTCAGGTTTTCACATTACGAGAACTGCCAGAAAAAATCCAGAAAAATTATATAAAAAAATCAGCGTTCCAGAAGCTACCAGGCACCCGAAGCACAGTCGGAGGGGGGCCACCTGGGCCCCAGGCGCCCTGGTGGCGCCC
>LR738713.1:744243494-744320685 GCA_902687465.1 Secale cereale
GGGGGGGCGCCTGGGCCCCCCGAGCCTCGTCTGATGCCCCCCTTTGGCATATATTTAAAGCGTCTCCCGAAACCCTCGAGACGGGAACTCTTTTTCGCGATCTCATCTCTGTTCCGCTGCCGCCGCCGCTTCCAAGATCGGGAGCACCAGGAGAACTCTTCCCGGCACCCTGCCGGAGGGGAGGATCACCACCGGGAGCTTCTCCACCACCATGGACGCCTCCCGGATGAGTTGTGAGTAGTCTCCCTTGGACCATGGGTCCATGACCAGTAGCTATGTGATGTTCTCCTCCCGTTCTTGTGCTTCACTAATTAGTCCTCGTGAGCTGCCCTACATGATCGAGGCACATATGTAATCCTTATGCTGTTGCTATGATGAGTTTGCTGGGATCCGATGGATTATGAGATTATGTTCAGATTGTGTTTGAGTAATATATTTATTTACCTCTTTTATATTTATGTTCGTAAGTAATTCTTGCATGTTTTCCGTTGTTACTTATTGCTTTGGCCAAGTAGTAGGTAGTGACTCCAAGAGGGAACGTTATGCTTGATTGTGGGTTCATGCCCCTCGATGACTAGCTTGAGTGACAGAAACATGAGTCTAGGGGATGTGCTGTTGCCACAAGGGGGAAAACAACGGTGCTTGTGCCCGCGGGTGCAAGGATTGTTTACTTTACGCAAAGTTCTTTTAATGCAGTTGTCTGTTGCTTTGAGTTTACACTATGGGTGGGACTCGCAACTTAATACCAGCGAGATGTTCTGGATAGATATCTCAAGGTGGATGATTAGTAGTAGATGCAGATGGATTTCGGTCTACTTACCTCGGCGTACCGCCCATGCTTTGAACCTCTACCTTTCTTGCAACTTAGTCAGCATTGGTTTGCGCACATGGTCCTGTCAATTGCCCAGCTGTAATTCGTTTACCTCACATAGCTGTTTTATCGTTTTTGGGAGAGAGACATCACTAGTGAACATCATGAGACTCCGGTCCATATTACCATCATTGATCACATCCGCTATATACTTTTCCGCTTTTACTTACTATTGCAATTATATCTATCACTATTATCACTTGCGTTTGATCCTTTGTAAACTACAAGGTCGGAGGGATTGACAACCTCTCTGTACTCGTTGGGAGCAAAGTTATTTGTATCTGTGTGCAGGTCCACGTTGATTGCTAATATCTGGCGCCGTTAGCAGTTGACACCTTCTTGTTGAAACTGGGAGTCTCAGGGAAATCGATCCTTGGTATTGCCAAGGGAAAACTTCCGCTACACTGCATCTCAAACTTTCCACTTGGGGTAACCAACGAGGGGCGAGAAGCCATCACCATGGTCCAAGGGAGACTGCTCACAACTCATCCGGGAGGCGTCCATGGTGGTGGAGAGGCTCCCGGTGGTGATCCTCCCCTCCGGCAGGGTGCCGGAAAGAGTTCTCCCGGTGCTCCCGATCTTGGAAGCGTGGCGGCGGCGGAACAGAGATGAGATCGCGAAAAAGGGTTCCGTCCTCGAGGGTTTCGGGACGCGGTGTAAATATATGCCAAAGGGGGGCATCAGCGGAGACCTGGGGGGCCCAGGCGCCCCCCCGGCGCGGCTAGGAGGGGGTCGCGCCCCCAGGGCGCCTGGAGCCCTGGTGGCCCCCCTCCGGCCCTACTTTGGCCGTATGGAAGCTTCCGGAACGCTGATTTTTTATATATTTTTCCCGGAATTTTTCTGGCAGTTTACGTAATGGGAAAACCCGAAATACAAAAACAGCAGAAAACAGAAACTGGCACTGGGGTGCACTGAGTTAATAGGTTAGTCCAAATATGATCAAAAGTGTATGGAAGTGTATAAATATCATAGCAATATCACACAAAAGAGGCATGGAGCAAGCAGAAATTATAGATACATTTTGGACGTATCACTCGGTGAGGCCAATGACATGATCGAGGCTCACGAGGAGACCATTGCTAAAATGGAAGGACATAATCGAGACTATGCCGATGAGATATCGGATCTCTCTAATGCTTTAGAGGAAGAGCGTGGTCTTCGTTTGGCTCTTGAGGAGTCACACAATGATGATCATGCTAAATTAAAGAAAGATCTCGATCATGCTTTAGTTGTCTCTCGTATGAGTAATTCCGAGAAGGCAAAACTTGGGGTTGACCATGCTAGACTCAAGGAGGAGTTTGTTACACTTGACAAGGCTCACAAGGCCTTGAAAGGTATACATGCTTCTCTTAAGGAGTCTCATGATCAACTCCAAGTTTCGCTAACCAAGGAGAAAGCTACCTTTCCTCGCTTGGTGTTGATTGATAATGCAAATGCTACTAACCCATGTTGCGAGCATGTGTATCTTATTGAAGAGAATGCCAAGTTGAAGAAGCAACTTGAGAAAGGCCTTGTGACATGTATACAAGGTGAGAAGAACCTCAACGATCTTTTGAGTAATCAAAAGGAGGTGGTGGCAAAGTAAGGAATTGGGTTTGCTCCCAAGCCCAAGAAGAAGAAGAACGACAAGACCAAACTACCTCCTCCTCTCGAACAAACCTTTGTGAAAGAGGGAGAGGGTGCTTCTAAGAAGAAGAACAATGTGAAGGGTGGTGGAGTCAAGAAGAACCCCACCATACATCTAACATAGCCTGCGACTTTAATCCTTCATATGTTTTATGTCGTGCTAGTGATGGTCATGTCTTTGCTAAATTTGTTGGTTCTTCTTATGAGTACATTGAATGGTCTATTTGGGTTCCTAAGACCCTTGTTACTAACCTCAAAGGACCCATTACCAAATGGGTACCTAAATCCAAGCATTGATCTCATGTAGGAGTTTGCTTCCGGTAGGGGATCATGGTTGCTCGATAGTGGAGCCACAAATCATATGACCGGAAGCAAAGACTTGGTGGTGGACGTGCATCAAGGTTCATCCATGGCCACCAATGTCGAATGGGGTGATGCTTCATCTTCTAAGGTATTGGGGCTTGGCAAGGTTGTTGTTTCTCATGATCTCACGATCGAGAAAGTCATGCTTGTTGAGTCCCTTGCATATAACTTACTTTTTGTTCGTCAACTTGCACTCATGGGCTTTGCTACATTCTTTGATATTGATACCGTGGCCCTCTTGTGGAGCGAGACTCTTTAGCCTATGTTGGGCATGTCGAGAACGGTCTCTATGTGGTTAACTTCTCGGAGCAACCCACAAAGACCGCGACATGCCTAATGGCTAAAGTTGATGTGGGGTGGCTTTGGCATCGCCGGTTAGCCCATGTCAATATGAGATCTTTGCAAAGTCTTCTCAAGGGGGACCATGTCCATGGACTAACAAATGTTAGCTTTGCCAAAGATCGTGCTTGCAGTGCTTGTATTGAAGGAAAGCTACATGAGAAGACTCACCCTCCCACGACTATCATCTACTCAAAAATACCATTAGAGCTCCTTCACATGGACCTCTTTGGGCCTCCATCCTTTGATAGTCTTGGGGGCAGAAAGTATTGCTTGGTGATTGTGGATGATTATTCAAGATACACATGGGTATACTTCTTCAAGAAGAAGAGTGAGATCCAACAAACCGTCATCAACTTTGCAAATGAAGCTCAACGACAACATGAAGCAAAGATTTTGATGATCCGAAGTGACAACGGCACCGAGTTCAAGAATTACACCTTGGATGAGTTTCTTAGTGATGAGGGGATCAAACATCAACATGCCGCATCTTATACCCCTCAACAAAATGGTGTAGCAGAGAGAAAGAACCGGACATTGATGGACGCGGCAAGGACCATGATGGCGGAATTCAAATCTCCATACAACTTTTAGGCCGAAGCCATCAACACCGCGTGTCATGTATCCAATCGGCTCTATCTCCGCAAAGGTTTGAACAAGACTTCATATGAGATTCTTACCGGCAACAAGCCCAATCTCAAGTACTTCCGGGTGTTCGGGTGTAAGTGTTTCATTCTCAAGAAAGGTGCTCATTTGTCTAAATTTGAGTCTAGAGCTCATGAGGGCATATTTGTTGGTTATGCTGCAAACTCTCATGCTTACTGTGTCCTCAACAAGTCCAATGGACTCATTGAGGAGACGTGTAACGTAGAGTTTGATGAGAATAACGGCTCCCAAGTGGAGCAAAGTGGTACTTGTGATGTAGGTGATGAAATTCCTCCTCAAGCCATAAGAAGAATGGGTGTTGGATATATCCTACCCATCGAGGAACCCCTTGTGGCTAAGGAGAAGGAGAATGTTCCACCCAAGTGGAACCATCATCAACCCAAGACCCACACGCTTCCGAAGAACAAAGTGAAGGCCCTCAACCGGACGAACAAGACCAAGTGCAAGATCAATCACAAGATGGTGGTGAGCCAGCAAATGATGCACAAGGCCAAGTTCTCTCCTCTGAGCAAGATCAAGATCAAGAGGAAGCTCAAGATCAAGATCAAGCTCTTGACGTCGCTCAAGATGATCAACTCAGTGCTCCTCAATTGTCACTTGAAGAGCAATTGGAGCGTCGTGCTGCAAAAGTTGCCTCCAGGCTTGCTTCTAGAGAACATCACATGGAGAATATTCTTGGAAGCATCACAAAGTGGGTAAGCACTCGTAGACAATTAGCAAACTATTGTTCTCATCAAGCTTTTGTCTCTTGTGTTGAACCTCAGAAGGTCTATGAGGTGCTCGAAGATCCTGATTGGCTTAATGCCATGCATGAAGAACTCCACAACTTAGAGCGCAACAAAGTGTGGCATCTGGTGCCGAGGCCAAAGGAGAACCATAATGTCATTGGAACCAAGTGGATCTTTAAGAACAAGCAGGATGCCCATGGCATTGTCATTCGCAACAAGGCGCGGTTGGTGGCTCAAGGCTACTCCCAAGTCGAGGGTATCGACTACGGTGAAACCTTTGCCCCCGTTGCTCGCCTTGAATCTATCCGTTTGTTGCTTGCCTATGCTTCTCATCATAATTTTAAGTTGCAACAAATGGATGTGAAAAGTGCATTTCTTAATGGTCCTATTAATGAGTTGGTTTATGTCAAACAACCCCTGGGGTTTGAGGATCCTAAGTTCCCCAATCACGTGTATCAACTCGATAAGGCACTCTAGGGCCTTAAACAAGCCCCACATGCGTGGTATGAGCATCTTACCGAGTTGTTACAAGATCGTGGGTTTGAAATTGGGAAGATCGACCCCACTCTTTTTACTAAGAAGGTCAAAGGGGAGTTGTTTGTCTGCCAACTATATGTTGATGATATTATCTTTGGTTCACCTAACAAAGCTTTCAATGATGAGTTCGCCGCACTCATGACCACACATTTTGAGATGTCCATGATGGGAGAGTTGAAGTACTTCCTTGGGTTTGAGATTAAGCAAAGAAGAGAAGGAATCTTTATCAAACAAGGCAAGTACACTCAAGACATGCTCAAGAGGTTTAATCTAAGTGATGTCAAGCCGGCTACTACCCCAATGCCAACCAAGTGCCAACTTGACATTGATCCCAATGGTAAAGTGGTGGATCAAAAGGTATATCGTTCTATGATTGGTTCCTTGCTTTACCTTTGGGCATCTAGACCGGATATTATGTTGAGTGTGGGAATCTGTGCATGGTTTCAAGCCTCACCTAAGGAAAGTCACTTTGTGGCATTCAAGCAAATCTTTCGATATTTGGCTCATACCCCAAACTTTGGCTTATGGTACCCAAGAGGAGCAAACTTCAACCTTGTAGGTTTCTCTGATTCGGATTGGGCGGGAGACAAAGTGGATAGGAAGTCCACTTCCGGAGGGTGCCAATTCCTTGGTTGCTCTCTCGTTAGTTGGTCTTCCAAAAAGCAAAGTTGTGTGTCTCTCTCGTCCACCGAAGCTGAGTATGTGGCAGCTGGCAGTTGTTGTGCTCAACTCTTATGGATGAGGCAAACTTTAAAGGATTACGATGTCACTTGTGACAAAGTGCCTCTTTGGTGTGACAATGAAAGTGCCATCAAGATTTCTCTCAACCCGGTGCAACACTTCAAGATGAAGCATATAGAGATTCGGTATCACTTCATCCGGGATCATATAAGGCAAGGAGAGATCGAGCTTCACTATGTCAACACTCATGATAACCTTGCAGATATCTTCACGAAGCCGTTGGATGAAGCAAGATTTCGCGAGTTAAGGCATGAGCTAAATATCATCGATTTGAGCAATGTGGCTTGAAACTTTGCACACACCCCTCCCACTTAATATAGTTATCTTGCCTAGATGTAGGCATGGACATAGGGGGAGTATTGTTCTCTCAATGAACTCTTCCTCCCCCCATTATGCATAAATCGATCAAGTCTTTGTCATTTGCCATGTTAAATGGTATAAGTGCTTCAAGACGAGTGTTGGTCATGGGCCCAAGGATAGTTCTTTGCGGTGTCATACCAAATAACTCAAACATAGGTGGCTTCGGCCACCGACCTCCTTCACGGAGGAGTGTCTTGTGTGTTGTTTCGGTTGTTTGTTTTCTCTCTTTCCGTGTGCCTTGCGTGTGTACCTTTTGCTTTGCTTAAGACGTCTTGTCGAAACTTGCATTTTCTTGGGGGAGCGGTACTACCGTGAGTAGTCACGGTACTACCGCAATAGAGAATACGGTACTACCGCAACCAGCACGACAGTAATTTTTTTACTGCCGCTGGTAGAGCGGTACTACCGCTCCGCGTGCGGTACTTCCGCCCGGGCGGTACTACCGCGATGACCGCGGTACTACCGCATTTGTTCGAACGGCTGGGGGTTATAAGCGGGCAGGGGGAGTTCTAACTCCCCCATACCCATTCATCTCATCTCCCCCACGTCGTCTCTCTCTCTCCCTCAAGAACGCCGCCGGAGGACCTCGCCGGATCTCCTCCCCCGGCCACTCTCCTCGCATTCCGACCGATGGGATCGTTCCCCACCTCGACATCTTGCCATGGATGAAGGTTTCTCCCCAAATCCCCTCTTCTTTTTGCCCAGTTGTTGTTTCTAGGTTTTGGGGAGATGCTTGCTGTTCTTGTGTTCTTTTTGTCCTTATCCATGGAAGATTAGGGTGTAGGAGAGTTGTAATGCAATAGAAATGCTAGTAAGTATGCTGCTACTAAGTTGCTATGATCAGCCGTAGTACCGTTCGCCATTCTACGCGTTCTTGTCTAGATCCGTTTTCAGATCTGACCCGAGCGGTACTACCGCTGGCTGACCGCGGTACTACCGCTTTGCCGCGTAGCGGTACTACTGTCCTAAGGAGCGGTACTACCGTGATGAACGCGAACGTAATTTCTTAGTACCGTGTTCTGTGCGGTACTACCGCAACTCTTCAATGCGGTACTACCGCCCCTAAGCGGCACTAAAAATTTACTTCCGCTTTCATCACATAGTACTACCGCTTGATTCATATCTACTTCGTAGCGCATACATATTATACTTTCTACATGTTTCGTGTGCTTTTTTTGGCTTTTGCATTGATTCTCTTTGTGTTTCCGTCGTGTTCCTGTGTTTGTGTCTTAGGTGGTGGCTCCGGTTCCAATGTTCGTCGCACAAATCCCAGCCCTGACACCGGGTCCAAGCGTCTGCGCACCCAAAGTGATATTTCTGAGGGCTCCAATGCCCCCCAACGCAGAACCAAGACCACCGCCACCAAGAACAAGGAACCAACTATGACCATGGAGGAGATTCCAATTCATGAGTTCATCACAAGGAGGAAGATCAACCCTTATGCAAATCCCCGGGCTCAGTTCCATGGAGATGAACTGTTTTGGACCAAGCAGCAGTATCGTATCTACACAGAGGTACTCAAGAGCAAGCACAACCTATATGTGGATGCACATTGGATTGACATGACCCACATGCGGAGGGATGATCACCGGGCCTACTTTGCCAAGGCTCTAGATCTTGTGGAGCAGTTTGGGATTGAGCACATCATGGCATTTCAGATGGATTTTGACCAAGAGATTGTGGTACAGTTCTATGCTTCGGTGCACTTCCATCCCAAGGAAGAACGCAACATGACTTGGATGACAAATGGTCACAAGATGACTGCTACATGGAAGGACTTTATGGATCTGCTTTAGGTTGCTGACGAGGGGCTCCGCACCCCTGTTGGAGCTCGGCCTCATGACAAAGAAGGATCTGCCGACAAAGACCGACTGCTGCCTTTTTATGTGGAGAAGACGCTTGCTAGTGGCAAGAAGACTTGGGTGATGAACCCCTTTCTGGATATCATGCATATGATCTTCCGCAACACCTTGTTTCCTCGAGTCGGGGACAAGGACAAGGTACATTCATACCTCATTGACATGTTGCTGATGTGTGAGGAGGCCTGTAGTGCTCAGACTCAACCACTTGATATCTCCCATATCATGTGGTGCGAGCTTCGCTCTGCGATTTTCTCTCGCAAAGTGCCTATCTACCGTCCATTTATGTTTCTGCTTATCTCCAAGACTTGGGAGAAGCTTTACCCTGATGAGGAGTTTGAGGCCCTGCAGTGGATTCGTCATGAGCCTATCCGACTTCACATCAAGAGTCGTTGGGCTAACACCACTACCCGTGCAGAGGCTGCTGCAGCTCAGATGGGTACAGATGAGGAGCCAGTGGAGGAGGAGCCAGCTGAGGACAGTTCTAGAGGATATGCTCCTCCCTCGTCTGAGCCCTCGTGGGCTAAGAAGCTGAAGAGGAAGATGAAGGCACTATTTTGTATGCAGGCAAAGGGACAGTACAAGGCTCATGTGACTCACAAGCAATCTCGCCAGCGTGACAAGAAGATAATGAAGATCTTTGGTGAGGAACCATCTGACGGGTCAGCGGAGATCATCACTCCAGAGGCAGAGTCGATTGCCAAACAGGGCTACACGTGGTCTGAGTCTGAGGAGGAGTAGCAGGAGTCTGACGGAGAGCATGACGACTGAGTTCTTCCGCCTGAGCTACCACCTATCTTAGGTGTCCTCTTTCCCTTTGTGGTGTCTCGATGCCAAAGGGGGAGAGAGCGTTAGGATTTGCGTCTTGTGCCGTGTTTATTTGCTTTTCGTTGGTCGAACTTTGTCTGCTTGCTTGTGCTTGTGTCGTGTGTGTGAGACCTTCATATGGTGTGAGACATATGCTCCCCTCTCGTTAACTCGTTATTATGTCTATGCTATCTGTTAGGATGTGAGCAGTTGCTTTACTTGCCCTTTATGTGTGCTCACCCTATCCTCCTTACTTATGTGCGTAGATTCTTATTCTTTGTAAGCAAGGAGTATATTGTTTGTAGAATATAGGGGGATCATTGATCCTAGTATGTGTGTTGTGCAGTCCAAAGCACCTTCTCTTGTATGCACACATCTAGGGGGAGCTTCCCTATATTCTATTACTTTGCTAGGTTTGCTTACTTTCTTATATATCCTTGTGCAAATCCCGTATTGTCATCAATCCACCAAAAGGGGGGAGATGGTAAGGGCATATTTCTCCCTAAGTAGTTTTGGTGATTGATGACAATGCATTTGCGGACTAATCGTGTGCACTAAGCTTTTTCAGATATATCTCACCTAGGCACAAGACGATTAAGTGCCCCTCGGAACCTATGGAAGACGGTGTTTCCTTTTGTTTCTTTTTCGGTGGAATTGAGTCATAGGAAAGCCGTACTATTAAGAGGGGGTCCGCTTCGGAAAGGTTTGGGTGGAATCAACACGTACACGTCTACTCATCCGCACCACATTTCCTTTGCTTCTCTGGAGCTCCGGCTGTTTTCCTCATCGGTACAAAAACAGTGGCATCCTACTACTACAACTGCTTGGCATGCGGTAGTAGCGCTCAGAGTGTGCGGTAGTACCACACGGTCACACGGTAGTACCGCCTCAGGGCCGCGGTAGTACCGCACAAAGTGGTAGTACGGTACCCTGAGCATGGTAGTACCGTGTGGCTGGCCCAGCGTCGTAACTAGTACGATAGTAGGCACGGAAGTAATTTTTTACTTCTGCGTCCTACGCGGTAGTACCGCTTGGAGCAAGCGGTAGTACCGTGTCGTGTTTTTGCTACGACCGTATATCTGCGGATGTAGCTGCGGATGTATTTTATTTAGTCCGCACTTCTCCTCAGCCTGTCTAGCCCTGCCTTGCGGTAGTACCACAGGGACGTGCGGTAGTACCGCTCAGGCAGTACTACCGCCCGTTGCTTCAACGCAACAGGGCTAGTACTGGCATGTACTGCACCAGCAGTAGTACCGCATCCAGAGCGGTAGTACCACTGGGCCGAGCGGTAGTACCACAACTTATGTGCGGTAGTACCGCGCTCTGCGGGCAGATATGTGGGATAACAGTTGGATTTGTTCTCCCACTATATATAGGAAGTCTTCTTCTCCAAGAATACTTACCTCTTCCTCCCCAAAGCTCCATTGTTGCTCAAAGCTCCATTTCCGCCCGATCTCTCTCCCTAACCAATCAAACTTGTTGATTTCCTCGGGATTGCTTGAGAAGGCATCGATCTACACTTCCACCAAGAGATATTTGATTCCCCCCACTAATCCCTTGCGGATCTTGTTACTCTTGGGTGTTTGAGCACCTAGACGGTTGAGGTCACCTCGGAGCCATATTCCATTGTGGTGAAGCTTCGTGGTGTCGTTGGGAGCCTCCAATTCGGTTGTGGAGGTAGCCCCAACCTTGTTTGTAAAGGTTCGGTTGCCGCCTTCAAGGGCACCACTAGTGGAATCACGGCACCTTGCATTGTGTGAGGGCGTGAGGAGAATACGGTGGCCCTAGTGGCTTTTTGGGGAGCATTGTGCCTCCACACCACTCCAACGGAGACGTACTTCCACTCAAAGGGAAGGAACTTCGGTAACACATCCTCGTCTTCACCGTCTCCGCTTGTGGTTATTTCTTTCCTTTACTTGTGCAAGCTTTCCTTGTTTATCTTAGATAGCTTGTTTGTGAGGTTGTTATCTTTGCTTCCTATAAGTTGTCATCATAGTTGCATATCTAGACAACTTGCTTTGTTGCTTAATTTAAATTGGTAAAGAAAAGCTAAAAATTGTTAGTTGCCTATTCACCCCCCCCTCTAGTCAACCATATTGATCCTTTCAACACAGTCCAAAGGGAAACCCAGCTGAATCTGAACCTCCAACGGATCAAGAACATGCTCTACGGCTCTAGTATGTAGGTTGACAATGTTGATTAACTAAGAAAATGTTTGCAACAGTCAAAAGGTTACATGAACGATTTTTTTTTATTTTGTCTCAGTGTCGCTGCCTTCGGTGGTGGCTTCGCACCAGCTTTATCAGGCATGTAAACCTCCTTATAAGTATATATATATCTCAACTAATTTGGATGGAAATAACAAGAGAGATAAATTTGAAAACAGAAAGTTGTTATATTCAAAAAAATCACTTGGCATTCTTAGAACTGCCAATATGAACCATATTGACCATTTGTGTCAATTTACCAGAAATTTGTAACATCCATTTTGTCTACTATATCTTAGAACAAGTATACGCTCCTTTTAGAACTTGGAAGTTGTATTGACAATAATATTATCTCAACAAATTAACTATGGAGTTGTACCTATAGGCTATAGCATTATAATTTATAGTAAAGTCTCTACAGTATTATTAGATATCCATCAGTATATTATATGTATTATAGGACATGAAGCGTTCTTACCCAGTGAAACATGTGGGTCAGATAACTGAGGTACTTCGACATTCACATCAACGGCTGCATCTTTCTTTTGTAGCCGAGCCGTTCATTACTTCTTTATGTATTCTACTTTCTCATTTGATAGCTCAGCATACCAACCTTGACCTGTTTGTTTTCTCTGCCCGACTAATTTTTTATCAAGTTGAAGATAAGCACTCACGGAGCTGTAGTTACACAAGCTACAGAAGGACATGACCTCATTAGTCACCATGATGATTAAATGGTCAATCAATATAGTAGGACCAAAAGGTTACGGACAAATCATTTATATGTCTATAGGTTTTTTCACTCAGATGAGTATATTGCACAGACATTGACGAAGAAGCAGGCGTGTGTGCTACCTGGTCTGTGGCAAGACTTTCCAGAGCTGCAACCTTCTTTTCCTGCGGGGCTAAACGATGCTTCTGAAGAAATTGTGCTTTCTTCTCGTCTGACGTTTGGGCATACCACACCTGACCAATGGCCTTATTTTGTTGGAGCTGGGGAGCTCCATTCCCCTCTGTCGTTGTGCTTGTTAGACCTTTAAACGGGAACGCTCCCTAGCATACAATGGATATCTAGATGGATAATTGTTCTCCATCTGCAATATTAAAATTACAAACGATAAATCATGTGGGAACACAGAAAGGCTGCCCAATTTGGTGAAGAAAAGCAACTGAAAACGCACAATATCTTGAGCCAGCTCTCACTTGTATACCACCTTCAGAGTTTATTTGGCCGAAACCTATATATGTAGCTCCTATGCATGGTTCTGTGATAATACCTTAAGTTGAATATTGATTTTCATCTACGAAATAGTGTGTTACTGAATATAGTATAACAATTTATTCCCCCAAAAATATGTTAAATTACACTTGTTTGCTTGCCAGTTTATAAACAATAACTTGCTGATGTAAGAAAAGAAAAACGTGCTAATGTAAGCTTTGTAAGTATATGTCAGTACAACCTGTTTTGTGAACGATGATCAGGAAATATCCATTGCATTGGATAGCTTAGAATTGAGAGTAAAACGGCACCCATAGGCCATATGTATTCAATGTGCACGAAGTTGAACATACTCTGAACCAGTGACACTGAAAATTCAATTTTGTTTCAGAAACCTGCTTGCTGCTTTCGGACAGTACCTGGGCAGCGTGTCCCGCCGACACACGGCAGAGGCGGGGCCGGGCCACGGATCGGCGATGGAGGGAGGCGCAGGTGACGGTCGGGATTGCGGTGCTGGAAGTGGACCACTCTGCTGGTCCGCGATGGGCGAGTGATGGCTTCTCGCCCATCGTTGGTTACCCCAAGTGGAAGGTTTGAGATGCAGTGTAGCGGTAGTTTTCCCTTGGCAAAGATACCAAGGATCGATTTCCCCTGAGACTCCTAGTTTCAACAAGAAGGTGTCAACTGCTAACGGCGCCAGATATTAGCAATCAACTTGGACCTGCAAACAGATACAAATAACTTTGCTCCCAACGAGTACAGAGAGGTTGTCAATCCCTCCGGCCTTGTCGTTTATAAAGGGTCAAACACAAGAGATAATAGTGATAGGTAAAACTGTAACTAGTATGTAAAGCAGAAAGTAAATAGCGGATGTGATCAGTGATGGTAATATGGACCGGGGTCCCATGATGTTCACTAGTGATGTCTCTCTCCCAAAAGACGATAAAACAGCTATGTGAGGTAAACGAATTACAGCTGGGCAATTGACAGAATTATGTGCGCAAACCAATGCTAACTATGTTGCAAGAAAGGTAGAGGTTCAAAGCATGGGCGGTACGCCAAAGCAAGTAGACCGAAATCCATCTGCATCTACTACTAATCATCCACCTTGAGATATCTATCCAGAACATCTCGCTGGTATTAAGTTGCGAGTCCCATCCATAGTGTAAACTCAAAGCAACAAACAACTGCATTAAAAGAACTTTGCGTAAAGTAAACAATCCTTGCACCCGCGGGCACAAGCACCGTTGTTTTCCCCCTTGTGGCAACAACACATCCCCTAGACTCATGTTTCGGTCACTCAAGCTAGTCATCGAGGGGCATGAACCCACAATCAAGCATAACGTTCCCTCTTGGAGTCACTACCTACTACTTGGCCAAAGCAATAAATAGCAACGGAGAACATGCAAGAATTACTTACGAACATAAATATAAAAGAGGTGAATCAAATATATTACTCAAACACAATCTGAACATAATCTCACAATCCATCGGATCCCAGCAAACTCAACATAGCAACAGCATAAGGATTACATATGTGCCTCGATCATGTAGGGCAGCTCACGAGGTTTAATTAGTGAAGCACAAGAAGGGGAGGAGAACATCACATAGCTACTGGTCATGGACCCATGGTCCAAGGGAGACTACTCACAACTCATCCGGGAGGCGTCCATGGTGGTGGAGAGGCTCCCGGTGGTGATCCTCCCCTCCGGCAGGGTGCCGGGAAGAGTTCTCCTGGTGCTCCCGATCTTGGAAGCGCGGCGGCGGCGGAACAGAGATGAGATCGCGAAAAAGGGTTCCGTCCTCGAGGGTTTCGGGACGCGTGTTAAATATATGCCAAAGGGGGGCATCAGCGGAGGCCTGGGGGGCCCAGGCGCCCCCCCGGCGCGGCCAGGAGGGGGCCGCGCCACCAGGGCGCCTGGAGCCCTGGTGGCCCCCCTCCGGCCCTACTTCGGCCGTGTGGAAGCTTCCGGAACGCTGATTTTTTTATATAATTTTTCCGGGATTTTTCTGGCAGTTTACGTGATGGGAAAACCCTAAATACAAAAACAGCAGAAAACAGAAACTGGCACTGGGGTGCACTGAGTTAATAGGTTAGTCCAAATATGATCAAAAGTGTATGGAAGTGTATAAATATCATAGCAATATCACACAAAAGAGGCATGGAGCAAGCAGAAATTATAGATACGTTTTGGACGTATCAACATCCCCAAGCTTAATTCCTGCTCGTCCTCGAGTAGGTAAATGATAACAAGCATAATTTCTGTGGTGACATGCTATTAACCATATAAGGACTTTTTCATAGTCACATGACAAAACCTTACTGAGACAATGAATCTGTAGTAATTAAGTTGCCTCATGAGAAAATCACAAAGAACTGAAAGTTTTACAATATGATACTGAAACATCAAATAGATTTGTAATGAGCATGGTGTGCAAATATGATAAAGTGATATCTCGCTTGCCCCCTTTAGTGAAGCAAAACATAAATGCAGGGGCACCTCCAAGGTTTAAGTGATGACTAGATACAATGATTTCAGAATAAACGATATCACAATCATGCAAAAGACAATGGTACTTTGGGACAATGCACATTACACTCAGAATGACAATCATGCTCTCAGTAGTTGGTGCTTAAAGAAGGCGGAGACTCTCGAACCGTGGCTTTTGTTGGCAAGATTGAAAACCCGTGGTCGGAAACAAAGACAAAGCATGTACCAGAGCTCTTGGTTTTAAAAACAGAAGTAATAATTTTTTTTGGATATGCATGTTTCGTCAACGAATGTTAGCAGATAACTCAATCACTTCTCGACCTGGACAAGTTTCGAGGAACGGCTCCCGAATGAGGACGATCACATCCTCTTAATCTCCTTTGTTTATCACAGCCAAAGTTTTCTGATTTCTCATGAACAAAGCGTGAAGGAGGGTTTGTTTGTTTATATTATTTTTAATGAGCCGGGCGCACTCAATGCCAGTTCCTTCTCGTATTATGGGTTTGCACATTAGACATGCAATCCCGGGGTGAAGCTTGTCCAACTTAAAAAGATCATGAATTAACTACTACTTCCTCATGAACTAAAACAGAGGCACAAAAGAGAAATGCTTTTTTGAATAATTTCGAGATGGTACATGAAGGTCTTTGTTAGGAATGGCAGGTAAATACCATGTATAGGAAGGTATGGTGGACTCATATGGCATAACTGGTTTAAAGGATTTTGGATGCACAAGCAGTCAGTCCGCTTAGTACAGGTGGAGGTTAGCAAAAGACTGGGAGCGACCAACTAAGAGAACAATGACGGTCATAATCATGCAGAGCGAAAAAGCAACATTGAATCAGGCATGGAAGTTATATCGCTACTCAGAAATTAAAGATCATCAAGGCTTGACAGACTTTCCTTACAGTCTTAAATATGCGCGAGCATACGCTAAGTCAATCAAAATAAATTCTTGAAGGAAGATATTACTAAACCATACCACATCATAGGCAAACAAATCATGTTGGTACTCCAATAACACATTGGGAACCCCCCCAGCTATTTGAGACTAACCATAAGAAAACATTAACTACTAAGCACCATTATGCACGTAGCAATTTTATCATAGACATATCGACCAATGCAATAGAAGCAAACTCTCTTAATAAGATAAGCATGATAACTAAAGAGAGTTCAAGCGACCAACTAAACAAAAGCTCTTTAAAAAGATAAGCATGAAAACTAAGAGCTGAACATGATAGTAGCTATTGAAAGACCAAGAACATACACAGCAAAGATAAACATGAAAATTCTATGTTGTGTTCTAGGTTGAAGTGGAGCGTGTTTCTCTCCCACACAAAGAAAGCTGAGTTCCAACTCGTTATGAAAAGCTAAAGAAAACTAAAAAAGAAAACTAAAAGCAAGACGCTCCAAGCATAGCACATAACACATGAAGTGATAAAAATATAGTGGAACGAAAGATGAACTGATAATTTTGATGGAGAAGGGGATGCACGGGGGACATCCCCAAGCTTAGACGCTTGAGTCTCTTTGAATATTTCTTGGGGGTGCATGGGGGCATCCCCAAGCTTGAGCGTTTGACACTCCTGAATCTTTTTATCATCTTCCCTCGCACACTTGAAAACTCCCTTCATACATAACTCATCATAATCTGATTAGCGAGGTTAGTACCCTTAATAAAATAATTGTTCCTTGCTGGAAATAAGGATATTCTTGAAGGTCTACTGTTTCTCAAGATTGCCAAAAGGTTTTTGCAAAGAAAAAGCAACTCAAGGTTTGCAAAATGAAGGAAAGGCAAAACATGACAGAATCTGTGAAAAACAGAACAGCAGGTAGTAAATGATTTTTTTCGGGGCACTTCTGGAACTCTAATAAAAAACTCAGAACAGATGCCCGAAAGACAATTGTATAGAGCACGCTGTCGAAAAAATTCAGACCAAAAAGATGATCTGGTGATTTTATACGAATTTTTCTATCCAAGGACAGAATCTGTTTCCTGGACAGCACGTCACAACTTTTGAACTTTCTTGCAATCAGAGGCTACACTTGGCTCAAAGTTGAAAAGTAAAGATACAATGATGATGCTACTGTAGTAACAACATCAAGACACAACAAAAGCAAAACAAAAATTTATTCATTGTGGGCTGCCTCCCAAAAGCGCTTTCTTTTATGCCTTTAAGCTAGGCATAATGCAAAAAGATCAAGTTTTATCAAGAGTAAAAGAATAGCTAGCCCGTATAACGGACTCAAAAGGTAACTTAATCTTCTTTCTAGGGAAGTGTTCCATCCCTTTCTTGAGAGGAAATTGGAATCTTATATTCCCCTCTTTCATGTCAATGATAGCACCAACGGTGCGTAGAAAAGGACGTCCCAAAATAATTGGACACGAAGGTTCACATTCAATATCCATAATAGTAAAATCAACGGGAACGTAATTGTCATTGACAACGATAAGAACATCGTCGATCCTCCCCAAAGGTTTCTTTATGGAAGAATCAACGAGACGAACACCAAAAGAACAAGAATCAAAAGGTTTCAGTTTAAGCATATCATATATTCTTTTGGGCATAACGGAGGTACTAGCTCCAACATCACATAAAGCATGGCAAGAGAAGTTATTCAACTTAATTTTTATCATAGGATCCCAACCATCTTCTAGCTTTCTAGGTATGGAGGCTTCTACTCTAAGTTTCTCCTCCCAAGCTTTGATAAGAGCATTAGTGATATGCTCTGTGAAGGCAAGGTTAAGCGTGCTAGTGCGGGGATCTCTAGACATCTTGTGAAGGAAATCAATAACTTCGGTAAGAGTGCAATTATCAAAATCAAGGTCACTACTATCAAGTAAAGTGGTAGTAGTGTCCTTTAGGTTCACTTGTTTGGTACTTTCTATGGTCATAGCATCACCATTAATAGGTCCAATGGGACCAGGAGTGCATTGGGTGCTAAGAGTTTGGATATCCTCAATAACTTGGATAGTAGCAACAGTGTGGTAGGTAGGAAGGTTCTTAATTCTATCTTCTTCCTTCCTTTCTCTATCCCATCTCTCTTTAAGTTTAGCCAACATCCTAATGTTTTCATTAATTTGCACTTGAATAGCATTCATAGGAGTGACCTTCCTCTCCTCAAGAGGAGAAGTTCTAATTTTAAGCAATTCTACCTCATGGGCTAAATTGTCTACCTTCGAAGAGAGATCATCTAGTTTGTTTAGTTTTTCTTCTACACTCTTATTAAAGGCTTTTTGGGTAGTGATGAAATCTTTAAGCATAATCTCTAGTTCAGTAGTGGAGTTCTTGGTGCTAGGATAAGCATTGCTGTTCCCATAGGAATTAGAGGGGAACGGTCTAGGATTGCTACCAAAATTACTCCTATAAGCATTGTTATTAAAATTGTTTCTAGAGATAAAGTTCACATCTACTTGTTCTTGAGCAATCAAAGAATTTAAAGGAACATCACGAGGATCAACAGAAGATTGCTTCGAAAGTAGAGACATGATCAAGTCAACTTTTTCATTTAGGGAGGAAATCTCCTCGACCGAGTTTACCTTCCTACCTGTTGGAGCGCGTTCGGTGTGCCATTGGGAATAATTGGTCATCATATCATCGAGAAGCTTTGTGGCAGCACCAAGTGTAGTTGACATAAAGGTTCCTCCCGCGGCCGAATCTAACAAGTTCCGCGAGGTAAAGTTCAAGCCTGCATAAAAAGTTTGGATAACCATCCAAGTAGTCAAACCATGAGTAGGGCAGTTCTTGACAAGAGATTTCATACGTTCCCAAGCTTGGGCAACGTGTTCATTATCCAATTGTTTAAAATTCATTATGTTACTTCTTAGTTGGATAATTTTAGCAGGTGGATAGTATTTTCCAATAAAAGCATCTTTGCACTTGTCCCATGAATCTCTGCTATTTCTAGGCAAAGATTGAAACCAAATTTTAGCTCCTACTCTCAAGGAGAAAGGAAAAAGCTTAAGCTTAACAATATTACCATCTATTTCTTGGTACTTTTGCATATCACAGAGTTCAACAAAACTGTTTAAGTGTAAAGCAGCATCATCTCCAGCACCGGAGAATTGATCTTTCATAACTAGGTTCAGTAAAGCTGGTTTAATTTCATACGAAGGTGCTGAAGTGGCAGGTGTAGTGATAGGCGTGCAGATAAAGTCATCGTTGTTGTGACTAGTGAAGTCACACAACTTGGTGTTCTCGGTGGAACCCATAGCAGCAAGCAAGCAAGATAACTATTTTTGTGATTTTCGATAAAAGATACTAAAGCAAAAACTGAAAGGTAAACTAACAAGACTAAAAGCAAAGGTAAAAGATAGCGTGCAACTCCCCTATCTTGAAGAGTGGAGTCCCCGGCAACGGCGCCAGAAAACTTTGCTTGATGGCTTCTCGCCCCTCGTTGGTTACCCCAAGTGGAAGGTTTGAGATGCAGTGTAGCGGTAGTTTTCCCTTGGCAAAGATACCAAGGATCGATTTCTCCTGAGACTCCTAGTTTCAACAAGAAGGTGTCAACTGCTAACGACGCCAGATATTAGCAATCAACTTGGACATGCACACAGATACAAATAACTTTGCTCCCAACGAGTACTGAGAGGTTGTCAATCCCTCCGGCCTTGTCGTTTATAAAGGGTCAAACGCAAGAGATAATAGTGATAGGTAAAACTGTAACTAGTATGTAAAGCAGAAAGTAAATAGCGGATGTGATCAGTGATGGTAATATGGACCGGGGTCCCATGATGTTCACTAGTGATGTCTCTCTCCCAAAAGACGATAAAATAGCTATGTGAGGTAAACGAATTACAGCTGGGCAATTGACAGAATTATGTGCGCAAACCAATGCTAACTATGTTGCAAGAAAGGTAGAGGTTCAAAGCATGGGCGGTACGCCAAGGCAAGTAGACCGAAATCCATCTGCATCTACTACTAATCATCCACCTTGAGATATCTATCCAGAACATCTCGCTGGTATTAAGTTGCGAGTCCCACCCATAGTGTAAACTCAAAGCAACAGACAATTGCATTAAAAGAACTTTGCGTAAAGTAACAATCCTTGCACCCGCGGGCACAAGCACCGTTGTTTTCCCCCTTGTGGCAACAGCACATCCCCTAGACTCATGTTTCTGTCACTCAAGCTAGTCATCGAGGGGCATGAACCCACAATCAAGCATAACGTTCCCTCTTGGAGTCACTACCTACTACTTGGCCAAAGCAATAAATAGCAACGGAGAACATGCAAGAATTACTTACGAACATAAATATAAAAGAGGTGAATCAAATATATTACTCAAACACAATCTGAACATAATCTCACAATCCATCGGATCCCAGCAAAGTCAACATAGCAACAGCATAAGGATTACATATGTGCCTCGATCATGTAGGGCAGCTCACGAGGTCTAATTAGTGAAGCACAAGAAGGGGAGGAGAACATCCCATAGCTACTGGTCATGGACCCATGGTCCAAGGGAGACTACTCACAACTCATCCGGGAGGCGTCCATGGTGGTGGAGAGGCTCCCGGTGGTGATCCTCCCCTCCGGCAGGGTGCCGGGAAGAGTTCTCCTGGTGCTCCCGATCTTGGAAGCGCGGCGGCGGCGGAACAGAGATGAGATCGCGAAAAAGGGCTCCGTCCTCGAGGGTTTCGGGACGCGTGTTAAATATATGCCAAAGGGGGGCATCAGCGGAGGCCTGGGGGGCCCAGGCGCCCCCCGGCGCGGCCAGGAGGGGGGCCGCGCCACCAGGGCACCTGGAGCCCTGGTGGCCCCCCTCCGGCCCTACTTCGGCCGTGTGGAAGCTTCCGGAACGCTGATTTTTTATATAATTTTTCTGGGATTTTTCTGGCAGTTTACGTGATGGGAAAACCTGAAATACAAAAACAGCAGAAAATAGAAACTGGCACTGGGGTGCACTGAGTTAATAGGTTAGTCCAAATATGATCAAAAGTGTATGGAAGTGTATAAATATCATAGCAATATCACACAAAAGAGGCATGGAGCAAGCAGAAATTATAGATACGTTTTGGACGTATCAGCGAGACGACGGCAACAAAGCACTCGTGCAGGGAGGGGAGCGCGGCGCCTCTCGTGCCCGTGTTCGATCTGGATGGCATCCATGGTGCACAACGATGTGGGGTTGGCGGCAGGAGACACGGGAGGCGAGGACGACCAACGTCGAACGGAGTCGTAAAGGCGACGACACACGCGGGGCGGCGATCTCCATAGAGGCGACGCTGCATAGAGACAGAGAGGGAGCCGGAGGTGAGAAAACATGGAGGAAGGGAAGAAGGAAGGAAAAGGAAAGGGAGAGAAGGAGAAGGCAGGGGAGGAGCGGCGGGCAGCAGGCTGGCGAGCTGCATCTTCTTGGACACGTCGCCGCTCCGGGACTTCTCCATGGCCAACCTGAAGGCCACCACAACGGTCGGTGGTTCAACTACAACCTGGCGATGGTGGTAGTGTACATTAATTTCTTCTCCTTTGCCATGGTTGTCGCATCCAGCGCCAGAAGATGGGTCGACGTCGCCATCAGATGGTCTCATCAGCGGCAGGAGTCTGCGGTCGAGTCCGTGGGGCAGCAGAGGATTATCGGCTGGGGGCGGCCGAGCGAAGGATCGGCTGGGAGTGGCCGAGCGAAGGATCTACTGGGGGCGGTCGAGTGGAGGATCGTTGGGTGGTGAAAGAACATGCGGGGCCCCCATGTTTGGTTTTGGTAATTGATGACAATCTCTATGGACTAATGGTTGCCTTCAGTTATATTTGAAGGGTCTGTCCATAGGCTTTTCTTGGAGTCCATTTGTTGGTTTCAAGGAGAGTTTGTGATGACCAAGGTGATATCAAGGAATTATCCAAAGATTGGTCTTGTGGGTGTTGAGCTTATTGCAAGCATGTCTTGAAGAAGAGGAGTGTATGATCATTCATGTTTACCTTCAAGACATCATCCAAATGAAGAGAGTCAGAAAGATTCAAGGTTGATCAAGACTAAGTCAAAGAATGAATCAAGTTGATCAACACACAAATTGTAGAAGATGTACTGATGGGCCTCTAACCCCTCGTTGGTTACCCCAAGTGGAAGGTGTGAGATGCAGTGTTGTGGAAGTTTTTCCCTTAGCAAAGATGCCAAGGATCGAATCCCCAGAGACTCCTAGGTTCAACAAGTAGGTGTCAACTACTAACGGCGCCAGATATTAGCAATCAACGTGGACCTGCACACAGATACAAATAACTTTGCTCCCAACGAGTACAGAGAGGTTGTCAATCCCTCCGGCCTTGTAGTTCACAAAGGATTAAACGCAAATGATAGTAGTGATGGATAATGTTTGCAATAGTAAATAATAGCGAAAAGTAAATAGCGGATGTGATCAATGATGGTAATATGGACCAGAGTCTCATGATGTTCACTAGTGATGTCTCTCTCCCAAAAGACGATAAAACAGCTATGTGAGGTAAACGAATTACAGCTGGGCAATTGACAGGACCACGAACGCAAACCAATGCTGACTACATTGCAAGAAAGGTTGAGGTTCAAAGCATGGGCGGTACGCCAAAGTAAGTAGACCGAAATCCATCAATATCTACTACTAATCATCCACCTTGAGATATCTATCCAGAACATCTCGCTGGTATTAAGTTGCGAGCCCCACCCATAGTGTAAACTCAAAGCAACAGACAACTGCATTAAAAGAACTTTGCGTAAAGTAAACAATCCTTGCGCCCGCGGGCACAAGCACCGTTGTTTTCCCCCTTGTGGCAACAACACATCCCCTAGACTCATGTTTCTGTCACTCAAGCTAGTCATCGAGGGGCATGAACCCACAATCAAGCATAACGTTCCCTCTTGGAGTCACTACCCATTACTTGGCCAAAGCAATAAATAACAACGGAGAACATGCAAGAATTACTTATGAACATAAATATAAAAGAGGTAGATCAAATATATTACTCAAGAACAATCTGAACATAATCTCATAATCCATCGGATCCCAGCAAACTCATCATAGCAACAGCATAAGGATTACATATGTGCCTCGATCATGTAGGGCAGCTCACGAGGACTAATTAGTGAAGCACAAGAACGGGAGGAGAACATCACATAGCTACTGGTCATGGACTCATGGTCCAAGGGAGACTACTCACAACTCATCCGGGAGGCGTCCATGGTGGTGGAGAGGCTCCCGATGATGATCCTCCCCTCCGGCAGGGTGCCGGGAAGAGTTCTCCTGGTGCTCCCGATCTTGGAAGCGGCGGTGGCGGCGGAACAGAGATGAGATCGCGAAAAAGAGTTCCCGTCCCGAGGGTTTCGAAGGACGCTCTAAATATATGCCAAAGGGGGGCACCAGACGGGGCTCGGGGGGCCCAGGCGCCCCCCCCCCCGGCCCAGGTGATGGGCCTCGAACCCCTCGTTGGTTACCCCAAGTGGAAGGTGTAAGATGCAGTATTGTAGAAGTGTTTTCCCCTAGCAAAGATGCCAAGGATCGATTTCCCAGAGACTCCTACGTTCAACAAGTAGGTGTCAATTGCTACGGCGCCAGATTAGTAGCAACCAACATGGACCTGCACACAGATACAAATAACTTTGCTCCCAACGAGTACAGAGAGGTTGTCAATCTCTCCGGCCTTGTAGTTCACAAAGGATTAAAAGCAATGATAGTAGTGATAGATAGTTTTTGCAATAGTAAATAATAACGGAAAGTAAATAGTGGATGTGATCAATGATGGTAATATGGACCGGAGTCTCATGATGTTCACTAGTGATGTCTCTCTCCCAAAAGACGATAAAACAGCTATGTGAGGTAACAAATTACAGCTGGGCAATTGACAGGACCACGAACGCAAACCAATGCTGACTACATTGCAAGAAAGGTTGAGGTTCAAAGCATGGGCGGTACGCCAAAGTAAGTAGACCGAAATCCATCAATATCTACTACTAATCATCCACCTTGAGATATCTATCCAGAACATCTCGCTGGTATTAAGTTGCGAGTCCCACCCATAGTGTAAACTCAATGCAACAGACAACTGCATTAAAAGAACTTTGCTTAAAGTAAACAATCCTTGCACCCGCGGGCACAGGCACCGTTGTTTCCCCCTAGTGGCAACAGCACATCCCTAGACTCATGTTTTTGTCACTCAAGCTAGTCATCGAGGGGCATGAACCCACAATCAAGCATAAAGTTCCCTCTTGGAGTCACTACCTACTACTCGGCCAAAGCAATAAGTAACAACGGAGAACATGCAAGAATTACTTATGAACTAAAATATAAAAGAGGTGAATCAAATATATTACTCAAGATCAATCTGAACATAATCTCATAATCCATCGGATGCCAGCAAACTCAACATAGCAACAGCATAAGGATTACGTAGGTGCCTCGATCATGTAGGGCAGCTCACGAGGACTAATTAGTGAAGCACAAGAACGGGAGGAGAACATCACATAGCTACTGGTCATGGACTCATGGTCCAAGGGAGACTACTCACGAGTCATCCGGGAGGCGTCCATGGTGGTGGAGAAGCTCCCGGTGGTGATCCTCCCCTCCGGCAGGGTGCCGGGAAGAGTTCTCCTGGTGCTCCCGATCTTGGAAGCTGCGGCGGCGGCGGAACAGAGATGGGATCGCGAAAAGAGTTCCTGTTCTGAGGGTCTCGGAGGTCCCTCTAAATATATGCCAAAGGGGGGCACCGGATGGGCTTCGGGGGGCCCAGGCGCCCCCCCGGCGCGGCCCAGGGGGGGCGCGCCGCCAGGGCGCCTGGAGTCCTGGTGCTTCCCCCCCCAGGCTGCCCTTCGGACGCAGTGTTGTTTCCGGATCGCTGATTTTTTATATAATTTTTCTGGATTTTTCTGGGCAGTTCTCGAAACGTGAAAACCTGAAATACAAAAACAGCCGAAAACAGAAACTGGCACTCGGGTGCACTGGATTAGTAAGTTAGTCCAAATATGATCAAAAGTGTATGGAAGTGTAGGAATATCATAGCAATATCACCCAAAAGTGGCATGGAGCAAGCAGAAATTATAGATACGTTTTGGACGTATCAACATCCCCAAGCTTAATTCCTGCTCGTCCTCGAGTAGGTAAATGATAACAAAAATAATTTCTGTGGTGACATGCTATTAACCATATAGGACTTTCTCATAGTCATATGACAAAAGCTTACTGAGACAATGATTCTAAAGTAATTAAGTTGCCTCAAGAGAAAATCACAAATGACTGAAAGTTTTACAACATGAAACTGAAACATCAAAAAGATTTGCAATGAACATGGTGTGCAAATATGATTAAGTGATATCTAGCTTGCCCCCGTTAGTGATGCAAAACATAAATGCAGGGGCACCTTCAAGGTTTAAGTGATGACTAGATACAATCATTTCAGAATAAACGATATCACAATCATGCAAAAGACAATGCTACTTTGGGACAATGCACATTACACTCAGAATGACAATCATGCTCTCAGTAGTTGGTGCTTTAGCATAAAGGTAAAAGAATGGTTAAGTGCTAGAGCTTTTTATTTTGAAAACATGGAAGCAATTGTGTCAACGGTAGTAGTACTTCATATGTGTCATGCATAAAACATCCTATAAGTTGCAAGCCTCATGCATCGAATACCAATAGTGCTAGCACCTTGTCCTAATTAGCTCGGATTCCCATGGGTTATCATTGCGTTGCATATGTTTCAACCAAGTGTCACAAAGGGGTACCTCTATGCCACCTGTACAAAGGTCCAAGGAGATAAATCGCATTTGATTTCTCGTTTTTGATAGATCTCAACTTGAGGACATCCATACCGGGACAACATAGAAAATAGATGATGGACTCCTCTTTAATGCATAAGCATATTCTCATGAGAGATTGAGGATTAAGGTCCAAGCTAAAACTTCCACCATGATGCATGGCTTTGGTTGGCGGCCCAATGTTCTTCTCTAACAATATGCATAGTAATTCAACCCACGGTAAATCACCCTTACTTCAGACAAGACGAACATGCATAGCAACTCACATGATATTCAACAAGAGTGTGACAGTTGATGGCGTCCCCAGAAACATGGTTACCGCTCAGCAAGCAACTCATAAGAAATAAGATACATAGGCAACATATTCTTTACCACAATAGTTTTTAGGCTACTTTCCCATGAGCTATGTATTGCATGGTTAGTTTGCTTAGTATAGGTGGAGGTTAGCAAAAAGACTGGGAGCGACCAACTAAGAGAGCAATGACGGTCATAATCATGTAGAGTGACAAAGCAATATTGAATCAGGCATGGTAGTTATATCGCTACTCAGAAATAAAAGATCATCAAGGCTTGACAGACTTCCTTTACAGTCTTGAATATGCGTGAGCATACGCCAAGTCAATCAAAATAAATTCTCGAAGGAAGATATTACTAAACCATACCATATCATAGGCAAACAAACCAAGTTTGTACTCCAATAACACATTGGGAACCCCCCAGCTATTTGAGATTAACCAAAAGAAAACCTGAACTACTAAGCACCATCATGAAAGTAGCATATTTATCATAGACACATTAACCAATGCAACGGAAGCAAACTCTCTTAATAAGGTGAGCATGGTAATTAAAGAGAGTTCAAGCAACCAACTAAATAAAAGCTCTTCAAAAGATAAGCATGAATACTAAGAGCAGAGCACGATAGTAGCTATTAAAAGGCAAAGAACAAACACAGCATAGATAGACATGAAAATTCTATGTAATGTTCTAGGTAGAAGTGGAGCGTGTTTCTCTCCCACATAAAGGAATGTTGACTTCCGACTCGTTATGAAAAACTAAAAAGAAAACTAAAAGCAAGACGCTCCAAGGATAGCACATAACACATGAAGTGATAAAAATATAGCGAAACGAAAGACGAACTGATAATGTTGATGGAGAAGGGGATGCACGGGGGCATCCCCAAGCTTAGACGCTTGAGTCTCCTTGAATATTTCTTGGGGGTGCACGGGGGCATCCCCAAGCTTGAGCGCTTGACACTCCTGAATCTTTTTATCATCTTCCCTCGCACACTTGAAAACTCCCTTCATACATAACTCATCATAATCTGATTAGCGAGGTTAGTACCCTTAATAAAATAATTTTATCTTGCTGGAAATAAGGATATTCTTGAAGTTCTACTGTTTCTCAAGATTGACAAAAGGATTTTGCAAAGAAAAAGCAAGTTCTTAATTTGCAAAGTGAAGGTAAGGCAAAACAGGACAGAATCTGTGAAAAACAGAACAGCAGGCAGTAATTGATCTTTTCGGGATACTTCTGCAACTCAAATAAAAAAACTCAGAACTGAAGCACGAAAGACAATTATATAGAGAACGCTGTCGAAAAAAATTCAGACCAAAAAGATGATCTGGTGATTTTATACGAATTTTTCTATCCAAGGACAGAATCTGTTTCCTGGACAGCACCTCACAACTTTTGAACTTTCTAGCAATCGGAGGCTATACTTGGCACAAATATGAAAAGCAAAGATACAATGATGATGCTACAGCAGTAAACAACATCAAGACACAACAAAAGCAAAAAAATTTATTCATGTGGGCTGCCTCCCAAAAGCGCTTTCTTTTATGCCTTTAAGCTAGGCATAATGCATAGGTCAAGTTTTATCAAGAGTAAAAGAATAGCTAGCCCGTACAACGGACTCAAAAGGTAACTTGACCTTCTTACGTGGGAAGTGTTCCATCCCTTTCTTGAGAGGAAACTGAAATTTTATATTACCCTCTTTCATGTCAATGACAGCACCAACGGTGCGCAAAAAGGGACGTCCCAAAATAATTGGACATGAAGGATCACATTCAATATCCATAATAGTAAAATCAACGGGCACATAATTATCATTGACAACAATAAGAACATTGTCGATCCTCCCCAAAGGTTTCTTTATGGAAGAATCAACGAGACGAACACCAAAAGAACAAGAATTATAAGGTTTCAATTTAAGCATATCATATATCCTTTTGGGCATAACAGATGTACTAGCACCAACATCACATAATGCATAACAAGAGAAGTCATTCAAATTAATTTTTATCATAGGATCCCAACCATCTTCTAGCTTTCTAGGTATGGAGGCTTCTACTCTAAGTTTCTCCTCTCTAGCTTTGATAAGAGCATTAGTGATATGCTCTGTGAAGGCAAGGTTAAGCGTGCTAGTGCGGGGATCTCTAGACATCTTGTGAAGGAAATCAATAACTTCGGTAAGAGTGCAATTATCAAAATCAAGGTCACGAGCATCAAGTAAAGTGGTAGTGGTGTCCTTAAGGTTCTCTTGTTTGGTAGTTGATATAGTCATAGCATCACCATTAATAGGTCCATTGGGACCAGGAGTACATTGGGTGCTAAGAGTGTGAACATCCTCAATAACTTGGATAGTAGCAACAGTGTGGTGGGTAGGAAGGCTCTTAATTCTTTCCTCTTCCTCCCTTTCTCTAGCCCATCTTTCTTTAAGCTTAGCCATCATCCTAATGTTTTCATTAATTTGCACTTGAGTAGCATTAATAGGGATGACTTCCCTCTCCTTAAGTGGAGAAGTTTCAATTTTTAGCAATTTTACCTCATTGGCTAAGTGGTCTACCTTAAAAGAAAGATCATCTAGTTTATGTAGTTTCTCTGCTACATTCTTATTAAAGGCTTTTTGGGTAGTGATGAAATCTCTAAGCACAGTCTCTAGTTCAGTATTGGAGTTCTTAGTACTAGGATAAGCATTGTTGTTCCCATAAGAGTTAGAGGGGAACGGTCTAGAATTGTTACCAAAGTTACTCCTATAAGCATTGTTGTTAAAATTGTTTCTAGAGATAAAGTTCACATCTACTTGTTCTTGAGCAATCAAAGAATTTAAAGGAACATCACGAGGATCAACAGTAGATTGCTTCGAAAGTAGAGACATGATCAAGTCAACTTTTTCATTGAGGGAGGAAATCTCCTCGACAGAGTTTACCTTCCTACCTGTTGGAGCGCGTTCGGTGTGCCATTGGGAATAGTTGGTCATCATCTCATCGAGAAGCTTTGTGGCAGCACCAAGTGTAGTTGACATAAAAGTTCCTCCCGCGGCCGAATCTAACAAGTTCCGCGAGGTAAAGTTCAAACCTGCATAAAAAGTTTGGATAACCATCCAAGTGGTCAAACCGTGAGTAGGGCAGTTCTTGATAAGAGACTTCATACGTTCCCAAGCTTGGGCAACGTGTTCATTATCCAATTGTTTAAAATTCATTATGTTACTTCTAAGTTGGATAATTTTAGCAGGTGGATAGTATTTTCTGATAAAAGCATCTTTGCACTTGTCCCAAGAATCTATGCTATTTCTAGGCAAAGACTGAAACCAAATTTTAGCTCCTCCTCTCAAGGAAAAAGGAAAAAGCTTAAGCTTAACAATATTACCATCTATTTCTTGGTACTTTTGCATATCACAAAGTTCAACAAAGTTGTTCAAGTGTAAAGCAGCATCATCTCCAGCACCGGAGAATTGTTCTTTCATAACTAAGTTCAGTAAAGCAGGTTTAATTTCATATGAAGGTGCTGAAGTGGCAGGTGTAGTGATAGGTGTGCTGATAAAGTCATCGTTGTTGTGACTAGTGAAGTCACACAACTTGGTGTTCTCGGTGGAACCCATAGTAGCAAGCAAGCAAGATAACTATTTTTGTGATTTTCGATAAAAGAAACTAAAGCAAAAATGAAAGGTAAACTAACAAGACTAAAAAGCAAAGGTAAAAGATAGCATGCAACTCCCCTATCCTGAAGAGCGGAGATCCCCGGCAACGGCGCCAGAAAATACTCCTTGATGGGCCTCGAACCCCTCGTTGGTTACCCCAAGTGGAAGGTGTAGGATGTAGTATTGTAGAAGTGTTTTCCCCTAGCAAAGATGCCAAGGATCGATTCCCCAGAGACTCCTAGGTTCAACAAGTACGTGTCAATTGCTACGGCGCCAGATTAGTAGCAACCAACGTGGACCTGCACACAGATACAAATAACTTTGCTCCCAACGAGTACAGAGAGGTTGTCAATCTCTCTGGCCTTGTAGTTCACAAAGGATTAAAAGCAATGATAGTAGTGATAGATAGTTTTTGCAATAGTAAATAATAACGGAAAGTAAATAGTGGATGTGATCAATGATGGTAATATGGACCGGAGTCTCATGATGTTCACTAGTGATGTCTCTCTCCCAAAAGACGATAAAACAACTATGTGAGGTAACAAATTACAGCTGGGCAATTGACAGGACCACGAATGCAAACCAATGCTGACTACATTGCAAGAAAGGTTGAGGTTCAAAGCATGGGCGGTACGCCAAAGTAAGTAGACCGAAATCCATCAATATCTACTACTAATCATCCACCTTGAGATATCTATCCAGAACATCTCGCTGGTATTAAGTTGCGAGTCCCACCCATAGTGTAAACTCAATGCAACAGACAACTGCATTAAAAGAACTTTGCGTAAAGTAAACAATCCTTGCACCCGCGGGCACAAGCACCGTTGTTTTCCCTCTTGTGGCAACAGCACATCCCCTAGACTCATGTTTCTGTCACTCAAGCTAGTCATCGAGGGGCATGAACCCACAATCAAGCATAACGTTCCCTCTTGGATTCACTACCTACTACTCGGCCAAAGCAATAAGTAACAACGGAGAACATGCAAGAATTACTTATGAACTAAAATATAAAAGAGGTGAATCAAATATATTACTCAAGATCAATCTGAACATAATCTCATAATCCATCGGATCCCAGCAAACTCAACATAGCAACAGCATAAGGATTACATAGGTGCCTCGATCATGTAGGGCAACTCACGAGGACTAATTAGTGAAGCACAAGAACGGGAGGAGAACATCACATAGCTACTGGTCATGGACTCATGGTCCAAGGGAGACTACTCACGAGTCATCCGGGAGGCGTCCATGGTGGTGGAGAAGCTCCCGGTGGTGATCCTCCCCTCCGGCAGGGTGCCGGGAAGAGTTCTCCTGGTGCTCCCGATCTTGGAAGCGGCGGCGGCGGCGGAACAGAGATGGGATCGCGAAAAGAGTTCCTGTTCTGAGGGTTTCGGAGGTCCCTCTAAATATATGCCAAAGGGGGGCACCGGACGGGCTTCGGGGGGCCCAGGCGCCCCCCCGGCGCGGCCCAGGGGGGGCGCGCCGCCAGGACGCCTGGAGCCCTGGTGGCCCCCCCCAGGCTGCCCTTCGGACGCAGTGTTGTTTCCGGATCGCTGATTTTTTATATAATTTTTCTGGATTTTTCTGGGCAGTTCTCGAAACGTGAAAACCTGAAATACAAAAACAGCCGAAAACAGAAACTGGCACTGGGGTGCACTGGATTAGTAAGTTAGTCCAAATATGATCAAAAGTGTATGGAAGTGTATGAATATCATAGCAATATCACCCAAAAGTGGCATGGAGCAAGCAGAAATTATAGATACGTTTTGGACGTATCACCAGGGCGCCTGGAGCCCTGGTGCCCCCCCACCCCCCGGTTGTCCTTCGGGCGCAAGGTAGGTTCTGGAACGCTGATTTTTTATATAATTTTTCTGGATTTTTCCTGGCAGTTCTCGTAATGTGAAAACCTGAAATACAAAAACAGCCGAAAACATAAACTAGCACTGGGGTGCACTGGATTAGTAGGTTAGTCCAAATATGATCAAAAGTGTATGGAAGTGTATGAATATCATAGCAATATCACCCAAAAGTGGCATGGAGCAAGCAGAAATTATAGATACGTTTTGGACGTATCAACATCCCCAAGCTTAATTCCTGCTCGTCCTCGAGTAGGTTAATGATAACAAGAATAATTTCTGTGGTGACATGCTATTAACCATATAGGACTTTTTATAGTCATATGACAAAAGCTTACTGAGACAATGAATCTATAGTAATTAAGTTGCCTCAAGAGAAAATCACAAATGACTGAAAGTTTTACAATATGAAACTGAAACATCAAAAAGATTTGCAATGAACATGATGTGCAAATATGATAAAGTGATATCTAGCTTGCCCCCTTTAGTGAAGCAAAACATAAATGCAGGGGCACCTCCAAGGTTTAAGTGATGACTAGATACAATGATTTCAAAATAAACGATATCACAATCATGCAAAAGACAATGCTACTTTGGGACAATGCACATTACACTCAGAATGACAATCATGCTCTCAGTAGTTGGTGCTTGAAGAAAGAAGGTGGAGACTCAACATAAAAGTAAAAGAATGGTTATGTGCTAGAGCTTTTTATTTTGAAAACATAGAAGCAATTTTGTCAACGGTAGTAGTACTTCATATGTGTCATGCATAAGACATCCTATAAGTTGCAAGCCTCATGCATCGAATACCAATAGTGCTCGCACCTTGTCCTAATTAGCTCGGATTTCCATGTGTTATCATTGCATTACATATGTTTCAACCAAGTGTCACAAAGGGGTACCTCTATGCCACCTGTACAAAGGTCCAAGGAGATAGATCGCATTTGATTTCTCGTTTTCGATAGATCTCAACTTGAGGACATCCATACCGGGACAACATAGAAAATAGATGACGGTCTCCTCTTTAATGCATAAGCATATTCTCATAAGAGATTGAGGATTAATGTCCAAGCTAAAACTTCCACCATGATACATGGCTTTGGTTGGCGGCCCAATGTTCTTCTCTAACAATATGCATACTCATTCAACCCATGGCAAATCACCCTTACTTCAGACAAGACGAACATGCATAGCAACTCACATGATATTCAACAAAAGTGTGACAGTTGATGGCGTCCCCAGAAACATGGTTACCGCTCAGCAAGCAACTTATAAGAAATAAGATACATAAGCAACATATTCTTTACCACAATAGTTTTTAAGCTACTTTCCCATGAGCTATGTATTGCAAAGTTAGTCCGCTTAGTATAGGTGGAGGTTAGCAAAAGACTGGGAGCGACCAACTAAGAGAGCAATGACGGTCATAATCATGCAGAGCGACAAAGCAATATTGAATCAGGCATGGTAGTTATATCACTACTCAGAAATAAAAGATCATCAAGGCTTGACAGACTTTCTTTACAGTCTTTAATATGCGTGAGCATACGCCAACTCAATCAAAATAAATTCTTGAAGGATGATATTACTAAACCATACCACATCATAGGCAAACAAATCAAGTTGGTATTCCAATAACACATTGGGAATCCCCCAGCTATTTGAGACTAACCATAAGAAAACCTGAACTACTAAGCGCCATCATGCAAGTAGCATCTTTATCATAGACATATTAACCAATGCAACGGAAGCAAACTCTCTTAATAAGGTGAGCATGATAATTAAAGAGAATTCAAGCAACCAACTAAACAAAAGCTCTTTGAAAAGATAAGCATGAATACTAAGAGCACAGCATGATAGTAGCTATTAAAAGACAAAGGACACACACAGCAAAGATAGACATGAAAATTCTATGTTATGTTCTAGGTAGAAGTGGAGCGTGTTTCTCTCCCACATAAAGAACGCTGAGTTCCGACTCGTTATGAAAAACTAAAAAGAAAACTAAAAGCAAGACGCTCCAAGCATAGCACATAACACATGAAGTGATAAAAATATAGCGGAACGAAAGACGAACTGATAATGTTGATGGAGAAGGGGATGCACGGGGGCATCCCCAAGCTTAGACGCTTGAGTCTCCTTGAATATTTCTTGGGGGTGCACGGGGCATCCCCAAGCTTGAGCGCTTGACACTCCTAAATCTTTTTATCATCTTCCCTCGCACACTTGAAAACTCCCTTCATACATAACTCATTATAATCTGATTAGCGAGGTTAGTACCCTTAATAAAATAATTGCACCTTGCTGGAAATAAAGATATTCTTGAAGTTCTACTGTTTCTCAAGATTTCCAAAAGGTTTTTGCAAAGAAAAAGCAAGCTCTTGGTTTGCAAAATGAAGGAAAGGCAAAACAGGACAGAATCTGTGAAAAACAGAACAGCAGGTAGTAATTGATTTGTTCAGGGCACTTCTGCAACTCAAATCAAAAAACTCGGAACATACGCACGAAAGACAATTATATAGAGAACGCTGTCGAAGAAATTCAGACCAAAAAGATGATCTGGTGATTTTATACGAATTTTTCTATCCAAGGACAGAATCTGTTTCCTGGACAGCACCTCACAACTTTTGAACTTTCTAGCAATCGGAGGCTATACTTGGCACAAATATGAAAAGCAAAGATACAATGATGATGCTACTGTAGTAAACAACATCAAGACACAACAAAAGCAAAATATAAAAATTTATTCATGTGGGCTGCCTCCCAAAAGCGCTTTCTTTTATGCCTTTAAGCTAGGCATAATGCATATAGATCAAGTTTTATCAAGAGTAAAAGAATAGCTAGCCCGTACAACGGACTCAAAAGGTAACTTGATCTTCTTACGAGGGAAGTGTTCCATCCCTTTGATGGAAATCTAGAACTTCTGATTCCCTCAAAGCACCATATCCTAACATGTTTAGCTAAACAGATAGGACTACTAACAGGAAGGCAAAATAATTTTTTTTGTAATTTTTGATAAAGGATACTAAAGCAAAAACTGAAAGATAAACTAACAAGACTAAAAAGCAAAGGTAAAAGATAGCATGCAACTCCCCTATCCTGAAGAGTGGAGTCCCCGGCAACGGCGCCAGAAAAACTCCTTGATGGGCCTCTAACCCCTCGTTGGTTACCCCAAGTGGAAGGTGTGAGATGCAGTGTTGTGGAAGTTTTTCCCTTAGCAAAGATGCCAAGGATCGAATCCCCAGAGACTCCTATGTTCAACAAGTAGGTGTCAACTGCTAACGGCGCCAGATATTAGCAATCAACATGGACCTGCACACAGATACAAATAACTTTGCTCCCAACGAGTACAGAGAGGTTGTCAATCCCTCCGGCCTTGTAGTTCACAAAGGATTAAACGCAAATGATAGTAGTGATAGATAATGTTTGCAATAGTATGTAAAAGCGAAAAGTAAATAGCGGATGTGATCAATGATGGTAATATGGACCGGAGTCTCATGATGTTCACTAGTGATGTCTCTCTCCCAAAAGACGATAAAACAGCTATGTGAGGTAAACGAATTACAGCTGGGCAATTGACAGGACCACGAACGCAAACCAATGCTGACTACATTGCAAGAAAGGTTGAGGTTCAAAGCATGGGCGGTACGCCAAAGTAAGTAGACCGAAATCCATCAATATCTACTACTAATCATCCACCTTGAGATATCTATCCAGAATATCTCGCTGGTATTAAGTTGCGAGCCCCACCCATAGTGTAAACTCAAAGCAACAGACAACTGCATTAAAAGAACTTTGCGTAAAGTAAACAATCCTTGCACCCGCGGGCACAAGCACCGTTGTTTTCCCCCTTGTGGCAACAGCACATCCCCTAGACTCATGTTTCTGTCACTCAAGCTAGTCATCGAGGGGCATGAACCCACAATCAAGCATAACGTTCCCTCTTGGAGTCACTACGTATTACTTGGCCAAAGTAATAAATAACAACGGAGAACATGCAAGAATTACTTATGAACATAAATATAAAAGAGGTAGATCAAATATATTACTCAATCACAATCTGAACATAATCTCATAATCCATCGGATCCCAGCAAACTCATCATAGCAACAGCATAAGGATTACATATGTGCCTCGATCATGTAGGGCAGCTCACGAGGACTAATTAGTGAAGCACAAGAACGGGAGGAGAACATCACATAGCTACTGGTCATGGACTCATGGTCCAAGGGAGACTACTCACAACTCATCCGGGAGGCGTCCATGGTGGTGGAGAGGCTCCCGATGGTGATCCTCCCCTCCGGCAGGGTGCCGGGAAGAGTTCTCCTGGTGCTCCCGATCTTGGAAGCGGCGGCGGCGGCGGAACAGAGATGAGATCGCGAAAAAGAGTTCCCGTCCCGAGGGTTTCGAAGGACGCTCTAAATATATGCCAAAGGGGGGCACCAGATGGGGCTCGGGGGGCCCAGGCGCCCCCCCCGGTGCGGCCCAGGGGGGGCGCGCCGCCAGGGCGCCTGGGGCCCTGGTGCCCCCCCCCCCGGCTGTAATTCGGGCGCAAGGTAGGTTCTGGAATGCTGATTTTTTATATAATTTTTCTGGATTTTTCCTGACAGTTCTCGTAATGTGAAAACCTGAAATACAAAAACAGCCGAAAACAGAAACTGGCACAGGGGTGCACTGGATTAGTAGGTTAGTCCAAATATGATGAAAAGTGTATGGAAGTGTATAAATATCATAGCAATATCACCTAAAAGTGGCATGGAGCAAGCAGAAATTATAGATACGTTTTGGACGTATCAACATCCCCAAGCTTAATTCCTGCTCGTCCTCGAGTAGGTAAATGATAACAAGAATAATTTCTGTGGTGACATGCTATTAACCATATAGGACTTTTTATAGTCGTATGACAAAAGCTTACTGAGACAATGAATCTGTAGTAATTAAGTTGCCTCATGAGAAAATCATAAATGACTGAAAGTTTTACAATATGAAACTGAAACATCAAAAAGATTTGCAATGAACATGGTGTGCAAATATGATAAAGTGATATCTAGCTTGCCCCCTTTAGTGAAGCAAAACATAAATGCAGGGGCACCTTCAAGGTTTAAGTGATGAATAGATACAATGATTTCAAAATAAACGATATCACAACCATGCAAAAGACAATGCTACTTTGGAACAATGCACATTACACTTAGAATGACAATCATGCTCTCAGTAGTTGGTGCTTGAAGAAAGAAGGTGGAGACTCAAAAAGTAAAAGAATGGTTATGTGCTAGAGCTTTTTATTTTGAAAACATAGAAGCAATTTTGTCAACGGTAGTAGTACTTCATATGTGTCATGCATAAGACATCCTATAAGTTGCAAGCCTCATGCATCGAATACCAATAGTGCTCGCACCTTGTCCTAATTAGCTCAGATTTCCATGGGTTATCATTGCATTACATATGTTTCAACCAAGTGTCACAAAGGGGTACCTCTATGCCACCTGTACAAAGGTCCAAGGAGATAAATCGCATCTGATTTCTCGTTTTTGATAGATCTCAACTTGAGGACATCCATACCGGGACAACATAGAAAATAGATGATGGACTCCTCTTCAATGCTTAAGCATATTCTCATAAGAGATTGAGGATTAATGTCCAAGCTAAAACTTCCACCATGATGCATGGCTTTGGTTGGCGGCCCAATGTTCTTCTCTAACAATATGCATACTCATTCAACCCATGGCAAATCACCCTTACTTCGGACAAGACGAACATGCATAGCAACTCACATGATATTCATCAAAAGTGTGACAGTTGATGGCGTCCCCAGAAACATGGTTACCGCTCAGCAAGCAACTTATAAGAAATAAGATACATAGGCAACATATTCTTTACCACAATAGTTTTTAAGCTACTTTCCCATGAGCTATGTATTGCAAAGTTAGTCCGCTTAGTACAGGTGGAGGTTAGCAAAAGACTGGGAGCGACCAACTAAGAGAGCAATGACGGTCATAATCATGCAGAGCGACAAATCAACATTGAATCATGCATGGAAGTTATATCGCTACTCAGAAATAAAAGATCATCAAGGCTTGACAGGCTTTCTTTACAGTCTTAAATATGCGTGAGCATACGCCAAGTCAATCAAAATAAATTCTTGAAGGAAGATATTACTAAACCATACCACATCATAGGCAAAAAAATCAAGTTGGTACTCCAATAACACATTGGGAATCCCCCAGCTATTTGAGACTAACCACAAGAAAACATGAATTACTAAGCGCCATTATGCAAGTAGCATCTTTATCATAGACATATCAACCAATGCAACGGAAGCAAACTCTCTTAATAAGATAAGCATGATAATTAAAGAGAGTTCAAGCAACCAACTAAACAAAAGCTCTTTGAAAAGATAAGCATGAATACTAAGAGCTGAACATGATAATAGCTATTAAAAGACAAAGAACACACACAACAAAGATAGACATGAAAATTCTATGTTATGTTCTTGGTAGAAGTGGAGCGTGTTTCTCTCCCACATAAAGAACGCTGAGTTCCGACTCGTTATGAAAAACTAAAAAGAAAACTAAAAGCAAGACGCTCCAAGCATAGCACATAACACATGAAGTGATAAAAATATAGCGGAACGAAAGACGAACTGATAATGTTGATGGAGAAGGGGATGCACGGGGGCATCCCCAAGCTTAGACGCTTGAGTCTCCTTGAATATTTCTTGGGGGTGCACGGGGGCATCCCCAAGCTTGAGCGCTTGACACTCCTGAATCTTTTTATCATCTTCCCTCGCACACTTGAAAACTCCCTTCATACATAACTCATCATAATCTGATTAGCGAGGTTAGTACCCTTAATAAAATAATTGTTCCTTGCTGGAAATAAAGATATTCTTGAAGGTCTACTGTTTCTCAAGATTGCCAAAAGGTTTTTGCAAAGAAAAAGCAAGCTCTTGGTTTGCAAAATGAAGGAAAGGCAAAACAGGACAGAATCTGTGAAAAACAGAACAGCAGGTAGTAATTGATTTGTTCGGGGTACTTCTGCAACTCAAATCAAAAAACTCAGAACAGACGCACGAAAGACAATTATATAGAGAACGCTGTCGAAAAAATTCAGACCAAAAATATGAACTGGTGATTTTATACGAATTTTTATATCCAAGGACAGAATCTGTTTCCTGGACAGCACCTCACAACTTTTGAACTTTCTAGCAATCAGAGGCTATACTTGGCACAAATATGAAAAGCAAAGATACAATGATGATGCTACTGTAGTAATCAACATCATGACACAACAAAAGCAAAATATAAAAATTTATTCATGTGGGCTGCCTCCCAAAAGCGCTTTCTTTTATGCCTTTAAGCTAGGCATAATGCATAGAGATCAAGTTTTATCAAGAGTAAAAGAATAGCTAGCCCGTACAACGGACTCAAAAGGTAACTTGATCTTCTTTCGAGGGAAGTGTTCCATCCCTTTCTTGAGAGGAAACTGAAATTTTATATTACCCTCTTTCATGTCAATGATAGCACCAACGGTGCGTAAAAAGGGACGTCCCAAAATAATTGGACATGAAGGATCACATTCAATATCCATAATAGTGAAATCAACGGGAACATAATTATCATTGACAGCGATAAGAACATCGTCGATCCTCCCCAAAGGTTTCTTTATGGAAGAATCAACGAGACGAACACCAAAAGAACAAGAATCACAGGGTTTCAATTTAAGCATATCATATAGTCTTTTGGGCATAATAGAAGCACTAGCTACAATATCACATAAAGCATAGCATGAGAAGTTGTTTATCTTAATTTTAATCATAGGATCCCAACCATCTTCTAGCTTTCTAGGTATGGAGGCTTCTACTCTAAGTTTCTCCTCCCTAGCTTTGATAAGAGCATTAGTGACATGCTCTGTGAAGGCAAGATTAAGCGTGCTAGTGTGGGGATCTTTGGCCATTCCTTGTAGAAAGGTGACAACTTCTGAAATACTACAATTATCAAAATCAATTTTATCATTAGTGGGCAGAATGTAGTGTTATCCTCTTTGTCTGAATCGCTCTCTATTATAAGAGATTGAACATCTTCCCAAGTCTGGGGAAGCTTAGGAGCAATTTTAAACTGAGGCTCATACTCTTTTCCTGGAAGACCATGCCATGGACATAACCCTCCGTCAAGACTAATATAATCACAAGGTTTATTACTTTTGTAGATCCCGACAGTGGTAATTGGGGTAATGGAAGAAGGGGTGTACTCCTCCCATTTAGTGTTTTTGGTAGAACCCATAGTAGCAAGCAAGCAAGATAACTATTTTTGTGATTTTCGATAAAAAGGTACTAAAGCAAAAACTGAAAGGTAAACTAACAAGACTAAAAAGCAAAGGTAAAAGATAGCGTGCAACTCCCCTATCCTTAAGAGTGGAGTCCCCGGCAACGGCGCCAGAAAAACTCCTTGATGGGCCTCTAACCCCTCGTTGGTTACCCCAAGTGGAAGGTGTGAGATGCAGTGTTGTGGAAGTTTTTCCCTTAGCAAAGATGCCAAAGATCGAATCCCCAGAGACTCCTAGGTTCAACAAGTAGGTGTCAACTGCTAACGGCGCCAGATATTAGCAATCAACGTGGACCTGCACACAGATACAAATAACTTTGCTCCCAACGAGTACAGAGAGGTTGTCAATCCCTCCGGCCTTGTAGTTCACAAAGGATTAAACGCAAATGATAGTAGTGATGGATAATGTTTGCAATAGTAAATAATAGCAAAAAGTAAATATCGGATGTGATCAATGATGGTAATATGGACCGGAGTCTCATGATGTTCACTAGTGATGTCTCTCTCCCAAAAGACGATAAAACAGCTATGTGAGGTAAACGAATTACAGCTGGGCAATTGACAGGACCACGAACGCAAACCAATGCTCACTACATTGCAAGAAAGGTTGAGGTTCAAAGCATGGGCGGCACGCCAAAGTAAGTAGACCGAAATCCATCAATATCTACTACTAATCATCCACCTTGAGATATCTATCCAGAACATCTCGCTGGTATTAAGTTGCGAGCCCCACCCATAGTGTAAACTCAAAGCAACAGACAACTGCATTAAAAGAACTTTGCGTAAAGTAAACAATCCTTGCGCCCGCGGGCACAAGCACCGTTGTTTTCCCCCTTGTGGCAACAGCACATCCCCTAGACTCATGTTTCTGTCACTCAAGCTAGTCATCGAGGGGCATGAACCCACAATCAAGCATAACGTTCCCTCTTGGAGTCACTACCCATTACTTGGCCAAAGCAATAAATAACAACGGAGAACATGCAAGAATTACTTATGAACATAAATATAAAAGAGGTAGATCAAATATATTACTCAAGAACAATCTAAACATAATCTCATAATCCATCGGATCCCAGCAAACTCATCATAGCAACAGCATAAGGATTACATATGTGCCTCGATCATGTAGGGCAGCTCACGAGGACTAATTAGTGAAGCACAAGAACGGGAGGAGAACATCACATAGCTACTGGTCATGGACTCATGGTCCAAGGGAGACTACTCACAACTCATCCGGGAGGCGTCCATGGTGGTGGAGAGGCTCCCGATGGTGATCCTCCCCTCCGGCAGGGTGCCGGGAAGAGTTCTCCTGGTGCTCCCAATCTTGGAAGCGGCGGCGGCGGTGGAACAGAGATGAGATCGCGAAAAAGAGTTCCCGTCCCGAGGGTTTCGAAGGACGCTCTAAATATATGCCAAAGGGGGGCACCAGACGGGGCTCGGGGGGCCCAGGCGCCCCCCCGGCGCGGCCCAGGGGGGGGCGCCGCCAGGGCGCCTGGAGCCCTAGTGCCCCCCCTGGCTGTCCTTCGGGCACAAGGTAGGTTCTGGAACGCTGATTTTTTATATAATTTTTCTGGATTTTTCCTGGCAGTTCTCGTAATGTGAAAACCTGAAATACAAAAACAGCCGAAAACAGAAACTGGCACTGGGGTGCACTGGATTAGTAGGTTAGTCCAAATATGATCAAAAGTGTATGGAAGTGTATGAATATCATAGCAATATCACCCAAAAGTGGCATGGAGCAAGCATAAATTATAGATACGTTTTGGACGTATCATGTACCGAGAGGGATCAAGCAATCCCATGGTATGGTAAGCATTGTCAATCATGCTTTGTGTACTAACGCATGGTCTTCGTGAGAGTTCTGTGTGGGGTTAGGTTGCGGTGTGCAAGTTCAAGTAGGATCATCACGAAGAGATCATATGCTTGAAGCTTTTCATCCATTGTGGTGGCAATGGACTTGTGAAGATGTGCCGAAGAGTGGCTCACCCATAGTGGTGTATGGGGGAGCAATCTACTAGTCTTCACCGAGCCAATGCAATTAAGAAAGGTGGTCCAACTTGAAGGAGTCAAGATCGTCATCATCCAACTCAAGTGGACTATGTGCAAGGCAAACGTTTGCCCTTGATAGGTTTTCTATTTTACCGGTCTCATGGTGGTAGTTGAGAGACCGGGTTATAGGATCAATTGCCGTACTATCAAGGGGGGCTCTCAATGAGTAGCTTGATCGTATCGTTCGTAGAGAGCTCAAACCATTGCATGCTTGCATCATCTTTATTGGTTCTTGTTTGGTTCTTCTCCGTGTGAGATTGCGAGCTTATGGTCATTTTCATGACAAGCTCGGGTTAATCGAAAACAGAGTTCACATGCATCTACTATGATGTTTTCGATGTTGGGGTTTTGGTCGATTCTCTTTGTGAGTCTTAGAGCTTATGGTCATCTTGATGACAAGCTCGAGTTCATCGAAAACAGAGTTCACATGCATCTTCTATGATGTTTTCGATGTTGGAGGTTATGCCGGTTCTTCTCTGATGGAGTGTTCACTCCTCTATATCTTAGGCATACCTCCCTATCGATGTTTTGATGCTACTCGTCTTCCCCTATCCAACAAGCTTGAGTTTGCTCAATTCGGAGCTCATTTGCAGAAGTTATGGAAGTTTTCGTTTTATTGCATCCTTTTGTGTCTTTAGCTGCGATATGAAGGCGTCCAAGTGCTAAAGCCTCAGTGGTGTGCGGTAGTACCGCTCAAGGGAGCGGTCGTACCGCAGGAGCTAAGCGGTAGTACCGCTGCCCCCAGCCCTAACGCAAACGCATGCGGTAGTAGGCGTGGATGTAATTTTTTTACATCCGCCCTCATGCGGTAGTACCGCGACTCCTGTCCGGTACTACCGTGCCGGACTTTCGTGAGCTCCAATCTCAGCGGAAGTAGGCGCGGATGTAATTTATTACTTCCGCGCATTTCCAGTACTAGCTGATGCCTGCCTTACGGTAGTACCGTACGGGAGCGCGGTAGTACCGCTTCGGCGGTTCTACCGTTCGTTGCCCTGTGCAACAGGCCCTCATCTGGTCACTGTCGCACGAGCGGTAGTACCGCACCGCCTTGCGTTAGTACCGCATGGCCTTGCGGTAGTACCGCAAGTTGGGTGCGGTACTACCGCGCCGCGCGGGCTGTGAGAGGGGATAATGGTTGGATTCTTTCCCCTCCTATAAAAGGGGGTCTTCTTCCTCAATGGACCTCATCCTTAGAGCTAGTGTTCTTCCCCCATTGTTGACTTTCTTCGAGCTTGCTATCTCTCAATCCCTCCATGGATTCTTGCTAGTTTTGGGGGGAAAAGAGAGAGGAGATCTAGATCCACATTTTCACCAATCACTTTCTCCTCTTTGTGAGGGGAACCCTTTGGATCTAGATCTTGGAGTTCTTGGTGTTCTCCTTCTTGTTCTTCCTCTCATTTCCCTCCCTAGCATTAGTTGTTTTGGTGGGATTTGGGAGAGAAGGACTTGGGCACTCCGTATGCCCTTGCCATTGCATTTGGTGCATCGGTTTGAGTTCTCCATGGTGATACGTGGAAGTGAAGTTGAGAACCTTATTACTCTTGGGTGCTTGGTACCCTTGAGCTTGTTCCTCTTGGGTGCTTGGGCACCCTAGACGGTTGTGGTCACCTCGGAGCCATATTCCATTGTGGTCAAGCTTCGTGGTGTCATTGGGGAGATAGCCCCAACCTTGGTGTTCGGAGCTCAATCATTGTGGTGTAAAGCTCCGGGCAAGCGTCGGGGTCTCCAATTAGGTTGTGGAGATCGCCCCAAGCAATTTGTATGGGTTCGGTGACCGCCCCCAAGGGTTGCCATTTGTATGGGTTCGGTGACCGCCCTCAAGGGTCCCTTAGTGGAATCACGACATCTTGCATTGTGCGAGGGCGTGAGGAGATTACGGTGGCCCTAGTGGCTTCTTGGGGAGCATTGTGCCTCCACACCGCTCCAAACGGAGATTAGCATCCGCAAGGGTGTGAACTTCGGGATACATCGTCGTCTCCGCGTGCCTCGGTTATCTCTTACCCGAGCCCTTTACTTATGCACTATACTTTGTGATAGCCATATTGTTTCTTGTCATATATCTTGCTATCACCTAGTTGTTTATCTTGCTTAGCTTAAGTTGTTGGTGCACATAGGTGAGCCTAGTTGTTGTAGGTTTTGTGCTTGACAAATTAACCGCTAGGTTTATTCCGCATTTGTTCAAGCCTAAACCGTAATTATTTTAAAGCGCCTATTCACCCCCCTCTAGGCGACATCCACGATCTTTCAGGTGGAGTGGGTGACGGGGGAGGAGGAGCGAAGGGCGTGGTGCGTTCGAGTGCGACCGTTTTGTTTAGGATGAAGAAGTGGGGGAGGATTAGTGGTGCGTGGCGTTTTGCGTAGTGGGGGCTGTTTCGTTAGTGCTTTTCGTTAGTAGAGTTTAGACCATTAGATTACTTAACCAGACGGCTAATATGTCTAGTTGGATCTGCCCTCTCATGCTTTTATAGCGGTAGTAGATGTGAATGGGTACATCTACAATGTATATATATATATATGCTTGAATTTTCCTATGGCGAAACAAAATAGTACTCATAAGCCACTTTTTTCTGCGATGATACATCACAAGCCACTAAGAGCATCTCCAACAGATGATGAATAACAAAGGTCGTGCCTAAAAGAATTGTTGTTCAGGGCATTTTGACGAAAATATAGCTCGAATAAATAATATATTTGTATTTGGTGATGAAAAAATTGGACAGCCCTAAATTCTAGCTCCAAGTGTTGCATACATGTAGCTCTGCTTTGTGTTGTCGCAAACCCAATTCGTAGTCGCATGAACGCCAACCATCACTCAAAAGTATCCCAACCGACTGGCCCATCACCTGATGACCATTCCGCCGCCCCGCCTACCATTGCAGCGAAACCATCGTCTTACCCGGGCCCAACCACCACCATGTCGCACATTCCCGCCGCTCTGGATGCCCGCCATCATCCTCGCTGTCGCTGCCTAATTTCTAGTGAATCCGATCGCTCTCTACTCGGCCATTGCCCAATATGGCCACCACCCCGTGGAAATCAATTAGTTGCCATCAGGTCCATCATTTTTGGTGTGGATTTAGGGTTTTGGGGGTGGTGGTGGCGGTAGGGTGGGTGAATGGATGAGCTTTGCCAACTTCCCAACTCCAGCACCACACTTCACCACTCGGCTTGTCGAGTGGAACTGACTGCCTGCATTCGGTTGGCTGGGGGAGCTCCTCCCTTTTTTGATATAGGGCGAGCTCCTCCCGTGTGCGAGTCGGCAGCCGACAGGCTGGTCTGTTGCTTCTAAGATTATCTCCAATAGATGATGTATATTTGAAAATGTCAAGTGGGTGTTGTATAAGTTACATTACCAGAAAGTGCTTTTATATTTAAAAAAAGACTCAAATCCAACAGATGATGTATATTTGAAGATGCAATCCTCCAACTCTACATATAATGTAAAATGGGTCGACGTCTGTGCGACGACAATAATGTAGCTGTTGTACAGTAGCAGTTCAACCGCACTCCAGCCGCACAATTTGGAATAGAGAACATCCCGAATTAAATATTAAAATTTCATATGTCCACAATATCAAATTATTACATAATTCATCAAATCCACAACATCAAATGCAACAAAAATACAACAAAGAATGGGAGGTTTTCTTGCATTTTCTTGCACAATACAACAAACAAAGAATGAAACCAGGAGCTTTTTTTCACCATGCCATCTCGTGTACTCCTCCAGCAAATCTTTCTGAATTTCATTGTGTGTATTAACGCCTCTAATTCATGGTACACCTTCATGAAACGTCTGCTTCGCTCCTCTTTTCTTATCGACATAACACACATGCCCATGAGATCATAGAAGGTGTAATCCAAATCCGGCACACGCTCATTTTCAATGATCATATTATGCATGATCATGTAAGCAGTCATGATGTACCAAAAGTTTTTTTATCCCAAAATCTAGACGGTCCTTGCACAATAGCAAATTAGGATTACAAAATCTCAAATGCCATCTCAACATCTTTCCTTGGGGGAATTTTGTCGAACACGTTGCATGCAAGGTGGAAGATACCGGCCGGCGGCTGGACGGAGCGTTGAGGTTCTCACAAAGGGCGTCAGGGGTGGGCGCTGGTTGCTTCTGATGGAAATATGTCCAAGAGGCAATAATAAAATAGTTATTATTATATTTCCTTAATCATGATAAAGGTCTATTATTCATGCTAGAATTTTATTGACTGGAAACCTAAATACATGTGTGAATATATAAACAAATACCATGTCCCTAGTAAGCCTTTACTAGACTAGCTCGTTGATAAAAGATGATTAAGGTTTTCTAACCATGGACATGAGTTGTCATTTGATAACGGGACCACATCATTATGAAAATGATGTGATGGACAGTTAGCTTAGCATTTGATCGTATAGTTTATTGCTACTGCTTTCATCTATGTCAAATACATGTTCGTATCACTATGAGATCATGCAACTCCCGGATACCATAAGAGTGCCTTGTGTGATATCAAACGTCACAACGTAACTGGGTGATTATAAAGATGTTCTACAGGTATCTCCGAAGGTGTCTTGTTGGGTTGGCGTGAATCGAGATTAGGATTTGTCACTCCAAGTATCGGAGAGGTATCTCTGGGCCCTCTCGGTTATACACATCATAATAAGCCTTGCAAGCAAATGACTAATATGTTAGTCACGGGATGATATATTACGGAACGAGTAAAGAGACTTGCCGGCAACGAGATTGAACTTGGTATGAAGATACCGACGATCGAATCTCGAGCAAGTAACATGTCGACGGACAAAGGGAATTGTGTATGTCATAATGGTTCGACCGATAAAGATCTGCGCAGAATATGTAGGAGCCAATATGCCTGGATCTTTCCCCAACATATATGTTTGCCAAGTGGAGAATAGAAAAGATTGGAATAAGAAGTTGACTAAAAAACAAATTAAGTAACACAAAACCTAAAAATAGGCTCTTCGCATAGGGAAACAGAGGTTGTCACGCGCTTCTGAGTTGGATGTCCGAGTATTTAACAAAAGGGAACATGCCTTCAATATTGCCCCTTGTGCTGGTATTAATACTATTTGTTATTTTCTCTTTTCTTTTCATCTTCCTCTTTTCTATCATCACAAGTTCGTACAAAATCTTATTTCCCTTTCAATGCAAGTTCACACATATTTAAGGACAATTTTTATTGTCTGCACCGATGACAACTTACTTAAGACATTTGTGATGCCTATATCGCACACAGTCCAAAAGATTGTGCGATAGTTGTGTCTGTTAGTACCATTCTGCACTAGTGTTTGTTCCAAATGGGGCCTTAGCTATTTGCATGCTCTACAGTTCCTAAAGAATTATTTCTTCAAGAGAGAAGACAGAAGAGGGTACATAAAGGCACATGTTGCATTGGACTTCCAAAAAATGAAAACAAGATATTTGAGGGAACGTTTAGAATCATCCAAAGTATAAAGAAAGGGCCCTGATAAAGGGAGATTTTAAAGTCAGTTCTATAGGAAGGGCACATGTTGCATTGGACTTCTATAGGAATTTTTAAAGTCAGTTCTATAACCCAAAGGGCATCCTAGTAAAAATTTCTACAGGATTTCATTTCTATAAAATTCCTATGGAAGTTCTTGTTCCAAAGAGGACATAGTGTCTAACCGAAGCATTGAGAGTCCTTTGTGCAAAGTGTCACAAAAAAAAGTCATGTGTGCATGCTCCTCAATGGATTGAAAGCCAACCACTACCAACTGCATTAGGGCCGGCGCCGGCGAGCTTATAATATTCCCATTCTTAGGGTAAAGGCAAAAACTAATGCAGGATGAGACGCAGCTGGCACAACTGAATGGAGCATTCATGCAAGGGTGGCATTACAATTGACGCATGTGCCTTGGAACATCACTCTAATGTGAGTGAACCATATGATCATCCATGACCCAAGAGGCTAAGATAGATAACTACCGGCGGGTCCTGCATGCGTCGGTTTTTGGCAGGTATGTCTCGCTCTCCATCACTGTCGTTTTGGTCCAACAAGTAAACTACTCCCTTCGTCCCATGGTATAAGATCGTTTTTCAAGTTAGTCTAATTAACCTAAGCCTAATTAATACTACAACAATGCATATATAGCCAAGCTCAATGCGCAGAGAAATGTCTGAATTCAAATACTCCCTCCGTTTGGAAATACTTGTCACCAAAATGAATAAAAAGGGATGTATCTAGATGTATTTTAGTCTAGATACATCTTTTTTTGTCCATTTTGATGACAAGTATTTTTGGACGAAGAGAGTATTCAATTGCAAACCCCATCAGACGGGTACCTGAAGTGACATCTTGTCGCGCTCCTAGAAAGTCGAAGAAAATGGAGACAAGAGTGCGCTGCGTGCTCTTTTGCTTTGACCCTTTCACGTTGTCAACCACTATATATCCGTGTAGAAAGAGCACTTCAGCTTAGTATTCAAAAACAAAAAAACGCATGGTCAAGATGAAAAGGGTTTGCTAGTGCATTGAGCGTTTCAGCTTTCCCGTTTCTTTTAGCAGCCCAGCACTGCACCGCCTAGCCTAGTGTTCATGTGTTTAGCCTATAAATGCTCGTCTCCTGCTAATTAACCTGCACATACATGCAGCACGGCAGTATAGGTGTAGCCACCATTTCGCAGATCAGCTAATCAACTCCGTACGGGCGAGCTTAATGATGAGGCTACTCCAGTGCTTCTGCATCTGCTTCGTCGTCGTCCTCCTCGTCGGCTCCTCCCCGGCGGATCCCCTGTCCGGTCGCTGCCAGCTGCACCACCGTAGGCAGCTCGAGGACGTCGACGGCCTGCAGCAGGCGACTGCGGTGGCGAGCACCACGGCTGCAGTGCGGCCACCGCGAGAGATCGCCGATCTGGTCGTCTATGGGACCTCCAAGAGGCTCAGTCCTGGGGGATCCAACCCTCAGCACCACCACTGATCGAACCTTGGGTGTTAATCGGTGATAAGGTGCCCATCGGCTACGGCTTCATGTATACTGTACTTCAGTTTGCGGAGAGAGAAGAGATTACTATTGCAAAAATAAATAAAAAGGAAAGAAAAACTAGAGTTTAAGTACTCCGGCTAGGCCGTTTGGGACGTTCGGAATATGCAATCTCCTGGAACTGAATAAATACCTTGTCTAATTCGCAATGATTTCTTTTCGCAAAAACTATAATGATCCTTTTTTCGCGAAAAGAATGTCACATCTGAAGCGACGCCTGCTTTTTTTGTTTTTGTAAGTTATTGTTCCAAGAAAGCAATGGCAAGCAACTTGAATACCTCTTGGTGACATAAAGATTCAACCGCAGAAACACAACGAACTAAACAAAAAGAAATACAGGCCATCACAAGCTTTAGCTTCTGTTTTTTGAAAATATATCCAAAGGGTCTACCCACAAGAAAACGAAAATACTAAATATCTGATGTTAGGTTTTTAGGCATGTGTCAAATCAAATGTTTTTCATGGCAATTTATGTTGGTGCGAGGATGACAAAATTAGTTTTTTTTCAAGGAAACTTCTGATCTATTCATCTTCAATCATGGCAGTACAACGAACACCAGAAATAACAAAAAATACATCCAGATTCGTAGACCACCTAGCGGCGACTACAAGCACTGGAGCTAGCTGAAGGTATGCCGGTGTTATTGCCCCTCCCTCGTCGGAGCTGCACAAAACTTGTTGTAGTAGACAGTCGGGAAGTCGTCCTGCTATGGCCCCATAGGACCAAGCAACAGAACAGCAACCACCACCGATGAAGAGTAGTGTAGACGAACCTGAAAACACATGAATGTAGACGAACTACGACCAGATCCGAGAAAATCCGCCAAGGACAGATCCACCGGAGACACACCTCCACACGCCCACCGGGGATGCTAGACACACCATTGAAACAGGGGCTGAGCGAGGAGAACCTTATTCCATCTTCAGGGAGCCGTCGACGTCTATTCTTCCGTAGCAGGACACGAACCCTAACAAAACACGGAGAAACAACTGAAAACAGAGCCCCCACACCGATAAGGGCTGAGATCCACCGCGCCACCATGGCCTAAGGCCGCCGGAGACGAGGTAGGCCGCCGGCGGTGCCGGCGGGAGGCAGGGAACACTAGACTTTTCTTAATACAAGACTTTTTTGGCAGACCGAGCATTCTGACAAATTTAGTTAGCGGGCACATCAATTTCGTGACAGAAAAATGATCATAAGCGGATTTACCATGCTCATCAACTAAACTTATCACCCTTGGCAAACATAATTTGCCATGGAAAATGTATGATTTTTCATGCCTAAAAATCTAACGTTCGCTCGATATTCAGGTAAAAAAAATATCCAAAGGGTCTACTGGTACTTTTTAACTAGGTGAAAATCAAGCAACCATCCAGCAAAAATCCTTGGACACATATAGACTTTTCTTTTTCAACCAAAGCAACATGCTTGAGCATGTGGAAATAGATGAATTGCCATTATTTTACGAACACGAGGCACTTGTCACGGGGACTTCTCTTGCGTTATTGTCGGTTGTCAATATTAAGAACACTTCCAAACGATAATATGACAATTTATAAACTCACTTCGTTTCAAAATAGATGACTCAACTTTGTACTAAAGAGAACGAACACTGCCACTCTAGGTACCACGACAACGAAGACCCTCTGCCTGACTATTCGAGCTGCCCAAAGGCTTGGAGGCACACCCGATATAGGAGAGAGTGGACGATACGACAATGTGGGAGAGAAGTAATAGCTATCTTTTATTCTAGACACTACCTCTGTACCGAAATACTTATTGTTGGGGGAAATTGTACTAGTTTCTCAAGCTACAAGTATTGTGATACAGAGGTAGTGTCTAGAATAAAAAATATCTATTACTACTCTCCCACATTGTAGTATCGTCCACTCTCCCACATTGGGTGTAGCCTCCAAGCCTCCGGGTGGCTCGAATAGTCAGGCAGAGGGCCTTCGCTGTCGTGGTACCTAGAGTGGCGGTGTTCGTTCTCTTTCCCATGTATATAAATAGTCATATTATCGTTTGAAAGTGCTCTTAATATTGACAACCGGCAATAACGCAAGAGACGTCAGGGTGAATCCTGACGTCGTTTCTTCATGTAGACGAGGTAGGCTGCCGGCGGTGCCGGCAGGAGGCAAGGAACCCTAGACTTTTCTTAATACAAGACGTTTTTGGCAGACCGAGCATTCTGACAAATTTAGTTAGCGGGCACGGCAATTCCGTGGCAGAAAAATGATCATAAGCGGATTTTCTATGCTCGTCAACTAAACTTATCACCCTTGGCAAACTTAATTTGCCATGGAAAATGTATGATTTTTCATGCCTAAAAATCTGACGTTCGCTCGATATTCGGGTAAAAAATATCTAAAGGGTCTACTGGTAATTTTTAACTAGGTGAAAATCAAGCAACCATCCAGCAAAAAGCCTTGGACCCATATAGACTTTTCTTTTTCAACCAAAGCAACATGCTTGAGCATGTGGAAATAGATGAATTGCCATTATTTTACGAACACGAGGCACTTGTCACGGGGACTTCTCTTGCGTTATTGCCGGTTGTCAATATTAAGAACACTTTCAAACAATAATATGACTATTTATATACATGGGAAAGAGAACGAACACTGCCACTCTAGGTACCACGACAGCGAAGGCCCTCTGCCTGACTATTCGAGCCACCCGGAGGCTTGGAGGCTACACCCAATGTGGGAGAGTGGACGATACGGCAATGTGGGAGAGTAGTAATAGCTATCTTTTATTCTAGACACTACCTCTGTACCGAAATACTTGTAGTTGGGGGAAATTGTACTAGTTTCCCAAGCTACAAGTATTGTGGTACAGAGGAAGTATGATAGATGGAAAGGATCAACATGATTGATAGCCTATTGTAGGCATACTGTTGTACCCCTCCTAAGTACTCCATTCGTCTGGTGAATAGTGTACATATAGAAATTTTACGATAAATTATGAAGTGAAGTAAAAAATACATTGAAAAGATACAAGCCGCCATCTCTCTTTTCTTTAATTACTCAATCCCCGATGAGCTAAGTGTATATAGAAATTAAAAAGACCATGTGTAAAATATTATTGGTCTGGATTACCGTGTGGTGATAGAAAAACATTTTTTTTCTATTTTAAAGTGCATTGAAAAGATAGAAGTATATTATTTTTGGACAAATTTTAAAATCAAATGTACACTTTTCATCGAATGGAAGGAATACATACCAATGTGATTAGGATGTTTATAGCTGCTTTGAGATGCGTGCAATGAGGTGTCAAAATCTGAGGATGTAGGAGAACTCTTCTCCGGTGATTCCTTAAACAAAAATTGCGGAGGATCCCCAGGAAACCACGAGGCCTTGTCCCATAGAATTTTTTCCGGGTGGGAGGGGTATAAAAAAATCCAGGTAAATTTATCATGCATATCCAAACAAATCAATAAAGATATCTAATCCAACCGGCCAAAAAAAAATATATATATCCAACATCGTGATTCGTGAATGCATACGAGAATTTGTCCGATTTGCTCAACCATAACTCTTCGTGAATCTTTTTAGATTTTTTTGGATACGGTTCAGATGGAGCAAACTTTACACTCAACTACTTGCATAGTACCCCTAAAAAAAAAACTACTTGCATAGTAACCGGTTGAGAGACGTACGTGTAGACCTGTAGATGATCTCGTTTGATGATCATGGCCAGTTTGCAAAACGAACCATGGTTAGAGCACAATCATCGACCACCCCACATTCACTTTCAGGACACAGCGAAGATTGCGCCCACATCAGGCGCTTAACTAGAGGAGATATATCTCTCAAAAAAAAAAAAAAACTAGAGGAGATATAAAAGGTGACATGACACTCGGACCACACCAGGCCGTCCTCCTGCCAGCAATCAACATAGGGATATGTCCACGAGGCAGAATTGAAAGCTGGCGCGACGAACGCTATCCGTTTGGCGACGGCTGTCGGTCGGTCCATGAAGGCTCGTCGGGGCCGCCTGGCGTCTCTCGGTAGTACGGTGGATCGCCGTCAGTCGGTTGCACAAGCACGGTCACCAGCGAGGCACTGTTCCTCCTCCGTCTTTTTTTCTCTCTCTCAACCAAACGTATCATGTTTGTTGAACTTTTTTTTAGAAATGCAGTACAAAGTCAGACCCTCACATGCATCTCTATGAATACACATGCTCTACTTCTATGAGCATTTTTGAGTGACAAAGCTAAGAGCATCTTCAGCCGCGCCCTAACAAGGCCCCCGGCGATTTTTTTCCCCGCCGGCACCGAAAAATCGGTTCAGTCGCATCTTGAAAGGCCCTTTTTTCGCCGGCTCGGGTCGAAATTGGCCTCGACGGACCCAGGCCGAACCCGGCGCCCTGGGGGGCGCCGGCCGAAGCATTTTTGACGCGAAAATCGGCGGGCCCTCCCTGGCAGCGACTCGGCTGTTCTCATCGCTTCGTCGTCCTCGTCGCCTCGGTTCCCAAGGGGACAATCAATGCCAAAGCTGCCGCGCCGGTCAGCCTCCATTGATGCCTCACGGGCGGCGCAGTGAAGGCACGGAGACGCGCGTCCCTCGCCCGCCACGCGTACACACGGCGGCCACGCGGGGAGCCGCCCGGCCGTGGCTATATAAACGCCCCTCCCCGCACCGGTGAGCCACGCACTGACCTCGCTCTCCACCGCTGACGCACCCGTTCCTCCCACTCTTCTCGCCGTTTCCACCTCACCCAATGGCCGAGCGCTTCCCAGTCGATGGCGCGGTGGCGAACGGCTTCGGCCGCCGCCACCTTCACGAGGACGAGGCCCGGCTTCTCTATGAGGCCGAGTACCCAGTCCCGCCGGACATGCGGGTGCCCGGCGCGTGGAGCATAAGCGCCGGCGGGGTCCCGGTGCCACCACCGCCCACCGGGGCGGCCAGGCGTGCGGAGATTGCCCGCATCCGTTCCTCCCTGCCGCAGGCGGCGAGAGAAGGGCCGAGGTACACCCCCGACAGCCCGCTGTGGGAGCCATACTTCCGTCGCCGCTACGAGGAGCAGCTCGTGGCCACCAACGGCAACATGCCCTCCGGCAACTACAACGCCGACGGGCGCCGCAGGTGGTGGGGCGTGCACGGCCGCACGCTGGAGGCCGTCCTCGAGTACATCGAGGTCGGCAACACGCCGCAGTTGGAGTACCCCGCTCCCCCCACCTTCTCCCGCCGGCGTCAGAGCTCGTGGACGCCGAGGCACAAGGACCCCGCGTCCTCCTCCTCGCCGGGCCGCTCCTCCGCCTCTCCCTCCCTCCTCCCACGCCAAGCCAGAGCCACAGGACACGCCGGTCAGCCGGCGCACGCGCAGCTGCGGCGTCCGCATCGCCGAGTCCTCCCCCGCCTCTGCCCGGCTCGTCAGGCCGAAGGTAGAGTCCGGCCTCCCCGCGAAGTACGAGGCCATCGCTCGGCGAGGCTTCTCCGACGAGGCCACCCTCCAGTGGGCGTGGGACGACTACCTCCGCGACGAGATGGCCCGACAGCGCCGCGCCCTGCAGGAGATAGCTGCCCGCCGGCGTGGGCGCGAGAACGAGGACGGCGTGGTGATCCTCGACAGCGACAACGACAAGGACGTCCCCGGGCCATCCAACCAGCCGCGCCTCGGCGACCCTGGTCAGGGAAGCAGCAGGGACGGCCGACGAGGAGGTGACGACGACGACGACGGCGGCGGCAGCGACTACACGCGGTTCTACAGGCTCCTCGGCATGTAGAGCTTCATGGCGGCGTGCGGGCGAGGAACGGCGAGGGCAACGGTGGGCCTAGTGTCTTCTTTTTTCTTTTCTTTGTAAAATATTTGATGAACTCGCCGAAGTTTGGTTAAATTTGCACCTTGTTTGTGCGAATGTGGGTCGGATTTCGTTTTGAAAAAAAAACATCGTGGGGCGGGCGACTGGGTAGCAACCCGCCCCCAGCATGTGTTTTAGCGCCGGTTCGTCCCCAGACTGTGATTTTACACGCCCCCTGGGGGGCCGACGGCTGGAGATGCTCTAATGGATCTTGAGATTGAAGACATCACAAGCACCTTGCTATCAACGGAAATGTTGCCTCACATTGAAAAATAATATTTCACACACACTTTACCTCTGTGAGCATCTCCGAGTGACTGAGCTGGCAAATCTTGAGATTAACGAAGACACCACAAACACCTCGCTATTGACAGGAACGTTGCCTCATACTGAAAAAAAAAATATTTCATTTTAGTGAGACACACATGTGTTAAGTGTGAGGTTTTCATCCCAGGTGGGGTACAATGACCATCCTAGCCATCTGGTCACATGTTGATTTCCCCTGTTTGTCATAACGGTCCATTTAGACATATGCAACCCACACTAAAAGAAAACAAATACATAACAATCTATAAATACACATGCACCCCCTCCCTACCGATCGATGATGGGCGTTCCATTGTATCGGTATTGTGTTTATTGGAGCTCCCGAAATGCTTCCATGTTGCCACGATTGACCGGATAAAACTTGACCTTGACAAGCCTATGCTCTAGCTGCCACTCGGGACGGTTGCGACACACACCAATGACCCCCTCTCAACATCCACGGGCTCTACAAAAATCGGCAAATTTGACTATTTTGACCTGTTGTTGCAATTAATTTATAGAATGAACTGCCCGCGAAACTATTTCATAGCCATAACCTTTTTTTGTAGCGCCTGCCACGACAGCGCTGCACCCTACTGTGCAGCGCCTGCCTCGGAGGCGTTGCACGCCTGTCCACCGTGGCAGTCCCCTGGCCCGCACCCGGCCGTGCAACGCCTCCCACACAGGCGCCACACAGTGTAATGTGCAGCGCCTCCGAGGCAGGCGCTGCACTATCACTTATCCAATCGCCGCGCGCAGGCCCAATCCCCACCCCTTGCAGTTACACCGGCGGCTGCTGCATCCTCTCCTCCCCTTCTCTCAATCTCAATCCCAAAAAGCTTCAGATCTAAGTGTTTTGTCCGTGGATTTCTTCCCCCTTCGATCCTACATTATGTTAGATGGTATTAGATATTATTTTAGATGAGTTAGATGAATTTAAGAGAGGGGGAGGATGATGTTAGTGTAGTTAGTATTCAAGTAACCTTAGTGTAGTTAGTATGTATTGAAAAAAAACTCTTCTATGTTGGAAACCTACATTATGTTAGATGGTATTAGATGTTATTTTAGATGAGTTAGATGAATTTAAGAGAGGGGGAGGATGATGTTAGTGTAGTTAGTATTCAAGTAACCTTAGTGTAGTTATTTTGTATTGAAAAAAAACTCTTCTATGTTGGAAACCTACATTATGTTAGATGGTATTAGATGTTATTTTAGATGAGTTAGATGAATTTAAGAGAGGGGGAGGATGATGTTAGTGTAGTTAGTATTTAAGTAACCTTAGTGTAGTTATTTTGTATTCATAGGATGATGTTATTTATATGGTTTGAGAAGAAAGCATTTTTTCAAATTTTGCATGTAGTAGCCGTAGTTTCGTTTTTGTGTATTCAAAAGTTAATCGTGTTGAATACCTTTTTTCAATTTTTTTCAAATGGTTAGGATGATGGATTGGCTTCTCGATGATCACTGGGACAAACAACACCGGTCTTACGCTATGTCCGTGGATCAACGGGTAATAATGAAAGTTGCCGGTGTTAATTATTTCGTTATTTTTCAAACACATACCCCAGATTTAATGATTTATTTGTTTTGCTTGTAGGAGCTTGCACCTCTGAAGCTTCGGGCTCACAGAGTCAACCTTGGGTGGATGCGCTATGATGAGCGCTACACACCGTATGTTAGGGAGACAGGACTTCTCCCTTTCATTCAGTTGGTCAGCCGGTCGACGCCACCCAACAATGCTCCGGCACTCACCGCGCTCATTGATCACTGGAGGCCGGAGACGCATAATTTCCATCTGCGGACCGGGGAGATGACGGTGACGCTTCAGGATATAGCAATGATCACCGGTCTTCCTGTCGATGGCATTCCTTTATGTATGAGCACTGATTCAGATGGGTGGCGCGAGCAGATGCATGCCCTTATCAGCATGGTTCCTCCAGAGCCTCAGGAACCAGAAGTTGAAGGCAAGAAGAAGGAAAGAGTCGCAGCCGGTGCCCCTTACACCTGGATTACTACGCACTTTGGTACTTGCCCTGTGGAGGCTGATGAGGACACGGTGAAGACACATGCTCGTGTCTACATGTGGTATGTTATATCCAGGACTATGTTTGCTGATGGCACAGGCAAGAATGCTCCATGGATGTGGCTGAAGGCGTTGACCGTCTTCGATAGCAAATGGAGTTGGGGTTCGGCGACACTGGCTTACTTGTATAGACAGGTATGAAGTTGTTCATATTTCACCTCATTGGTACATGCTGAATGCGATCTTGCTTTTAATTCAATCATGTTCTTTTTTATGTGCAGTTGGACGAAGCCAGTTGCAGGCTATCTGGAGGTATCGGTGGTTGTTTGCTCGCACTTTCCATATGGAGCTGGGAGCGTTTGCCGGTTGGACGACCGAAGACCGTGAAGTACGAGCCTTGGGACGAGAAACAGGACCCACTACGGCTCCCCACTTGGGCTTACAAGTGGGTTGTGTTAAATGAGATGACCGATGATCCATCGTGTTGGGGAACGTAGTATTTTAAAATTTTCCTACGATCACGCAAGATCTATCTACCAGATGCATAGCAACGAGAGGGGAGAGTGAGTCTACGTACCCTCGTAGACCGAAAGCGGAAGCGTTAGAACAATGCGGTTGATGTAGTCGTACGTCTTCACGGCCCAACCGATCAAGCACCGAAACTACGACACCTCCGAGTTCTAGCACACGTTCAGCTCGATGACGTCCCTCGAACTCCGATCCAGCCGAGTGTCAAGGGAGAGTTCCGTCAGCACGACGGCGTGGTGACGATCTTGATGTTCTACCGTCGCAGGGCTTCGCCTAAGCACCGCTACAATATTTATCGAGGAGAACTATGGTGGAGGGGGCACCGCACACGGCTAAGAGAGCAAGAGATCAAGAGATCAATTGTTGTGTCTAGAGGTGCCCCCCTACCTCCGTATATAAAGGAGGGAGGGAGAGGCCGACCCTAGAGGGGGCGCACCAAGTGTGGGGAGTCCTACTAGGACTCCCAAGTCCTAGTAGGATTCCCCTTTCCTTTCCGGAGTAGGAGAGAAGGAAAGAGGGGGAGAGGGAGAAGGAAAAGGGGGCTGCACCCCTTGTCCAATTCGGACCAGAAGGGGGGTGCACGCTTCCTTCCTTTTGGCCTCTCTCCTCTATTCCCGTAACTCCCCGGTACTCCGAAAATACCCGAATCACTCGGAACCTTTCCGATGTCCGAATATAGTCGTCCAATATATCGATTTTTACGTCTCGACCATTTTGAGACTCCTCGTCATGTCCCCGATCTCATCCGGGACTCCGAACTCCTTCGGTACATCAAAACTCATAAACTCATAATAAAACTATCATCGAAACCTTAAGCGTGCGGACCCTACGGGTTCGAGAACTATGTAGACATGACCGAGACACGTCTCCGGTCAATAACCAATAGCGGAACCTGGATGCTCATATTGGCTCCCACATATTCTACGAAGATCTTTATTGGTCAAACCGCATAACAACATACATTGTTCCCTTTGTCATCGGTATGTTACATGCCCGAGATTCGATCGTCGGTATCTCAATACCTAGTTCAATCTCGTTACCAACAAGTCTCTTTACTCGTTCCGTAATACATCATCCCGCAACTAACTCATTAGCTGCAATGCTTGCAAGGCTTATAGTGATGTGCATTACCGAGTGGGCCCAGAGATACCTCTCCGACAATCGGAGTGACAAATCCTAATCTCGAAACACGCCAAACCAACAAGTACGTTCGGAGACACCTGTAGAGTACCTTTATAATCACCCAGTTACGTTGTGACGTTTGGTAGCACACAAAGTGTTCCTCCGGTATTCGGGAGTTGCATAATCTCATAGTCATAGGAACATGTATAAGTCATGAAGAAAGCAATAGCAGTAAAACTTAAACGATCATAGTGCTAAGCTAACGGATGGGTCTTGTCCATCAGATCATTCTCCTAATGATGTGATCCCGTTGATCAAATGACAACTCATGTCTATGGCTAGGAAACATAACCATCTTTGATCAATGAGCTAGTCTAGTAGAGGCATACTAGGGACACTCTGTTTTGTCTATGTATTCACACATGTATTAAGTTTCCGGTTAATACAATTCTAGCATGAATAATAAACATTTATCATGATATAAGGAAATAAATAATAACTTTATTATTGCCTCTAGGGCATATTTCTTTCACATCGGTCATGTACAAGCTCTACAGGAGCGAGATGGACGCGATCACGGCTGAGCAGGTGAGTCGATATTGCATAAGTTATTATCATGCTTATATCTTAACTAGATATCAATTTTGCATTTTATCCCCTTTTGCAGGTTGTATGGGAACCGTATGGAAGTGCAGAGAGTTTTGGGAACCCTATGGAGTTCGCGCTGAATCCGATGTGCACTAGGGATAGGGAACTCTGGCATATGCGGTGTCCACTCATATGCAACTGGGCGGTCGAGGTTCACCTGCCACATCGGGTGTACCACCAGTTTGGTTTGTTCCAGACACACCCGCCGGAATGGGAGGACACGGACCGACAGCTACACGCGTAAGACATAACTAACCTTGAGCACCTAGCTGCTTGTCGGCCTCATCGTTGGTTCTAATAGTATGTTTATAACTTCCAGGTTGGATAGGAAAAAGCAGCGCAAGATCAAGGACTGGGCCAAGCATCACATGAAGTATGTTGTGCAATGGCAGTATAGTGTTGATCAAGCTAGGCGCAACAAAGGAGCCCCGCTTCGTGAGTGATGGCTTGTCGCCCCTCGTTGGTTACCCCAAGTGGAAGGTTGAGATGTAGCGTAGCGGCAAATTTCCCTTGGCAAAGGTACCAAGGATCGAATCCCGTGAGACTCCGAGGGTCGACAAGTAGGTGTCAACGGCGCCAGAAACTTAGCGGTTGACGGGACCTGCACACAGATACAGATAACTTTGCTCCCAACGAGTACAGAGAGGTTGTCAATCGCTCCGGCCTTGTTGTTTACAAAGGATCAAACACAAGAGATAATAATGATAGCTATGACTGCAACTAGGAAATAAGAACAGGAAGTAAATAGAAGGTGTGATCAGTGGTGGTAATATGGACCGGGGTCCCATGATGTTCACTAGTGATGTCTCTCTCCCAAAAGACGATAAAACAGCAAAGCGAGGTAAACAAATTATAGCTGGGCAATTGACAGGATTATGTGCGCAAACCAATGCTAACTATGCTGCAAAGAAAGGTAGAGGCTCAAAAGCATGGGCGGTACGCCAAGGCAAGTAGACCGAAATCCATCTGCATCTACTACTAATCATCCACCTTGAGATATCTATCCAGAACATCTCGTTGGTATTAAGTTGCGAATCCCACCCAAAGTGTAAACTCAAAGCAACAGACAACTGCATTAAAAGAACTTTGTGTAAAGTAAACAATCCTTGCACCCGCAAGTACAAGCACCGTTGTTTTCCCCCTTGTGGCAACAACACATCCCCTAGACTCATGTTTCTGTCACTCAAGCTAGTCATCAGGGGGCATGAACCGACAATCAAGCATAACGCTCCCTCTTGGAGTTACTACCTACTGATACGTCCAAAACGTATCTATAATTTATGCTTGCTCCATGCCTCTTTTGGGTGATATTGCTATGTTATTTATACACTTCCATACACTTTTGATCATATTTGGACTAACCTATTAACTCAGTGCACCCCAGTGCCAGTTTCTGTTTTCGGCTGTTTTTGTATTTCAGGTTTTCACGTTACGAGAACTACCAGGAAAAATCCAGAAAAATTATATAAAAAACCAGCATTCCAGAAGCTACCTTGCACCCGAAGTACAGCCGGGGGGGCCACCAGGGCTCCAGGCGCCCTGGCGGCGCCCCCCCTGGGTCGCGCCGGGGGGGGGCGCCTGGGCCCCCCGAGGCTCCGCTGATGCCCCCCTTTGGCAGATATTTAAAGCGTCTCCCGAAACCCTCGAGACGGGAACTCTTTTTCGCGATCTCATCTCTGTTCCGCTGATAACCCTCAACCGTAAGGGATCGAGATAGTCTTCGCGGGTAAGAATAACCCAATTTATTGATTCGACACACGGGGAGCCAAAGAGTATTTATAAGCTTTGACAGTTGAGTTGTCAATTCAACCGCACCTGAAATATACTTACTTGCAACAACGGATAAGTGGTAACAGTGATATGATAGTGATGATAGTAATAGTAAAAGTAAACAGCAAAATTAATAGCAGTAGTAAAGGGCAAAAGTAGCAACTGGTGACAAGCAAGGTTTAAAACACTGTAGGCTAGGGAGATGGATGGTTGGGCGCTGCATGGATGAGATAGATTCTAACTTGGGGCACGGCACACGGAAAAGTAATGATCATCTAGGCAAATATCAAACATTAGGCATGTATCCCGTAGGTAGTTATACGTGCTTGCAATAAGAACTTGCACAACATCTTTTGTCCTACCATCCCGCTACGAACGGGGCCAAAAGGAACTAATGGAGATTAAGGTGCTCCTGTCAAAGAGCACCGGAACAAAGCAATGAACTCAATGGATACATGTAATCCTCAAACTACGGACCATCCCCTTTGGTGTCCCAAGCTGTCACTTTTGGGATCGCCGGTTCCGAACCATAACAGGTGCAAACAACTCATAGATAGGATCACGAACACAAATATATTCATACAAACACATATGGTTCAGATCTGAAATCATGGCACTCGGGCCCTAAGTGTCAAGCATTAAGAATAACAAGTTGAAGCAAAGATGATAAACACCATAGTAGATGATAGGCAACATGCCCCCAACGATCTGATAAACTATTACATGATCTAACTCATCCAATCCCTACCATCCCCTTCGCCTACAGCAGGGGAATTACTCACACATGGAGGGAGAAGTCATGGAGGGATGATGGAGTGGTGATGATGATGACGATGGCGACGATCTCCCCTCTCCGGAGGCCAAATCATCCTCCAGATTAGCCCTCCCGAAGAAGAACAGAGGGTGGCGGCGGCTCCGCGACGAAAAACTGCGAAAGACCTTCCGATCTGGGGTTTCTGCGTCGGGAGTAAAAATACGGGATAAAGTAGGGCACCAGGGGGTGTGGGCCCCACCCAGGCGCCCCCCGGCGCGGCCCGGGGGGGCGCGCCCACAGGGCGCCTGGGCACCCCCTGGCCCCCCTCTGGTCCCACTTCTGGCATCTGGCTCCTTCGGGTGCGTGGATTTTCTGTGATTTTTCGTGGATTTTTCTGAGATACTTAAAAATCCGTTTTCCTGCACACAAATAAACCATACAGGCAGCTCTGCTGAAAACAGCGTCAGTCCGGGTTAGTTTAGTCCAAATCATGCAAGAATGAGGTCAAAACAATATCAAAAGTGTTTGGAAAAGTAGATACGTTTGAGACGTATCAACTCCCCCAAGCTTAGCATATTGCTTGTCCTCAAGCAATTCAGTTCAACGAACTGGATGCGACAAAGAAAACTTTGACAAACTCTTTTGCTTCATTAGATGTATATAAGCATGTACTACGAAAAGAGTTTAGCAAGTATTGAAACAGTACTTATGAGGACAATGCAATGAGCAATCCTTCTTTCAAGTGACCAATCGCAAATACTTAAAAGTAAATAATATATTACTGAAAATCAAGACAAGATTACATTGCACATAGCTTGAGCATATTAAAGTGGTATCTCGCTAGCCTCCATGAGTGAAGCAAAACATAAATGCAGAGACTCCTCCAGAGTTTTAAAGGAGACTAGAACTAAGAATTTCAGAATAAATCATATCACAAGTATGCAGAAGACAATGTAATACTTTGGGACAATGCACATTACACTCAGAATGACAATTATGCTCTCCTAGTCAGTGCTTTGAAGAAAGAAGGTGAGACTCTCGAACCGTGGCTTTTATTGGCAAGGTTGAAAACCCGTGATCGGAAACAAAAACTAAACATGTACCAGAGCTCTTGGTTTTAAAAACAGAAGTAAATATGTTTTTGAGAGGTGCATATTTCGTCAACGAATGCTAGCAGATAACTCAATCACTTTTTAAGCCAGACAAGTCTCGAGGAACGGCTCCCGCATGAGGACGATCACATCCTCTTAATCTCCTTTGTTTATCACTGCCAAAGTTTTCTGATTTCTCATGAACAAAGCGTGAAGGAGGGTTTGTTTGTTATATTATCTTTTAGAGCCGGGCGCACTCAATGCCAGTTCCTTTTTGTATTAGGGGTTTGCACATTATACATGCAATCCAGGGGTGAAACTTGTCCAACTTAAAAAGATTATGAATTAACTACTACTTCCTCATGAGCTAAAACATAGGCACAAAAAGGGAAATGCTTTTGATTAGTTTCGAGATGGTACACGAAAGTCTTCGTTAGGAATGGCAGGTAAATACCATGTATAGGAAGGTATAGTGGACTCATATGGCATAACAGGTTTAAAGGGTTTGGATGCACAAGCAGTCAGTCCGCTTAGTACAGGTGGAGGTTTAGCAAAAGACTGGGAAGCGACCAACTAGAGAGCAATAGCGGTCATAATCATGCAGAGCGACAAAGCAACATTGAATCGGGCATGAAAGTGATATAACTATTCTAAAACTCAAAGATCATCAAGGCAAAGTAGACTCTTTAGTCTTAAACATGTGTAAGCATGTGCCAAGTCAATCCAAAAATTCTCTAAAGGGAAATACCACCTTAGTATACCAGACTATGAACAGTGCAATGCATGTAGATCATTTCAATAACACATTATATACTCTAGTTATTCGGGACTAGCCACAAGGAAAGCATGAACCACTGGAAGAGCATTGTAAACATAGCACTATGTCGCTACAAGCTGGTCTCTAGATCATGAGTACAGGCATATGTACAAAACTAGAAACAATAAGAGTTCATACCGGTCTTCCTTGTTGCTTCCTTTCAGTTGATCTTCGTCATTACTGCTTGTCACTCGCACGACCGAACGTAGGAAATATAATCAAATGCCATCACGGACTCGAGCTGATCTCTGAAACAAAGCAAACTAAAGAGAGAAAGGAAATCTTTTTGTTTTTTTTTTCAAAAGTTGAATAGAAGCAAAAGAAAGAGAAAATCTTTTTGTTGTTTTTGCAAAGTGAGAAATAAAGAAGAACGGGCAAAAACTTCGAAAAGATCAAAGCAAATAAAACGGATAATACAATGGAAAAGTGAGAAGGGCACGTACTCCCCCAAGCTTAGGCTTTTGGCCTAAGTTGGTAGCAGCTACTGCCCCCAGGAGCCTCCTGCTCCAGGGGTGTGGTGGTGAGTCCACGGGTCGTAGAAGGATGCTGGCGCGTACACCGAACTCCTCGGAGTCTCCCACGAGGAAGGTTCCGAGCGCCAAACAGAGGAAGACCCTTCACCAAACTCGGTGGCGGTCTCTTCCTGAAAATGTGGTATCTCACCGTGCCTCTCCTCGTCGGGCACAACCCCCTCCATGGGGTTATGAAACTGATGCTGGACCATGAACTCATCGAACTGGACAACATCAAAGGACCATCCGTTCCTGCGAGAAAAATCAAACAAAAGAGGTGCAGGTAGACGGATCTCGCGTTCCGCGGTAGTTCCGAAACGCAAGATATAAACAAGGTTATCAAGCTCAGAACCCATGGTAACAAACTTATGCCTTTTCATAGCAGCAAGATCAAAGCTTAAATAAGTAAAAGGAGTATCATCAGGGTGAGGGGTGCCACCAAGATGCTCTAAGATAAGTGTGGCGTAAACGCCACCATATAAGTCCCCCTTGTTACCGTTCATAGCAAGGCGTCGAGCAATCAAGGTACCCAGATTATAATCAGACCTCCCTGAGAGGGCTGCTGCCAGGATAGCAATATCCGGAGCAGAAATGCTGCTCGTGTTGTCACGAGCTAACACCCCTCTAGCAATATAATATGCAAAATACCTGAGGTGAGGAAACAAGATGCTGGAGATCTTCGACCGATGAATATCCCTCGTACCCATGCTGCAGAGAGAGTTGATGACGGTTTTCATCTCGGAGGGCTGAGTGGCCATCCTTGCCGTCCTCCCAACGTTCGGCACACCTATTATTTCACAAAAATTTCCCAAAGTCATGGTGATAAGATCATTATAAATTTTAAACTCAATAGCATCTGAATCAGGATTATATCTAAAACTGTTAATAAAACTGGAGGTGAGTTTTTGATACTGAGTAACACGGCTCGTGACGAGTCGTGTCAAACCTGCATTAGCACAAAGATTATAAAACTCATCCTTGATTCCCGCAGCTTCCATGAATTTATCACATGGAAACGTCATCGCACGTGCTGGACTTGTATCTTCTAACAACTCCAGGGGCACATGATCTTCATTATAGCTCACCTGGTGAAGCTGCGGCTCTAGTGACTCGATCGGAGTGTGCGGGCCTCCTCTTCTCAAGCCACCCTTTTGCCCTTCCTAACAAACTCATTTCTGAATTTTTTTACAATTTACAAAAACGAGGATTAAAACAAAGTGAGCTAAGGCATACTACTCAACTCACTTGCCCAAGGCATAAACTTGCATCAAAACTTAGAAAATAACTTTCTACACATGCATGCAAGCTCATCTCTACAGCACCAAGAACTACTAAATACTCACAAATGAGGCCACCAATCAAAAATCTAATTGGAGGGGTGGGGGAGTCACATACCAGGGAGTATTTGCTCAAAATTTCAGCTCAAATGATGGGCTGTAGAGAGAGATCGAAGAATCGCCTCCAAGAACAGCAAGAACATAAGAACAAGACCAGAACTCGGGTTTCTGGAGAAAAAGAGAGAGGAAGGAAGAAGACATACCTGGAGGGGGGTCCCGTGGGCCCCAGGCGCCCTGTGGGCGCGGCCAGGGGCTGGGCCGCGCCAGCTGGCCGCCTGGGCCACTGGTGGCCCCTCCTGGCTGGCCCTAGGACTTTCTGGGTCTGTCCCATTGTGGAAATTTTTATTATAATTTTTCTGGAATTTTTCTGAAAACTTCACTGTTGAAAATTTTGCGAAGTTCAAAAAGCTGCGAAACTCTCTGAAAACTTGAAGCAGTTAGTAGTATTGTGAAGCTTCAAAAACATAAATACTTGGTACAATAAGTAGGACAAGACTAAAAACAAGTGAAAACATAACAAGCTCAACTTTTTATCCATATAAAACATGTTTACTAGCAAGGTTGATCAAGTCTTACCAACAAACAAGCGATATATAGAGCAAAAAGTCTCACCTCTTACGAAGTAATCACTGAACCTTTACTTTGATGGACATTGTCCCCACCATGATAGTTTTATATTTGTGAGGCACATGTAGTGGACAGTCCCATTCTCCAATCTTCACGGTCTTGATATTCTCTATAGAGTTGAGGGCATGCCTCCTGTCGGTCTTCTTCGGAAAATATACCGTGTGTTCTTTATCATTCACATGGAAGGTAACCTTCCCTTTATTGCAATCAATAATAGCACCTGCGGTGTTAAGAAAAGGTCTACCAAGAATAATGGACATGCTCCCATCCTCGGGCATGTCAAGCACAACAAAATCAGTAAGAATTAAACAATTAGCAACTTCTACGGGAACATCCTCACAAATACCTATCGGAGCAGCGGTTGACTTGTCAGCCATCTGAAGGGAGATATCTGTAGGAATTAGTTTCTCTAAACAAAGCCTCTCGTAAAGAGAGAGAGAGGCATAACACTCACTCCTGCTCCAAGGTCACATAAAGCAGTTTTGACATAATTATTCATTATGGAGCAAGGAATGGTGGGTATACCTGGATCACCGAGCTTCTCAGGAATTTTGCCACTGAAAGAATAGTTAGCAAGCATAGTAGATATTGCATCATTAGGAACTTTTCTTTTATTAGTGACAATATCTTTCATATATTTTGAATAATGAAGTAACTTAATAGCATCAGTCAAAGGGATTTGAAGAAAAAGAGGTTTGATCCACTCGCAAAACTTATTATAATGCTCTTCTTCTTTAGATTTGATGGACTTACCTGGAAAGGGCATGGGTTTCTGTACCCATGGTTCTCTCTCCTTCCCATGTTTTCTTGCGATGAAGTCTTCTTTAGTGTACTTCTTACGTTTGTCAGGTGCTTCTTCTTCTCGAACTTCAGGCGGATCATTCTTCTCATTATTATTACCTTCAGGTTCAGCACCGTCTTCAGTCTCAGCATCGGAGATAGATACACTGTTGGGATCAATAGTTGGCTCTTCATCTGCAATAGGATCATTAGAATTGTCAGTCTCCTTATGTTTCTTCTTTTTCTTTGGAGAGCCAACAATTTCTTCTTCCTGCATTTGAGAATCCTGCTCGATTCTCTTCGGATGTCCCTCTGGATAAAGAGGATCTTGAGTACTAGTTCCTCCTCGGGTCTTAATCCCAAAAGCCTGCAATTTATCTTGTTTGGCATTGTTAGCAAGCAAATCTCTTTGCACATTAGAAATTTGATCAAGCTGAGTTTGAACCATATGAAAATGCTTCACAAGACATTGAACATCATTAACTGTTCTATCTAAAACATCAAGCAGTCTTTTGATAGCAAGGGAATTATCATGCAACTGACTTTCTATCCTCTCATTAAAATGATTCTGTTTCATAATAAAATTATCAAACTCATCTAAACATTGATCAGGAGGCTTACCATGAGGGATGTCACTTGCGTTGAAATCTAAAAGAGAGTGTATCTCTACCATAGGAGGGTGAGTGGTAGGCTCACACAACTTTTCAATAGGGGGTAGATTCTTCACATCTTCAGCTTTAATACCTTTCTCTTTAATAGAATTCTTTGCTTCTCGCATATCCTCGGGGCTCAGAACAAACATGCCCCTCTTCTTTGTCGGTGGAGGTGGTTCAGGGATGGACCAATCTTCATGGTTTTTGGCAATCCTGCCCATTAAATCTTCCGCGTCGTCCGGCGTTCTTTTCCTGAAAACACAACCAGCACAACTGTCCAAATAGGACCTGGATTCATCAGTTAGACTAGCATAGAATATATCGATTAATTCGTTCTTAGGGATGTCATGTCCAGGTCTAGCCCGAATCAGACCGCAGTACCTCCCCCAAGCTTTAGGGAGGGACTCATCCTGCAACTGTTTAAAGTCATAAATTCTTTGTAAAGCAGCATGTTGCATGTGAGCAGGAAAGTACTTATCAACAAAAGAGTGAGCTAAGTCCTGAGGACTCTTAATGGAACCGCATGGGAGTGAATCATACCATGCTTTAGCACCCTCTTTCAAGGAGAAAGGAAGAAGCTTGGTCACATAAAAGTATCGTATCTTCTCATCTGTGGTAAACAGGCTACCCAACTCACCGAGTTTAGTTAGGTGTGCAATAGCATCATCATTTTCTCTGCCATAAAAGGGGTCAGCTTCAACCATAGGTATAAGTGAAAGATCAACAGAGAAATCATAATCAGGATCATCAATGCATATAGGAGATGTAGCAAATTCAGGATTAGGAACGGTTTTGTTCTTCAAAGAGTGTTTTTCAAACAGTTTCTTAATAGCTTCAGAGTCAGAGCCGGAAAACTCTGTCAGTTCCCTGCATAAATCTTCATCAAGTATATAGTAATCATCATCAAGGACACTCTCCTTAAGTTTACTCAAATCAGGATAATCATAAGTTTCACCAATAGGATAGCGAGCAACAGGAAGTTCAATTCCAGACTTTTTAGCAGCAGCAGCAATTTGTTTCTCAAGAGCATAACCAAGCGAACTAATATCATCAAAAGTAGTAGAAGCATCATCAAGAGTATCAGACATAGTAACAGATTCAGTAGGAGCATCATGTGGTGGTGGTGAGGCAAACTTACTCATAATGGAAGGTGAATCAAGTGTAGTACTAGTGCTCAGAGCGGTACCTCTTCTTGTGGTGGATGGTAAGATCGGAACCTTGGGGTCTCCTTTCTTACCCATAGTGGATGAAGTGCAGCAGGTAGGATACCTCAAGTAGACTTGTAAATATTGCTATGCTCCCCGGCAACGGCGCCAGAAAACGGTACTTGATAACCCTCAACCGTAAGGGATCGAGATAGTCTTCGCGGGTAAGAATAACCCAATTTATTGATTCGACACACGGGGAGCCAAAGAGTATTTATAAGCTTTGACAGTTGAGTTGTCAATTCAACCGCACCTAAAATATACTTACTTGCAACAACGGATAAGTGGTAACAGTGATATGATAGTGATGATAGTAATAGTAAAAGTAAACAGCAAAAGTAAATAGAAGTAGTAAAGGGCAAAAGTAGAAACTCGTGACAAGCAAGGTTTAAAACACTGTAGGCTAGGGAGATGGATGGTTCGGCGCTGCATGGATGAGATAGATTCTAACTTGGGGCACGGCACACGGAAAAGTAATGATCATCTAGGCAAATATCAAACATTAGGCATGTATCCCGTAGGTAGTTGTACGTGCTTGCAATAAGAACTTGCACAACATCTTTTGTCCTACCATCCCGCTACGAACGGGGCCAAAAGGAACTAATGGAGCTTAAGGTGCTCCTGTCAAAGAGCACCGGAACAAAGCAATGAACTCAATGGATACATGTAATCCTCAAACTACGGACCATCCCCTTTGGTGTCCCAAGCTGTCACTTTTGGGATCGCCGGTTCCGAACCGTAACAGGTGCAAACAACTCATAGATAGGATCACGAACACAAATATATTCATACAAACACATATGGTTCAGATCTGAAATCATGGCACTCGGGCCCTAAGTGTCAAGCATTAAGAATAACAAGTTGAAGCAAAGATGATAAACACCATAGTAGATGATAGGCAACATGCCCCCAACGATCTGATAAACTATTACATGATCTAACTCATCCAATCCCTACCATCCCCTTCGCCTACAGCAGGGGAATTACTCACACATGGAGGGAGAAGTCATGGAGGGATGATGGAGTGGTGATGATGATGACGATGGCGACGATCTCCCCTCTCCGGAGGCCAAATCAGCCTCCAGATTAGCCCTCCCGAAGAAGAACAGAGGGTGGCGGCGGCTCCGCGACGAAAAACTGCGAAAGACCTTCCGATCTGGGGTTTCTGCGTCAGGAGTAAAAATACAGGATAAAGTAGGGCACCAGTGGGTGTGGGCCCCACCCAGGCGCCCCCCCCGGCGAGGCCCGGGGGGGGGGGGCGCCCACAGGGCGCCTGGGCACCCCCTGGCCCCCCTCTGGTCCCACTTCTGGTATCTGGCTCCTTCGGGTGCGTGGATTTTCTGTGATTTTTCGTGGATTTTTCTGAGATACTTAAAAATCCGTTTTCCTGCACACAAATAAACCATATAGGCAGCTCTGCTGAAAACAGCGTCAGTCCGGGTTAGTTTAGTCCAAATCATGCAAGAATGAGGTCAAAACAATATCAAAAGTGTTTGGAAAAGTAGATACGTTTGAGACGTATCATCCGCCGCCGCCGCTTCCAAGATCGGGAGCACCAGGAGAACCCTTCCCGGCACCCTGCCGGAGGGGAGGATCACCCCCGGGAGCTTCTCCACCACCATGGACGCCTCCCGGATGAGTTGTGAGTAGTCTCCCTTGGACCATGAGTCCATGACCAGTAGCTATGTGATGTTCTCCTCCCGTTCTTGTGCTTCACTAATTAGTCCTCGTGAGCTGCCCTACATGATCGAGGCACCTATGTAATCCTTATGTTGTTGCTATGATGAGTTTGCTGGGATCCGATGGATTATGAGATTATGTTCAGATTGTGTTTGAGTAATATATTTGATTCACCTCTTTTATATTTATGTTCGTAAGTAATTCTTGCATGTTCTCCGTTGTTATTTATTGCTTTGGTCAAGTAATAGGTAGTGACTCCAAGAGGGAACGTTATGCTTGATTGTGGTTTCATGCCCCTCGATGACTAGCTTGAGTGACAGAAACATGAGTCTAGGGGATGTGCTGTTGCCACAAGGGGGAAAACAACGGTGCTTGTGCCCGCGGGTGCAAGGATTGTTTACTTTACGCAAAGTTCTTTTAATGCAGTTGTCTGTTGCTTTGAGTTTACACTATGGGTGGGACTCGCAACTTAATACCAGCGAGATGTTCTGGATAGATATCTCAAGGTGGATGATTAGTAGTAGATGCAGATGGATTTCGATCTACTTACCTCGGCGTACCGCCCATGCTTTGAACCTCAACCTTTCTTGCAATGTAGTTAGCATTGGTTTGCGTTCATGGTTCTGTCAATTGCCCAGCTGTAATTCGTTTACCTCACATAGCAGTTTTATCGTCTTTTGGGAGAGAGACATCACTAGTGAACATCATGAGACTCCGGTCCATATTACCATCATTGATCACATCCGCTATTTACTTTCCGCTTTTACTTACTATTGCAGCAATATCTATCACTACTATCACTTGTGTTTGATCCTTTGTAAACTACAAGGCCGGAGGGATTGACAACCTCTCTGTACTCGTTGGGAGCAAAGTTATTTGTATCTGTGTGCAGGTCCACGTTGATTGCTAATATCTGGCGCCGTTAGCAGTTGACACCTTCTTGTTGAAACTGGGAGTCTCAGGGAAATCGATCCTTGGTATCTTTGCCAAGGGAAAACTTCCGCTACACTGCATCTCACACCTTCCACTTGGGGTAACCAATGAGGGGCGAGAAGCCATCAAGCAAAGTTTTCTGGCGCCGTTGCCGGGGACTCCACTCTTCAGGATAGGGGAGTTGCATGCTATCTTTTACCTTTGCTTTTTAGTCTTGTTAGTTTACCTTTCAGTTTTTGCTTTAGTGTCTTTTATCGAAAATCACAAAAATAGTTATCTCATTCTTTAGTTGTCAATATGTCGGGTCCTTTTGTCTTTGACGAGGCAGAAGTTCTCACCTTTAAACAAAGAGGTGGGGAAAGTTTGAAAGATGCTTGGTATAGAATTAGTGATTCTCAAAAAAGAGCCACCAAGAAGCAACCTACTACTATCCTGCTTAGAAATTTTTATGTTGGAATTACTTCTTGGAATAGGTTTATTCTAGATACTGCTATCAATGGGAATTTCCTAGAGGCCCCAGTTTGGGAGTCTCTTAGTATTATTGAAAATCTTGTTGGGAATCCCCCTGTTGTTAGCATTCAAGAGGACATCACCCTAGCTCACATTATGAAAAAACTTGAAAAGATAGAGCTAGAGATGCCAAACATTAATAAGATAAACGAGTTGGATCGTAAGATCCAAGGGAATTTGAATAGGCTTGATAGCTCCATGCATAAAATTTTCAAAACTTTGGAGACCATCAAATCTCATGATTTGGACTCTTCTAGGATAGACAAGATTGAGGATATCTTTGATACTCTAGGAACTACTTTTTCCTCAATCAAAACCAAAAAGGTAGAAACTCCGGCAAGGAAGGAGCCTAAGTTCGTTCACGTTCCGAAGGCTCCCCGCTCTAAAAGTAATCCATCTATTGCCAAAGGGGTTGAAACTGTAAAGACTTTGGAAGAAACACCTCTCTGTGATGAATTTATAAATGAATCTTCCCTTGACTTTTATCCTTTTGGTCTTCTTCCTAGAAGTATCTCTATGAGGCCTTTGTTTGAAAGTCCTCTTAAGACTAGTTGTATTATTGAAGAGCTTTTTGATGATCTTGATGATGGTTCAATTGATACAACTTAATCTCTTTGCATTATGCCTAGCTTAAAGGCATAAAAGAAAGCGCTTTTGGGAGGCAGCCCAATGAATAAATTTATTTTGCTTTTGTTGTGTCTTGATGTTTTTTACTACAGTAGCATCATCATTGTATCTTTGCTTTTCAATTTTGTGCCAAGTATAGCCTCTGATTGCTAGAAAGTTCAAAAGTTGTGAGGTGCTGTCCAGGAAACAGATTCTGTCCTTGGATAGAAAAAAATGTATAAAATCACCAGATCATCTTTTTGGTCTGAATTTTTTCAACAGCGTGCTCTATATAATTGTATTTCGTGCGTCTGTTTTGAGTTTTTTTATTAGAGTTGCAGAAGTGCCCCGAACAAATCATTTACTACCTGCTGTTCTGTTTTTCACAGATTCTGTCCTGTTTTGCCTTTCCTTCATTTTGCGAACCTAGAGCTTGCTTTTTCTTTGCAAAAACCTTTTGGCAATCTTGAGAAACAGTAGATCTTCAAGAATATCCTTATTTCCAGCAAGGTACAATTATTTTATTATGGGTACTAACCTCGCTAATCAGATTATGATGAGTTATGTATGAAGGGAGTTTTCAAGTGTGCGAGGGAAGATGATAAAAAGATTCAGGAGTGTCAAGCGCTCAAGCTTGGGGATGCCCCCGTGCACCCCCAAGAAATATTCAAGGAGACTCAAGCGTCTAAGCTTGGGGATGCCCCCGTGCATCCCCTTCTCCATCAACATTATCAGTTCGTCTTTCGTTCCACTATATTTTTATCACTTCATGTGTTATGTGTTATGCTTGGAGCGTCTTGTTTTTTAGTTTTCTTTAGCTTTTCATAACGAGTCGGAACTCAGCATTCTTTATGTGGGAGAGAAACACGCTCCACTTCTACCTAGAACATAACATAGAATTTTCCTGTCTATCTATACTGTGTGTGTTCTTTGTCTTTTAATAGCTACTATCATGCTTAGCTCTTAACTTTCATGCTTATCTTTTTAAAGAGCTTTCGTTTAGTTGGTTGCTTGAACTCTCTTTATCTATCATGCTCACCTTATTAAGAGAGTTTGCTTCCGTTGCATTGGTTGATATGTCTATGATAAAGATGCTACGTGCATAATGGCGCTTAGTAGTTCATGTTTTCTTATGGTTAGTCTCAAATAGCTGGGGGGTTCCCAATGTGTTATTGGAGTACCAACATGATTTGTTTGCCTATGATGTGGTATGGTTTAGTAATATCTTCCTTCAAGAATTTATTTTGATTGACTTGGCGTATGCTCACGCATATTTAAGACTGTAAAGAAAGTCTGTCAAGCCTTGATGATCTTTTGTTTCTGAGTAGCGATATAACTTCCATGCCTGATTCAATGTTGATTTGTCGCTCTGAATGATTATGACCGTCATTGCTCTCTTAGTTGGTCGCTCCCAGTCTTTTGCTAACCTCCACCTGTACTAAGCGGACTGACTGCTTGTGCATCCAAATTCCTTTATACCAGTTATGCCATATGAGTCCACCATACCTTCCTACATGGTATTTACCTGCCATTCCTAACGGAGACTTGCATGTACCACCTCGAAATTATTCAAAAAGAAAAAGCATCCTTATTTCGTGCCTCTGTTGTAAGTTCATGAGGAAGTAGTAGTTAATTTATGATCTTTTTAAGTTGGACAAGCTTCACCCCGGGATTGCATGTATAATGTGCAAACCCATAATACGAGAAGGAACTGGCATTGAGTGCGCCCGGCTCAAAAAGATAATATAACAAACCAACCCTCCTTCACGCTTTGTTCATGAGAAATCAGAAAACTTTGGCAGTGATAAACAAAGGAGATTAAGAGGATGTGATCGTCCTCATTCGGGAGCCGTTCCTCGAAACTTGTCGATCTCAAGAAGTGATTGAGTTATCTGCTAGCATTCGTTGACGAAACATGCATGATCTAAAAAAATAATTATTACCTCTGTTTTAAAGCCAAGAGCTCTGGTACATGTTTTGTCTTTGTTTCCGACTACGGGTTTTCAACCTTGCCAACAAAAGCCACGGTTCGAGAGTCTCCACCTTCTTTTAAAAGCACCAACTACTGAGAGCATGATTGTCATTCTGAGTGTAATGTGCATTGTCCCAAAGTAGCATTGTCTTTTGCATGATTGTGATATCGTTTATTTTGAAATCATTGTATCTAGTCATCACTTAAACCTTGGAGGTGCCCCTGCATTTATGTTTTGCTTCACTAAAGGGGGCAAGCGAGATATCACTTTATCATATTTGCACATCATGTTCATTACAAATCTTTTTGATGTTTCAGTATCATATTGTAAAACTTTCAGTCCTTTGTGATTTTCTCATGAGGCAACTTAATTACTATAGATTCATTGTCTCAGTAAGCTTTTGTCATATGACTGTGAAAAAGTCCTATATGGTTAATAGCATGTCACCACAGAAATTATTCTTGTTATCATTTACCTACTCGAGGACGAGCAGGAATTAAGCTTGGGGATGTTGATACGTCCAATACGTATCTATAATTTCTGCTTGCTCCATGCCACTTTTGGGTGATATTGCTATGTTATTTATACACTTCCATACACTTTTGATCGTATTTGGACTAACCTATTAACTCAGTGCACCCCAGTGCCAGTTTCTGTTTTCGGCTGTTTTTGTATTTCAGGTTTTCACGTTACGAGAACTACCAGGAAAAATCCAGAAAAAATATATAAAAAATCAGCGTTCCAGAAGCTACCTTGCGCCCGAAGTACAGCCGGGGGGGCCACCAGGGCTCCAGGCGCCATGGCGGCGCCCCCCCCCCCCTGGGCCGTGCCGGGGCGGCGCCTGGGCCCCCCGAGGCTCCGCTGATGCCCCCCTTTGGCAGATATTTAAAGCGTCTCCCGAAACCCTCGAGACGGGAACTCTTTTTCGCGATCTCATCTTTGTTCCGCCGCCGCCGCCGCTTCCAAGATCGGGAGCACCAGGAGAACCCTTCCCGGCACCCTGCCGGAGGGGAGGATCACCCCCGGGAGCTTCTCCACCACCATGGACGCCTCCCGGATGAGTTGTGAGTAGTCTCCCTTGGACCATGAGTCCATGACCAGTAGCTATGTGATGTTCTCCTCCCGTTCTTGTGCTTCACTAATTAGTCCTCGTGAGCTGCCCTACATGATCGAGGCACCTATGTAATCCTTATGCTGTTGCTATGATGAGTTTGCTGGGATCCGATGGATTATGAGATTATGTTCAGATTGTGTTTGAGTAATATATTTGATTCACCTCTTTTATATTTATGTTCGTAAGTAATTCTTGCATGTTCTCCGTTGTTATTTATTGCTTTGGCCAAGTAATAGGTAGTGACTCCAAGAGGGAACGTTATGCTTGATTGTGGGTTCATGCCCCTCGATGACTAGCTTGAGTGACAGAAACATGAGTCTAGGGGATGTGCTGTTGCCATAAGGGGGAAAACAACGGTGCTTGTGCCCGCGGATGCAAGGATTGTTTACTTTACGCAAAGTTCTTTTAATGCAGTTGTCTATTGCTTTGAGTTTACACTATGGGTGAGACTCACAACTTAATACCAGCGAGATGTTCTGGATAGATATCTCAAGGTGGATGATTAGTAGTAGATGCAGATGGATTTCGGTCTACTTACCTCGGCGTACCGCCCATGCTTTGAACCTCAACCTTTCTTGCAATGTAGTTAGCATTGGTTTGTGTTCATGGTTCTGTCAATTGCCCAGCTGTAATTCGTTTACCTCACATAGCAGTTTTATCGCCTTTTGGGAGAGAGACATCACTAGTGAACATCATGAGACTCCGGTCCATATTACCATCATTGATCACATCCGCTATTTACTTTCTGCTTTTACTTACTATTGCAGCAATATCTATCACTACTATCACTTGTGTTTGATCCTTTGTAAACTACAAGGCCGGAGGGATTGACAACCTCTCTGTACTCGTTGGGAGCAAAGTTATTTGTATCTGTGTGCAGGTCCACGTTGATTGCTAATATCTGGCGCCGTTAGCAGTTGACACCTTCTTGTTGAAACTGGGAGTCTCAGGAAAATCGATCCTTGGTATCTTTGCCAAGGGAAAACTTCCGCTACACTGCATCTCACACCTTCCACTTGGGGTAACCAACGAGGGGCGAGAAGCCATCACCTACTACTTGGCCAAAGCAATAAACAGCAATGGAGAACATGCAAGAATTACTCAAGAACAAAGATATAAAATAGGTGAATCAAATATATTACTCAAACACAATCTGAACATAATCTCATAATCCATCGGATCCCAGTAAACTCAGCAGAGCAACAGCATAAAGATTACATATGTGCCTCGATCATGTAGGGCAGCTCACGAGGTCTAAACCATGAAGAACATAGTGTTGGGGAACGTAGCAGAATTCAAAAAATTTCTACGTCTTCACCAAGATCCAACTATGGAGACATCTAGCAACGAGTAACTAAGAGTGCATCTACATACCGTTATGTAGATCGCGTGCGGAAGCTTTCAACGAAGTGGGGATGAAGTAGTCGTACTCTTCACGTTCTTCGTCACCGATGAACTAGCGCCGAACGGACGGCACCTCCGCGTTCAACACACGTACGGTGCAGCAACGTCACCTCCTTCTTGATCCAGCAAGGGGGGAGGAGAAGTCGTCAGAGATCCGGCAGCACGACGGCGTGATGACGGATGCAGTGGATGTCGCAGCAGGGCTTCGCCGGGCGCCCTGCGTTGGGAGTATGGGGTGTGACGGGAGGGGGAGAGGCGCCAGGACTTGGGGTGCGGCTGCCCTCTCCCCCCCCC
>LR738713.1:744322486-744496892 GCA_902687465.1 Secale cereale
CTCCATCCTGAACATAATTCCGGATGGAGTTGAAACGGCGCTTGATGTGCTTGGTCTTCTTGTGAAACCTGGGCTCCTTGGTAATAGCAATAGCACCAGTGTTGTCACAGAAGAGAGTCATCGGGCTTGACGCGCTTGGAATGACTCCTAAGTCGGTGATGAACTCCTTCATCCAGACTCCTTCCTGCGCTGCTTCAGAAGCAGCTATGTACTCCGCTTCACATGTAGATGCTGCCACCACGCTTTGCTTGCAACTGCACCAGCTGACTGCCCCTCCATTCAAAATATACACGTATCCGGTTTGCGACTTAGAGTCATCCAGATCTGTGTCGAAGCTAGCATCGACGTAACCCTTTACGACGAGCTCTTCGTCACCTCCATAAACGAGAAACATATCCTTAGTCCTTTTCAGGTACTTCAGGATGTTCTTGACCGCTGTCCAGTGTTCCGTACCGGGATCACTTTGGTGCCTCCCTACCAAACTTATGGCAAGGTTCACATCAGGTATGGTACACAGCATGGCATACATGATAGAACCTATGGCCGAGGCATAGGGAATGACACTCATCTTTTCTCTATCTTCTGCCGTGGTCGGCGACTGAGTCTTACTCAATCTCATACCTTGCAAAACAGGCAAGAATCCTTTCTTTGACTGATCCATATTGAACTTCTTCAATATTTTGTCAAGGTATGTACTTTGTGAAAGACCAATGAGGCGTCTCGATCTATCTCTATAGATTTTGATGCCTAATATGTAAGCAGCTTCTCTAAGGTCCTTCATTGAAAAAATTTTATTCAAATAGGCCTTTACATTTTCCAAGAATTCTATATCATTTCCCATCAGCAATATGTCATCCACATATAATATGAGAAATGCTACAGAGCTCCCACTCACTTTCTTGTAAATACAGGCTTCTCCATAAGTCTGTATAAAGCCAAACACTTTGATCACCTCATCAAAGCGAATATTCCAACTCCGAGATGCTTGCACCAGCCCGTAAATCGAGCGCTGGAGCTTGCATACCTTGTCAGCGTTCTCTGGATCGACAAAACCTTCCGGTTGCATCATATACAACTCTTCCTTGAGGAAGCCATTAAGGAATGCTGTTTTGACGTCCATTTGCCATATCTCATAATCATAGAATGCGGCAATAGCTAACATGATTCTGACTGACTTCAGCATCGCTACGGGAGAGAAAGTCTCGTCGTAGTCAATCCCTTGAACTTGTCGATAACCCTTAGCGACAAGCCGAGCCTTATAGATGGTCACATTACCATCTGCGTCTGTCTTCTTCTTAAATATCCATTTATTTTCTATGGCGTGCCTATCATCAGGCAAGTCCACCAAAGTCCATACTTTGTTTTCATACATGGATTCTATCTCGGATTTCATGGCTCCAAGCCATTTATTGGAATCTGGGCCCGCCATCGCTTCTTCATAGTTCGAAGGTTCACCGTTGTCTAACAACATGATTTCTAGTACAGGGTTGCCCTACCACTCTGGTGCGGAACGTACCCTTGTGGACCTTCGAAGTTCAGTAGTAACTTGATCTGTATCTTCATGATCATTATCATTATCTTCCTCCCTTGTCGGTGCAGGCACCTCAGGAACAGTTTCCTGCGTTGCGCTACTTTCCGGTACAGGAGTGGTGACTATCACCTCATCAAGTTCTACTTTCCTCCCACTCACTTCTTTCGAGAGAAACTCTTTCTCCAGAAAGTATCCATTCTTGGCAACAAAAATTTTGCCTTCGGATCTGTGGTAGAAGGTGTACCCAATAGTTTCCTTTGGGTATCCTATGAAGACGCATTTCTCCGATTTGGGTTTGAGCTTTTCAGGTTGAAGTTTCTTGACATAAGCATCGCAACCCCAAACTTTCAGAAACGACAGCTTTGGTTTCTTGCCAAACCAAAGTTCATATGGAGTCGTCTCAACGGATTTCGACGGAGCCCTATTTAAAGTGAATGCGGCAGTCTCTAAAGCATAACCCCAAAAAGATAGCGGTAAATCGGTGAGGGACATCATAGATCGCACCATGTCCAACAGAGTACGATTTCGATGTTCGGACACACCGTTACGTTGAGGTGTTCCGGGCGGTGTCAATTGTGAAACAATTCCACAGCTCCTAAGGTGTGTGCCAAATTCATGACTTAAATATTCACCCCCACGATCTGATCGCAAGAACTTTATTTTTCTGTCACGTTGATTCTCAACCTCATTCTGAAATTCCTTGAACTTTTCAAAGGTCTCAGACTTGTGTTTCATCAAATAGATATACCCATATCTACTCAAGTCATCCGTGAGGGTGAGAACATAACGGTAGCCTCCGCGAGCCTCAACACTCATTGGACCGCACACATCGGTATGTATGATTTCCAACAAGTTGGTTGCTCGCTCCATTGTTCCGGAGAACGGAGTCTTGGTCATCTTGCCCAAGAGGCATGGTTCGCACGTGTCAAATGATTCATAATCAAGAGACTCCAGAAGTCCATCCGAATGGAGCTTCTTCATACGTTTGACACCAATATGACCAAGGCGGCAATGCCACAAGTATGTGGGACTATCATTATCAACTTTACATCTTTTGGCATCTACACTATGAATATGTGTATCACTACGTTCGAGATTCATCAAAAATAAACCATTGACCAGCGGGGCATGACCATAAAACATATCTCTCAAATAAATAGAACAACCATTATTCTCTGATTTGAAAGAATATCCATCTCGCATAAGACGAGATCCAGAAACAATGTTCATGCTCAAAGCTGGTACTAAATAACAATTATTCAGGTTCAAAACTAATCCCGAGGGTAGATGTAGAGGCAGCGTGCCGACGGCGATCACATCGACCTTGGAACCATTCCCGACGCGCATCGTCACCTCATCCTTCGCCAGTCTCCGTTTATTCCGCAGCTCCTGTTTTGAGCTACAAATGTGAGCAACTGCACCGGTATCGAATACCCAGGAGCTACTACGAGTGCTGGTAAGGTACACATCAATAACATGTATATCATATATACCTTTGACGTTGCCGGCCTTCTTGTCTGCTAAGTATTTGGGGCAGTTCCGCTTCCAGTGACCCGTTCCCTTGCAATAAAAGCACTCAGTCTCTGGCTTGGGTCCATACTTTGGCTTCTTCCCGGCAACAGGCTTGCCAGGCGCGGCAACTTGCTTGCCGTCCTTCTTGAAGTTCTTTTTACCCTTGCCTTTCTTGAACTTAGTGGTTTTATTGACCATCAACACTTGATGTTCTTTCTTGATGTCAACCTCCGCTGATTTCAGCATCGAATACACCTCGTGAATGGACTTCTCCATCCCCTGCATATTGAAGTTCAGCACGAAGCTCTTGAAGCTTGGTGGGAGCGACTGGAGGATTCTGTCTACGACCGCTTCATCTAGGAGATTCATTCCCAGCTGAGACAAGCGGTTGTGCAATCCTGAAATCTTGAGGATGTGCTCACTGACAGAACTGTTCTCCTCCATCTTACAGCTGTAGAATGCGTCGGAGACATCATATCTCTCGACTCGGGCATGAGCTTGGAAATCCATTTTCAGCTCTTCGAACATCTCATATGCTCCATGATGCTCAAAACGCTTTTGGAGCCCCGATTCTAAACTGTAAAGCATGCCGCACTGAACCAGGGAGTAATCATCACTACGCGACTGCCAGACGTTCAAAACGTCTTGGTCCGCATCGGGAGCAGGTGCATCACCTAGCGGTGCTTCTAGGACATAAGTTCTCTTGGCAGCTATGAGGATAATCCTCAGGTTACGGACCCAATCCGTATAGTTGCTACCATCGTCTTTCAGCTTGGTTTTCTCTAGGAACGCGTTGAAGTTGAGGGAAACCTGAGCGTGGGCCATTTGATCTACAAGAGATATTGTAAAGAATTTAGACTAAGTTCATGATAATTAAGTTCATCTTAATCAAATTAAAATGAACTCCCACTCAGAATGACATCTCTCTAGTCATCTAAGTGATACACGATCCGAATCGAGTAGTCCGTGTCCGATCATCACGTGAGACGGACTAGTCAAAAACGGTGAACATCTTCATGTTGATCGTATCTTCTATACGACTCGTGTTCGACCTTTCGGTCTTCCGTGTTCCGAGGCCATGTCTGTACATGCTAGGCTCGTCAAGTGAACCCTAAGTGTATCGCGTGTGTAAATCTGTCTTACACCCGTTGTATGTGAACGTTAGAACCTATCACACCCGATCATCACATGGTGCTTCGGAACAACGAGCTTTAGCAACGGTGCACAGTTAGGGGAAACACATTACTTGAAATTTTAGTGAGAGATCATCTTATTTACTACCGTCGTTCTAAGTAAACAAGATGCAAAAACATGATAAACATCACATGCAATCAATTATAGTGACATGATATGGCCAATATCATCTTGCTCCTTGGATCTCCATCTTCGGGGCACCATGATCATCTTGTCACCGGCTCGACACCATGATCTTCATCATCATGATCTCCATCATCGTGTCTTGAAGAAGTCGTCACGCCAACTATTACTTCTACTACTATAGCTAACGTTTAGCAACGAAGTAAAGTAATTACATGGCGTTATTCAGTGACACGCAGGTCATACAATAATAAAGACAACTCCTATGGCTCCTGCCGGTTGTCAAGTTCATCGACATGCAAGTCGTGATTCCCTATTACAAAAACATGATCAATCTCATACATCACATATATCATTCATCACATCTTCGTTCTTGGCCATACCACGTCACAAAACACATGCTGGAAAAACAAGTTAGACGTCCTCTAATTGTTGTTGCAAGTTTTACGTGGCTTCTATAGGATTTCTAGCAAGAACGTTTCTTACCTACGCCAAAACCACAACGTGATTTGTCAACTTATATTTACCCTTCATAAGGACCCTTTTCATCGAATCCGATCCGACTAAAGTAGGAGAGACAGACACCCGCCAGCCACCTTATGCATCTAGTGCATGTCTGTCGGTGGAACCAGTCTCACGTAAGCGTACGTGTAAGGTCGGTCCGGGCCGCTTCATCCCACAATACCGCCGAATCAAGATTGACTAGTAATGGTAAGAAAGTTGAACAAGATCATACGCCCACAACTGCTTTGTGTTCTACTCGTGCCAAGATGCTACGCATAAAACCTAGGCTCAGATGCCACTGTTGGGGAACGTAGCAGAATTCAAAAAAATTCTACGTCTTCACCAAGATCCAACTATGGAGACATCTAGCAACGAGTAACTAAGAGTGCATCTACATACCGTTATGTAGATCGCGTGCGGAAGCTTTCAACGAAGTGGGGATGAAGTAGTCGTACTCTTCACGTTCTTCGTCACTGATGAACTAGCGCCGAACGGACGGCACCTCCACGTTCAACACACGTACGGTGCAGCAACGTCACCTCCTTCTTGATCCAGCAAGGGGGGAGGAGAAGTCGTCAGAGATCCGGCAGCACGACGGCGTGATGACGGATGCAGTGGATGTCGCAGCAGGGCTTCGCCGGGCGCCCTGCGTTGGGAGTATGGGGTGTGATGGGAGGGGGAGAGGCGCCAGGACTTGGGGTGCGGCTGCCCTCTCCCCCCCCACATATATATAGGGGCCAGGGGGGCGCCTGGACCCCCTGCAGATCCAATCTGCAAGGGGGCGGCGGCCAAGGGGGGGTTTCTTGCCCCCCAAGGCAAGTGGAGCCCCCCCTCCCCTTTAGGGTTGGAACCCTAGGCGCAGGGGAGGTGGGCCTCCCTAGGTGGTGCGCCAGCCCTGAGGGCTGGACACATCCCCTTGCGGCCTAGGGGCCCCACCGGGAGGGGTGGCCCCACCCGGTGGACCCCCGGGGCCCCTCCGGTGGTCCCGGGACGCTCCCGGTGACCCCCGGAGATCACCCGTTGGCCGAAACTGGACTTCCCATATATCAATCTTTACCTCCGGACCATTCCGGAACTCCTCGTGACGTCCGGGATCTCATCCGGGACTCCGAACAACTTTCGGGTTTCCACGTGCATTAATCTCTACAACCCTAGCGTTACCGAACCTTAAGTGTGTAGACCCTACGGGTTCGGGAGACACGTAGACATGACCGAGACCACTCTCCGGTCAATAACCAACAGCGGGATCTGGATACCCATGTTGGTTCCCACGTGTTCCTCGATGATCTTCATCGGATGAACCACTGTGTCAAGGATTCACTTAATCCCGTATGTTATTCCCTTTGTCCATCGGTACGGCACTTGCCCGAGATTCGATCGTCGGTATTCCCAATACCTTGTTCAATCTCGTTATGGCAAGTCTCTTTACTCGATCCATAATCCATCATCCCGTGACTAACTACTTAGTCACATTGAGCTCATTATGATGATGTATTACCGAGTGGGCCCAGAGGTACCTCTCCGTCATACGGAGTGACAACATCCCAGTCTCGGTTCGTACCAACTCAACAGACACTTTCGGAGATACCCGATGCGTACCTTTATAGCCACCCAGTTACGTTGTGACGGTTGGCACACCCAAAGCACTCCTACGGTATCCGGGAGTTGTACAACCTCATGATCTAAGGAATAAATACTTGACACTGAAAAGCTTATGCATTACGAACTATACGATCTCGTGTTATGCTCAAGTTTGGGTCTTGTCCATCACATCATTCTCCTAATGATGTGATCCCGTTATCACCGACATCTCATGTCCATGGTCAGGAAACCGTGACCATCTGTTGATCAACGAGCTGGTTACTAGAGGCCTACCAGGGACTCATTTTGGTCTATGTATTCACACATGTATCGCTGTTTCCGTACAATACAATTCAAGCATGAATAACAGACAATTATCATGAACAAGGAGATATAATAATAATGCTTTTATTATTGCCTCTAGGGCATATCTCCAACACATAGAGGGGAGGAGAACATTACATAGCTACTGATCATGGACCCATGGTCCAAGGTGGACTACTCACGGCTCATCCGGGAAGCGTCCATGGTGGTGGAGAAGCTCCCGGTGGTGATTCTCCCCTCCGGCAGGGTGCCGGGAAGAGTTCTCCTGATGCTCCCGATCTTGGAAGCGCTGCGGCGGCGGAACAGAGGCGAGATCGCGAAAAAGGGTTCCGTCCTCAAGGGTTTCGGGACGAGAGGAATATATATGCGAAGGGGAGCAGCCAGAGGCGGAGCAGGGGCCCCAGGCGCCCTCCTAGCGCGGCCAGGGGTGGGGCCGCGCCAGGTGGCCGCCTGGGCCACCCCTGGCTCCCCTCTGGCCCCGCTTTTGTTCTTCGCGAAGCTTCCTGTACGCTGATTTTTCCTGTATTTTTCCCGGAGTTTTTGGAGCACTTTTAATATGGGGGAAACCTGAAATAGAAAAACAGCAGAAAACAGGAACTGGCACTGTGGTGCACTGAGTTAATAGGTTAGTCCAAATATGATCAAAAGTGTATGGAAGTGCATAAATATCATAGCAATATCACACAGAAGAGGCATGGAGCAAGCAGAAATTATAGATACGTTTTGGACGTATCAGTGAGCACTGCCCGTTTGCATTCAACAACTATCTCACATGGTTCCTTGCAAGAACCCGTGTGGAGGTATGCAAGCCGGCGTATGCTGAGGATATTTTGGAAGATCCCACCATATTCGATGAGATAGCCCAGCACGAGTTCAATGCATTAGTTCGGAAAGGAAATTCAGTGATCCCTGCAGGCCCAATGATGAACTTTGTGGTATTTGCCCTTTACTCTTTTCCATTCGCACTATTTACATCTTCGCTTGCCTAACACGTTAATACCATTTGTGTTCATAGCGTGCCCAGATCAAGAAAGCAGCCGATGAGACCGACAGTATATTGGAAACAACCCCGGCTGGCAAAGACGATGGGGAAGGTGCCCTTCGAGCATTCCTTAAGGTTCACATCTCCTTCAAACTAGCACTTAACATGTGTTGGTACGTTCGTTGTCTCATTCACTTGTTCATGTTGCAGCGCCAGGGCCAAAAGTTAAGGCGGCTATCTAATCTTTTCGGTTGTCGTGACCCCGAGTATGTATCACCAGAACGTTCTAGGTCGGCGACACCATCAGATCCCATTTCTGGTGATGCTAATCCTTTGGATGATGAGGATGTGGGTGTGGTCACCCAAGAGGTATGTCATTGCTAACTACATGCTCACGCTACGGTTGTTGTTGCATTGCTAACTACATGCTCACACACGGTCTTTCCATAACTTTTGTTGATGCATAGGCTCCTGATGATATGGTCTTGGGGAAGTACAAGGCTCGTTCTGCAATCAAGTTAAAGCCTAGGAGGGAATACAAGAAATACACACCCGAGGACTTTACCCAGAAAGGCAAAAGGACAGTCGAAACCTCGCGGATGGCGGCTTTGGATGACTATTTGGATGACGATGAGGATGAGGAGGCGGAGCCGGAGCCGGAGCGGGTTCCTCTTCCTAGGAAGGTCAAGAAGACATGTGTGAAGAGGGGGGCAGGAGCCAGCAAGCGCGGAAGGAACTAGTCATATTTCTATATGTGTCTCTTTTTGTAATGTCGAACGCTATGTTGGACTTGTGTCTCTATTTCTATATGTGTTGAACTTGTCGTATTTCTATATGTGTTGAACTTGTCTCTATTTCTATATGTGTTGAACTTGTCGTATTTCGATATGCTTGTCTCTTTTTGTAATGTTGAACGCTAGTGTTGAAGTATTTATATATGTGTTATACTATTCATATTTCTGTATATTTGTTCTACTATTCATCACTTGTATGTTGTATTATTCATATTTGTATATGTGTCTATTCATATTTCTAAAATTTCATCTGACATGTGTGGCGCCTAGCAGCCAGGCGTCACACTGTACAGTGCAGCGCCTACCACATAGGCGCTGCACTATACAGTGTGACGCCTGGCTGCCAGGTGCTGCACTGTATAGTGCAACGCCTGTGGGCAGGCGCTGCATATGCCTGTATGTGTCCAGAGAGCAACAGAAGTTTCCGACCTCTTTGTAAGTCCATCACCACGACCACGAGCTCTACCACCACCACGGCCTCTTGTAAGTCCAAGTTGCCGACCTCTTTGTTGTCTAAATCCTCTTTGGCTACCACTTGGTTGGCTTGGCACTTGTTGGCTACCACTTGGTTGGCTTGGCACTTGTTGGCTACCACTTGGTTGCATTGGCACTTGTTGGCTACCACTTGGTTGCATTGGCACTTGTTGGCTACCGCTAGGTTGGCTAGCACGTGGTTGCCTTCGCACTTGTTGCCTAGCTCTTGGTTGGCTTGGCACTTGTTGACTACCACTTGTTTGGGTCCCTTGTGTAGCTCCTTGTTGGCTTGTGCTTGCATCATTTTTCTTGGACCTTTTCCTTGGTTTGGGACATTTTCTTTGGTTGTGGCCTTCACCTTTGCACCGCCCACAACGTGAGCTTTCACGAGGCTCTTGGAATTGGTCGTTTCCCGCTTCGCGCCGGCCACCATGGCCCCATCCGTCCATGTCGCCTCTAAGACGCTTTGTCTTACGTCTACCCCGTTTAACAACCTTCAACTCCGGATCCGGCCATAGTTGAACTCCATGGTACTCCGGCCATTGTGATTGGTCCAAGTAAGGTTGAAAGCGGGGAGCCCATGTTTTCTTGACCGTCATGATTGAGAACTCCGACTCCCGCACGGTGCGTGGGTGGTTGATGTTCACATTCCGAACGCGACCGGCGGTATACAAGTGTGAGCAAGGGAGATGAAGCAACAATGGCCTTCCGCAAGTGCAATCACATTGTGTCAACGACACCTTGAAAGCCCGACCTCCGTGTTGCCGGCCATCGTTTGTGGTTCCTCCTGGCTCTTTCACTTCGTACTTCCACTCTTCATTGTCATATAATATAGCTTCTTCTGAGTCCACCTTCCGTGATTGAAATACCAACCATTCATCAACCTTGGGTGGGAACTTGTACTTGTACTTGCGCGGGTTCTCACCCGCTATATGTGCATCAGTTTCCATCGAGTACTTTAAAAAGTACGCATTCATCTTGTCAAATGTGTATTGAACTATTGCCGTCACGGGTAATCCACGTGCACCTTTGAGCACCCTATTGAAGCATTCGGCCATATTGCTTGTCATTTGACCGTATCTCCGGCCATCTTCATCAAAAGCACGTGCCCACTTGTTTCGGTATTGAATGTGCCTATTGAGAAAGTCTTGACCCCCGGGATCAAGTTTTTTGTGTGCGAGCAATTTGTTGTACAAATAGGCGAAGCGCTTGTCGGAGAAAGCGAGACAACAATCTTGAAGATCATCGGCCAACTCCTTAAGGCCACATGCCCTATAGAAGTTCGAACAAAAGTGCCTCATGCACCATCGATGGTGCAACGGTGCATGACCGGGAATGTCAATCTCCACCGCGTTAAGAATTCCTTGATGCCGATCCGATATGACACATATTTCCCTTTGGGCGGGTAACACCTTTGTCTTTAGAAGACGCAAAAACCACTCCGAGTTGTCGTTGTTCTCCACCTCAACCAAAGCAAATGCCAATGGCAACACCCGGTTGTTGGCATCACTTGATATCGCAACCAACAAGGTGCCCTTGTATTGTCCGGTCAAGAACGTGCCATCAATGGCGATGACCGGCCTACAGTGTTCGAAAGCCCTCAAGCATTGCTCGAACGCCCAAAATGCACGGCCAAATAGTCGGACTTTCCTTCCTTCATGAACGGTTGTTTGGTGCCCATGAGGCTCGACAACATGAACCATGCCCGGGTTTGTTGTGGCCATGGCTAACAACAACCTAGGGATTCGGTTGTATGCTTCCTCCCAAGTATCATACAACATCTTAAATGCAGCTTGCTTCGCCTTCCATGCCTTGCCGTACTTCACCTTGTAATGAAATATGGCTTTCACAAGATCAATGACATGTTGGACGCTCATTGTTGGAAGTGTGGATATTGAGTTGGACAACCTGTAAGCAATGAACTCGGACGTGAGTTGTTTGTGGCCTTCAGACACGATCTTGCCATCCACCCTTTTGCCTTGGCACATGTGAGTTGGCACGCAACTCACTACATGCCAAGTTGGACCTCCTTTCCATGGTCTTGCACGCACAATCCATGGACATTTTTCATCTTCACTTGCACATGCAACCGTGTAGCGCACATTGATGTCCGAGTGCACCACCTTGTGTGGACGATAATGCGTAACCGAGTAGTTGTCCACCCACATCTTCAATTCCAACAAGGTCTCGAACTTAGACCCTTTAGCCATCCGGTTGTCGTCACCCATATCACGGTGAGAGCTTGGCCTAACACCGAGAGATACACATTGGCCACCATCTACCACGGCTTCATCCGCGAGACTAACATCCTTGAACAATTTAATCCGATGATCCTGACGAAATACCTTCTCGAAAGCTTCGGCCTCCTTCACCGTGAACCCCTCCGCATCAACTTCTTCATCGGGACCATCGTCATCCGAGTCTGATGCATATGCACGGGAAAAAGGGATGGATTGGTCCATTGTCTCTTGCAAATGATATTTGTCGAGATCACCCACATTGTTGGCATGGAGATCAACTTCATTGTCATCGTCCGCATAATCATAATTGTCCTCTTCCTCTTGCAAAGCTTCATCTTGGTTGTTTGTAAACGGACTCAATGTTTGACGCACTTCTTGGGTCAAAAGAGGTTCATCAATTTCATCTCGCTTCAAGGGTGGTGGCCTACTATGAACCAAAAGAGGTTCATCAATTTCATCTCGCTTCAAGGGTGGTGGCCTACTATGAACCAAAGGAGGTTCATCAATTTCATCTCGCTTCAAGGGTGGTGGGCTACTATGAACCAAAGGGGAAGGTTCCCGGTTCAAGTCCAAATGCAAACTTGAATCAACCTTCTTCGTTGCAAATAACTCAAGAGCCTTGTCAAGTGATTCGGCCACCGTTTCCTTGTATGCAACCCAACGTTGCTCCGAGTTGACGCGCATTGTCTTCCAACGGACGTGCATTCCAAAGCCTACATTATGCCTTCCATCCAACTCAACGATATCACTAAGGTCCATCCAATTCAATTCTTTCCTAACTTGTTGCAAGAGCTCCGCATAGCTAGGAGTACTATCAAGCACAATGTCAAGCTCATCCGGGTCCGGTTCAATATTTCCTTTCAAAAAGGCGTCTTTGTCCCTATGATGAACAAACACACATGTTCTTCCCATCCCTATAAGCATTCCAAAAACACAAGGTAACATTGCTTTCATGAGTACTAAATGCAAAGATTAACAAAGAATAGAAACCCTAATATATATATCAAACAACAACCATAACCATAACCCTAACCATAACCCTAAACATAACCCTAACCATAACCCTAACCATAACCATAACATAACCCTAACAACAACATAACAACACCCATAAGAACACCCATAAGAACACACATAGAACACCCCAAATCACTAAATCTCACTTCTCCATGCAAATCACTAGATCCAAACAACACTATGGTTTCCCCAAACTAGCAACATTTGAGCAATTTGATAACATTTCTTGGATCAAAACAAGGGGATCGGAGATAGGGAGGGCTTGACTTCGAAATCCACGGACAAATTCTTCAAATAAGCAAGATTTGAGAGAGGATTTGAGAGGGGAAGAGAGTGGGAGAGGGGCCTAAGCTCGGGTGGGGGAGTGGGAGAGAGTGTGGGTGGGGGAGTGGGGGTCCAGCGCGGCTGCTGGATAAGTGATAGTGCAGCGCCTGGCTTGGAGGCGCTGCACATTACACTGTGTGGCGCCTGTGTGGGAGGCGTTGCACGGCCGGGTGCGGGCCAGGGGACTGCCACGGTGGACAGGCCTACAACGCCTCCGAGGCAGGCGCTTGATGGCTTCTCGCCCCTCGTTGGTTACCCCAAGTGAAAGGTTTGAGATGTAGCGTAGCGGTAGTTTTCCCTTGGCAAAGATACCAAGGATCGAATCCCGTGAGACTCCGAGGGTCAACAAGAAGGTGTCAATAGCGCCAGAGACTTTTGCTTGACATGACGTGCACACAGATACAAATAACTTTGCTCCCAACGAGTACAGAGAGGTTGTCAATCCCTCCGGCCTTGTCGTTTACAAAGGATCAAACGCAAGAGATAATAGTGATAGGTATGACTGCAACTAGTAAATAAGAACAGAAAGTAAATAACGGGTGTGATCAGTGATGGTAATATGGACCAGGGTCCCATGATGTTCACTAGTGATGTCTCTCTCCCAAAAGACGATAAAACAGCTAAGCGAGGTAAACGAATTACAACTGGGCAATTGACAGGATTATGTGCGCAAACCAATGCTAACTATGCTGCAAAGAAAGGTAGAGGCTCAAAAGCATGGGCGGTACGCCAAGGCAAGTAGACCAAAATCCATCTGCATCTACTACTAATCATCCACCTTGAGATATCTATCCAGAACATCTCACTGGTATTAAGTTGCGAGTCCCACCCATAGTGTAAACTCAAAGCAACAGACAACTGTATTAAAAGAACTTTGCGTAAAGTAAACAATCCTTGCACCCGCAAGTACAAGCACCGTTGTTTTCCCCCTTGTGGCAACAGCACATACCCTAGACTCATGTTTCTGTCACTCAAGCTAGTCATCAAGGGGCATGAACCCACAATCAAGCATAACATTCCCTCTTGGAGTTACTACCTACTACTTGGCCAAAGCAATAAACAGCAACGGAGAACATGCAAGAATTACTCAAGAACATAAATATAAAAGAGGTAAATCAAATATATTACTCACGCACAATCTGAACATAATCTCATAATCCATCGGATCCCAGCAAACTCAGCATAGCAACAGCATAAAGATTACATATGTGCCTCGATCATGTAGGGCAGCTCACGAGGTCTAATCGATGAAGAACAAAGAGGGGAGGAGAACATCACATAGCTACTGGTCATGGACCCATGGTCCAAGGGGGACTACTCACAACTCATCCGGGAGGCATCCATGGTGATGGAGAAGCTCCCGGTGGTGGTTCTCCCCTCCTGCAGGGTGCCGGGAAGAGTTCTCCTGGTGCTCCCGATCATGGAAGCGCGGCGGCGGCGGAACAGAGATGAGATCGCGAAAAAGGGTTCCGTCCTCGAGGGTTTCGGGACGCGGTGTAAATATATGCCAAAGGGGGTCACCAGAGGAGGTAAGGGGGGCCCAGGAGCCCCCCCGGCGCGGCCAGGAGGGGGGCCGCGTGGGCAGGCCACCTGGGCTGCCCCTGGCTCCCATCTGGCCCCACTTCTGCCGCGTGGAAGCTTCTGGAGCGCTGATTTTTTATATATTTTTCCCGGAATTTTTCAGGCACTCTAAGTAATGGGATAACCTGAAATACAAAAACAGCAGAAAACAGAAACTGGCACTGGGGTGCACTGAGTTAATAGGTTAGTCCAAATATGATCAAAAGTGTATGTGATACGTCCAAAACGTATCTATAATTTCTGCTTGCACCATGCCTCTTTTGGGTGATATTGCTATGATATTTATACACTTCCATACACTTTTGATCATATTTGGACTAACCTATTAACTCAGTGCACCCCAGTGCCAGTTTCTGTTTTCGGCTGTTTTTGTATTTCAGGTTTTCCCATTACGAGAACTGCGAGAAAAATCCCGGAAAAATTATATAAAAAATCAGCGTTCCAGAAGCTACCAGGCACCCGAAGCACAGCCGGAGGGGGGCCACCAGGGCCCCAGGCGCCCTGGTGGCGCGGCCCCCCCTGGCCGCGCCGGGGGGGCGCCTGGGCCCCCCGAGCCTCGTCTGATGCCCCCCTTTGGCATATATTTATATCGTGTCCCGAAACCCTCGAGACGGGAACCCTTTTTCGCGATCTCATCTCTGTTCCGCCGCCGCCGCGCTTCCAAGATCAGGAGCACCAGGAGAACTCTTCCCAGCACCCTGCCGGAGGGGAGGATCACCACCGGGAGCTTCTCCACCACCATGGACGCCTCCCGGATGAGTTGTGAGTAGTCTCCCTTGGACCATGGGTCCATGACCAGTAGCTATGTGATGTTCTCCTCCCATTCTTGTGCTTCACTAATTAGTCCTCGTGAGCTGCCCTACATGATCGAGGCACATATGTAATCCTTATGCTGTTGCTATGATGAGTTTGCTGGGATCCGATGGATTATGAGATTATGTTCAGATTGTGTTTGAGTAATATATTTGATCTACCTCTTTTATATTTATGTTCGTAAGTAATTCTTGCATGTTCTCCGTTGTTATTTATTGCTTTGGCCAAGTAGTAGGTAGTGACTCCAAGAGGGAACGTTATGCTTGATTGTGGGTTCATGCCCCTCGATGACTAGCTTGAGTGACAGAAACATGAGTCTAGGGGATGTGCTGTTGCCACAAGGGGGAAAACAACGGTGCTTGTGCCCGCGGGTGCAAGGATTGTTTACTTTACGCAAAGTTCTTTTAATGCAGTTGTTTGTTGCTTTGAGTTTACACTATGGGTGGGACTCGCAACTTAATACCAGCGAGATGTTCTGGATAGATATCTCAAGGTGGATGATTAGTAGTAGATGCAGATGGATTTCGGTGTACTTAACTCGGCGTACCGCCCATGCTTTGAACCTCTACCTTTCTTGCAACTTAGTCAGCATTGGTTTGCGCACATGGTCATGTCAATTGCCCAGCTGTAATTCGTTTACCTCACATAGCAGTTTTATCGTCTTTTGGGAGAGAGACATCACTAGTGAACATCATGGGACTCCGGTCCATATTACAATCATTGATCACATCCGCTATTTACTTTCCGTTTTTACTTACTATTGCAGCAATATCTATCACTACTATCACTTGCGTTTGATCCTTTGTAAACGACAAGGCCGGAGGGATTGACAACCTCTCTGTACTCGTTGGGAGCAAAGTTATTTGTATCTGTGTGCAGGTCCACGTTGATTGCTAATATCTGGCGCCGTTAGCAGTTGACACCTTCTTGTTGAAACTGGGAGTCTCAGGGAAATCGATCCTTGGTATCTTTGCCAAGGGAAAACTTCCGCTACACTGCATCTCAAACCTTCCACTTGGGGTAACCAACGAGGGGCGAGAAGCCATCAAGCAAAGTTTTCTGGCGCCGTTGCCGGGGACTCCACTCTTCAGGATAGGGGAGTTGCACTCTATCTTTTACCTTTGCTTTTTAGTCTTGTTAGTTTACCTTTCATTTTTGCTTTAGTATCTTTTATCGAAAATCACAAAAATAGTTATCTTGCTTGCTTGCTACTATGGGTTCCACCGAGAACACCAAGTTGTGTGACTTCACTAGTCACAACAACGATGACTTTATCTGCACACCTATCACTACACCTGCCACTTCAGCACCTTCGTATGAAATTAAACCTGCTTTACTGAACCTAGTTATGAAAGATCAATTCTCCGGTGCTGGAGATGATGCTGCTTTACACTTGAACAACTTTGTTGAACTTTGTGATATGCAAAAGTACCAAGAAATAGATGGTAATATTGTTAAGCTTAAGCTTTTTCCTTTCTCCTTGAGAGGAGGAGCTAAAATTTGGTTTCAGTCTTTGCCTAGAAATAGCATAGATTCATGGGACAAGTGCAAAGATGCTTTTATTGGAAAATACTATCCACCTGCTAAAATTATCCAACTGAGAAGTAACATAATGAATTTTAAACAATTGGATAATGAACATGTTGCCCAAGCTTGGGAACGTATGAAATTTCTTATCAAGAACTGCCCTACTCATGGTTTGACTACTTGGATGGTTATCCAAACTTTTTATGCAGGCTTGAACTTTACCTCGCGGAACTTGTTAGATTCGGCCGCGGGAGGAACCTTTATGTCAACTACACTTGGTGCTGCCACAAAACTTCTCGATGAGATGATGACCAACTATTCCCAATGGCACACCGAACGCGCTCCAACAGGTAGGAAGGTAAACTCTGTCGAGGAGATTTCCTCCCTAAATGAAAAAGTTGACTTGATCATGTCTCTACTTTCGAAGCAATCTTCTGTTGATCCTCGTGATGTTCCTTTAAATTCTTTGATTGCTCAAGAACAAGTAGATGTGAATTTTATCTCTAGAAACAATTTCAACAATAATGCTTATAGGAGTAATTTTGGTAGCAATCCTAGACCGTTCCCCTCTAATTCTTATGGGAACAACAATGCTTATCCTAGCACCAAGAACTCCACTACTGAACTAGAGATTATGCTTAAAGATTTCATCACTACCCAAAAAGCTTTTAATAATAGTGTAGAAGAAAAACTAAACAAACTAGGTGATCTCTCTTCGAAGGTAGACAATTTAGCCAATGAAGTAGAATTGCTTAAAATTAGAACTTCTCCTCTTGAGGAGAGGAAGGTCACTCCTATGAATGCTATTCAAGTGCAAATTAATGAAAATATTAGGATGATGGCTAAACTTAAAGAGAGATGGGCTAGAGAAAGGGAGGAAGAAGATAGAATTAAGAGCCTTCCTACCCACCACACTGTTGCTACTATCCAAGTTGTTGAGGATATCCAAACTCTTAGCACCCAATGCACTCCTGGTCCCGATGGACCTATTAATGGTGATGCTATGACTATAGAAACTACCAAACAAGTGAACCTAAAGGACACCACTACCACCTTACTTGATAGTAGTGACCTTGATTTTGATAATTGCACTCTTACCGAAGTTATTGATTTCCTTCACAAGATGTCTAGAGATCCCCACACTAGCACACCTAACCTTGCCTTCACAGAGCATATCACTAATGCTCTTATCAAAGCTAGGGAGGAGAAACTTAGAGTAGAAGCCTCCATACCTAGAAAGCTAGAAGATGGTTGGGATCCTATGATTAAAATTAAGTTGAATAACTTCTCTTGCTATGCTTTATGTGATGTTGGTGCTAGTACCTCTGTTATGCCCAAAAGAATATATGATATGCTTAAATTGAAACCTTTTGATTCTTGTTCTTTTGGTGTTCGTCTCGTTGATTCTTCCATAAAGAAACCTTTGGGGAGGATCGACGATGTTCTTATCATTGTCAATGACAATTATGTTCCCGTTGATTTTACTATTATGGATATTGAATGTGAACCTTCGTGTCCAATTATTTTGGGACGTCCTTTTCTACGCACCGTTGGTGCTATCATTGACATGAAAGAGGGGAATATAAAATCCAGTTTCCTCTCAAGAAAGGGATGGAACACTTCCCTCGAAAGAAGATTAAGTTACCTTTTGAGTCCGTTGTACGGGCTGGCTATTCTTTTACTCTTGATAAAACTTGATCTCTATGCATTATGCCTAGCTTAAAGGCATAAAAGAAAGCGCTTTTGGGAGGCAGCCCACATGAATAAATTTTATTTTGCTTTTGTTGTGTCTTGATGTTGTTACTACAGTAGCATCATCATTGTATCTTTGCTTTTCAATTTTGTGCCAAGTGTAGCCTCTGATTGCAAGAAAGTTCAAAAGTTGTGACGTTCTGTCCAGGAAACAAATTCTGTCCTTGGATAGAAAAATTCGTATAAAATCAACAGATCATCTTTTTGGTCTGAATTTTTTCGACAGCGTGCTCTATATAATTGTATTTCGTGCGTCTGTTCTGAGTTTTTTGATTAGAGTTGCAGAAGTGCCCCGAAAAAATCATTTACTACCTGCTGTTCTGTTTTTCACAGATTATGTCCTGTTTTGCCTTTCCTTCATTTTGCAAACCTAGAGCTTGCTTTTTCTTTGCAAAAACCTTTTGGCAATCTTGAGAAACAGTAGATCTTCAAGAATATCCTTATTTCCAGCAAGGAACAATTATTTTATTATGGGTACTAACCTCGCTAATCAGATTATGATGAGTTATGTATGAAGGGAGTTTTCAAGTGTTCGAGGGAAGATGATAAAAAGATTCAGGAGTGTCAAACACTCAAGCTTGGGGATGCCCCCATGCACCCCCAAGAAATATTCAAGGAGACTCAAGCGTCTAAGCTTGGGGATGCCCTCGTGCATCCCCTTCTCCATCAACATTATCAGTTCGTCTTTCGTTCCACTATATTTTAATCACTTCATGTGTTATGTGCTATGCTTGGAGTGTCTTGCTTTTAGTTTTCCTTTTTAGTTTTCCTTAGCTTTTCATAACGAGTCGGAACTCAGCTTTCTTTATGTGGGGGAGAAACACGCTCCACTTCTACCTAGAACATAACATAGAATTTTCATGTCTATCTTTGTTGTGTGTGTTCTTTGTCTTTTAATAGCTACTATCATGCTTAGCTCTTAACTTTCATGCTTATCTTTCTAAAGAGCTTTTGTTTAGTTGGTTGCTTGAACTCTCTTTAGTTATCATGATTATCTTATTAAGAGAGTTTGCTTCCGTTGCATTGGTTGATATGTCTATGATAAAGATGATACGTGCATAATGGCGCTTAGTAGTTCATGTTTTCTTATGGTTAGTCTCAAATAGTTGGGGGGGTTCCCAATGTGTTATTGGAGTACCAACATGATTTGTTTGCCTATGATGTGGTATGGTTTAGTAATATCTTCCTTCGAGAATTTACTTTGATTGACTTGGCGTATGCTCACGCATATTTAAGACTGTAAAGAAAGTCTGTCAAGCCTTGATGATCTTTTGTCTCTGAGTAGCGATATAACTTCCATGCCTGATTCAATGTTGCTTTGTCGCTCTGCATGATTATGACCGTCATTGCTCTCTTAGTTGGTCGCTCCCAGTCTTTTGCTAACCTCCACCTCTACTAAGCGGACTGACTGCTTGTGCATCCAAATTCTTTTAAACCAGTTGTGCCATATGAGTCCACCATACCTTCCTACATGGTATTTACCTGCCATTCCTAACGGAGACTTTCATGTACCATCTCGAAATTATTCAAAAAAGAAAATGCATTCTTATTTTGTGCCTCTGTTGTAAGTTCATGAGGAAGTAGTAGTTAATTCATGATCTTTTTAAGTTGGACAAGCTTCACCCCGGGATTGCATGTATAATGTGCAAACCCATAATACGAGAAGGAACTGGCATTGAGTGCGCCCGGCTCAAAAAGATAATATAACAAACAAACCCTGCTTCACGCTTTGTTCATGAGAAATCAGAAAACTTTGGCAGTGATAAACAAAGGAGATTAAGAGGATGTGATCGTCCTCATTCGGGAGCCGTTCCTCGAAACTTGTCCATCTCAAGAAGTGATTAAGTTGTCTGCTAGCATTCGTTGACGAAACATGCATGATGTAAAAAAATAATTATTACTTCTGTTTTTAAAACCAAGAGCTCTGGTACATGTTTTGTCTTTGTTTCCGACTATGGGTTTTCAACCTTGCCAACAAAAGCCACGGTTCGAGAGTCTCCACCTTCTTTTAAAAGCACCAACTACTGAGAGCATGATTGTCATTCTGAGTGTAATGTGCATTGTCCCAAAGTAGCATTGTCTTTTGCATGATTATGATATTGTTTATTCTGAAATAATTGTATCTAGTCATCACTTAAACCTTGGAGGTGCCCCTGCATTTATGTTTTGCTTTACTAAAGGGGGCAAGCGAGATATCACTTTATCATATTTGCACACCATGCTCATTGCAAATCTATTTGATGTTTCAGTATCATATTGTAAAACTTTCAGTTCTTTGTGATTTTCTCATGAGGCAACTTAATTACTATAGATTCATTGTCTCAGTAAGCTTTTGTCATGTGACTATGAAAAAGTCCTATATGGTTAATAGCATGTCACCACAGAAATTATTCTTGTTATCATTTACCTACTCGAGGACGAGCAGGAATTAAGCTTGGGGATGTTGATACGTCCAAAACGTATCTATAATTTCTGCTTGCTCCATGCCTCTTTTGGGTGATATTGCTATGATATTTATACACTTCCATACACTTTTGATCATATTTGGACTAACCTATTAACTCAGTGCACCCCAGTGCCAGTTTCTGTTTTCGGCTGTTTTTGTATTTCAGGTTTTCCCATTACGAGAACTGCTAGAAAAATCCCGGAAAAATTATTTAAAAAATCAGCGTTCCAGAAGCTACCAGGCACCCGAAGCACAGCCGGATGGGGGCCACCAGGGCCCCAGGCGCCCTGGTGGCGCGGGCCCCCCCTGGCCGCGCCGGGGGGCGCCTGGGCCCCCCGAGCCTCGTCTGATGCCCCCCTTTGGCATATATTTATATCGTGTCCCGAAACCCTCGAGACGGGAACCCTTTTTCGCGATCTCATCTCTATTCCGCCGCCGCCGCGCTTCCAAGATCGGGAGCACCAGAAGAACTCTTCCCGGCACCCTGCCGGAGGGGAGGATCACCACCGGGAGCTTCTCCACCACCATGGACGCCTCCCGGATGAGTTGTGAGTAGTCTCCCTTGGACCATGGGTCCATGACCAGTAGCTATGTGATGTTCTCCTCCCGTTCTTGTGCTTCACTAATTAGTCCTCGTGAGCTGCCCTACATGATCGAGGCACATATGTAATCCTTATGTTGTTGCTATGATGAGTTTGCTGGGATCCGATGGATTATGATATTATGTTCAGATTGTGTTTGAGTAATATATTTGATCTACCTCTTTTATATTTATGTTCGTAAGTAATTCTTGCATGTTCTCCGTTGTTATTTATTGCTTTGGCCAAGTAGTAGGTAGTGACTCCAAGAGGGAACGTTATGCTTGATTGTGGGTTCATGCCCCTCGATGACTAGCTTGAGTGACAGAAACATGAGTCTAGGGGATGTGCTGTTGCCACAAGGGGGAAAACAACGGTGCTTGTGCCTGCGGGTGCAAGGATTGTTTACTTTACGCAAAGTTCTTTTAATGCAGTTGTCTGTTGCTTTGAGTTTACACTATGGGTGGGACTCGCAACTTAATACCAGCGAGATGTTCTGGATAGATATCTCAAGGTGGATAATTAGTAGTAGATGCAGATGGATTTTGGTCTACTTACCTCGGCGTACCGCCCATGCTTTGAACCTCTACCTTTCTTGCAACTTAGTCAGCATTGGTTTGCGCACATGGTCCTGTCAATTGCCCAGCTGTAATTCGTTTACCTCACATAGCAGTTTTATCGTCTTTTGGGAGAGAGACATCACTAGTGAACATCATGGGACTCCGGTCCATATTACCATCATTGATCACATCCGCTATTTACTTTCCGTTTTTACTTACTATTGCAGCAATATCTATCACTACTATCACTTGCGTTTGATCCTTTGTAAACGACAAGGCCGGAGGGATTGACAACCTCTCTATACTTATTGGGAGCAAAGTTATTTGTATTTGTGTGCAGGTCCACGTTGATTGCTAATATCTGGCGCCGTTAGCAGTTGACACCTTCTTGTTGAAACTGGGAGTCTCAGGGAAATCGATCATTGGTATCTTTGCCAAGGGAAAACTTCCGCTACACTGCATCTCAAACCTTCCACTTGGGGTAACCAACGAGGGGCGAGAAGCCATCAGTATGGAAGTGCATAAATATCATAGCAATATCACACAAAAGAGGCATGGAGCAAGCAGAAATTATAGATACGTTTTGGACGTATCAGCGCTGCACAGTAGGGTGCAGCGCCGTCGTGGCAGGCGCTACAAAAAAAGGTTATGGCCGTGAAATAGTTTCACGGGCAGTTCATTCTGTGAATTGATTGCAGCAACAGGTCAAAATAGTCAAATTTGCCACAAAAATCATGATGGCATAGATAAAGCCTAGAGAAGAGAACCCACCAACACGACAAATACAATGGATGTTGAACATGCACATGCGTCGGCGACCAACACGCACCATCCACTGACAGCACCATCCACTGACAGATGATCTCCCATCTAAGGATCAAACAACGCATACAACTCGGTGCCACACCATTTCCTCTCGAAAATCCCGAGGCGGGATGATTCTAGTACCGAGGTCGAGAGGGAAGTCAAAGGCAATAGAACGAGATTGAAGGCCAAGAGCGGTGTCCCACCCGCGCAAGAAATGGATTTCGTTGGCGAAATCAGAGGTCGTCGCCAGAATGTTATAAGAGAGAGCATTGACCGACCTCGAGGTGATCAGCAAAATCCTCAAGAAGATGAAGGACAATATTGAACTGCAGGTCGTTGGAGTAGAGAATACTAAGGACTGATGTTCAATGACCAAAGCAAAGACCAAAGAGAAAGCAGAGCATGGGATCTTACTGAAAGGAATGAACACCATGACCCACCGCGTGATTACAGAACCTAAGGGAAGGGGAACACAACGGGCGCTACATAGTAACAAGGAGGTCATTAAAGGGGATATGAGCCGGATTCGAGACACCCACCCGCAAGGAGGACGATGGACACAACTCCAGTCCAAGCAACACGGTTGACTCGTCCGATCTTCCACATCAATGAGACAAAAGCCCCAAATGGCAAATCTGAACACAACAGAGCCTGGGGTGGGGGTGGCCCCCCACCCTACTCACTTCTAGCGGATACAAGGAGGAGAGGAAGGGGAGGGGTCTAGGAAGGAAAGCGAAGGCGATAACAAGCCTCACGAGAGACGAGATGGGCGGGAAACCCATCTTCGTGAATCCTGACATCGTTTCTTCGTGAAAACAAGGAGGAGAGGAAGGGGGGTCTAGCCAGCCGTCCGTACCCACGTCCCCCTCCCAAACCCATGCACGCCTCCTGTCACCCTCACCGTCACCATCGCTTTGCCCTACCGCCACCGCAGCACCCCGACGTCGCCGCCACCACCACCCCCAACCTTGCAGGAGAGAAGAGAAGAGATTCGCCCAAGAGCAAGAGAGCGCTAGGAATGATGTGGAGCGTGCCTTTGGTGTTCTGCAATCTCGATGGGGCATCGTTCGGTCGTTCTAGAACTTGGACCACCAAAAAGTTGTGGGAGGTGATGACTGCTTGTGTGGTCATGCACAATATGATCGTTGAGGATGAGCGCTCGGTACGTATCTATGACCAAGGGTTTCAGTTTCAGGTTGACAATGTTGTGCCTCAGCATGGAGGAGCGGCAAGATTTGCACAGTTCACCAAATTTCACAATCAAATGTGTGATTGGAAAACTTACATTCAGCTGCAAGATGATTTGATTGAGTATATGTGGGCTCACATTGGCAACCAATAGAAATACCCGCTATTTATTTCTTAAATGTATGTATTTGAAAAAATTATTTTTTATTTGGTTGTCAAACTATGAGATATTTGTATTTTGTTTGAATTATGTGAGCTAGGGCTAAATTTTCATATGTTTGCATAAAAACACGACAGGCCAACCGCGAGGACAAAAATGCGTTCGCGCGTTGAATGCATGGCCGACCTAAGCACAGAAAGGTGCGGACGACGAACAGGTAGCCGACCCAAACCGACAAAACGCGCTTCCATTTATGTTGTTGCTCTAACTACAGTAGATATAGAGGGCAACGTTGACACTTGGACCAATCCACTAACCAGGTCCAACGAACACATCGTCTTGCCATGCAATCAGCGAAGGTTGGTAGTACGGTTGCTGTCGGCGATGGCTGTCGGTCCATGAAGCCTGGCCGGGGCCGCGCGGTGTCGCTTGGTAGTACGGTGGATAGCGGTCAGTTCTGTTGCGCAAGCAAGGTCACCAGCGAGGCACTGTTCCTTACTCATCTTTTTTTTAAAGGTCTTAGGACATGTACAATGGTTAATAAGATAGTCTTATTTTAATTTTTGCAAGTAAATTAGAGATGACAAAAAAACAAGTCTACAATGGGTCATCTCTTAGCCTTATCTTCAATAATTAGTTATTCATAAAAATATGGTGAGACAAATTGTGCTAAGCTATCATCTCTTGTCTTCTCTTAAATAAGATAAGACAAACCTTCTTTTATGATTTATCTCTCCTTTACCTCATCATTTATCTTACGTGGCATCCTTAAAATAGAATCATTGTACATGCCCTTACTCATCTTTTTAAAAACAGATTACAAACGTCCCCTGTTCGTTAACATTAGAAAAAACACAGTATAGAAGTATGCGCTTACCATCCAAAAAAAGAAGAAGCACGCGCTTACATACAGCCCCTACAAAAACAGTCACACACTGAAAGTATATTTCACCTTCTATGAGCATTTGCCAATCATTGAGCTGACGGGTATTGAGATTATCTTTCACAAAAAAAAAGGTATTGAGATTACCGAAAATACTACAAGCACCCCGCTATCGATGAGAACATCAACTCACAGTGAAAGCATATTTCACCTTAATGACACACATAAGTGTCAAGCCTAGAGTTTGATCCCTAATAGGTATGGGAATACAACCACCCTCCTAATCATTCAATCATAGATTGGTTCGCTCCCCATTTGTTAACAAAACACAAGGTAGTACATAATAAGGGTCATATACTAATCCCTATAGACATATGCAACCCTGACTAAAAGGAAATAAATACAGAACAATCCAAAAAGACACATGCACCCCCTCCCTACCGATCAACAATGGGTGTTCCACCGTGCCCGTCTTTAGCACATGTGTTGATTTAGACTCCCAAAATGCCTCCATGTTGCCACAGTTGACTTGAGAAGACATGGCCTTCGCAAGCATGCGATTTAGTCGCCACCGGTAAGATGGTGACACATGTGAAGGCTGAGACGCACACCAATGGCCCCCCTCTTACCGTTTGTGGGCTCAAGAACAATCGCGATGGCTCTGACGAAGCCTACATAAGGGAGCCCACCAACACGACAACACCATGGATGTTGAACATGCAAATGCTTGAGCGACCAACACGACAACACCATGGATGTTGAACATGCAAATGCTTGAGCGACCAACAGGCACCATCCACCAACCGATGATCTCCCATCCAAGAGCCTGTTCGGATCGTCTCCACCAGCTAGCTTCCTGTCTCCATGTGGGGAGACAACCCGAACAATCCTGCTTCTGGAAGCTCGCCCCGCGTAGACAGTCCCGACGTAGTGCAATTTTCAGAAGCAGTAGAAGCCTAGCTCCAAAAAAGATGGAAGATGGAGTTGAGACAAATTACAGGTGATTGCCCTTCTAAAGTGGGGGAGCACGTACTATTTCAATCCGTAGAGTATCAAGCGACCGCAGAAGCCCCACTCGACCCCGATCGAGCGACCACAGAGGACCCACTAGCTCGTTCCTCTGGTGCCAACTCTAGCAGCTATCCATCTCGCCGCCAACCCGCCGTCGGCTAACCGCTAGTCTCCGCCGCCGGCCTCTCGCATCTTGACCGAGCCACCCCCCAAGCTCAAGGTGAGCTGCCCCTCCCCTACCTTTCTACATTCAAATCAGTGATGTATGAATTTGACTGAAAAAAGAGAGAAGCCAGAGCTGCTGAATGCTCGTGCCTCCCATGGGAAGTTGGCTAGTGCTGGCTCCCTCGAGAAGTTGGTTCTGCAGGAAGCCAACGAACTTCCAAATGGGCCCTACGAATTTAACAACACATACAAACTCGGTGCCACACCATTTTCTCTCGAAATCCCGAGGCGAGCTTCTAGTACCGAGGTTGATAGGGAAGACAAATGTAATGGATTGAAGGCCAAGAGCGATCCCCCACCAGCACAAGAAATGGATTTCGTTGGCGGAATCAGAGGCCGTCACCAGAAAGTTAGAGAGAGAGAGAGAGAGAGAGAGAGAGAGAGAGAGAGAGAGAGAGAGAGAGAGAGCATTGACCGACTTCGAGAAAATCAACAAAATCCTCCGAGAAGACGAAGGGACATAGTAGAATGGAGGTCGCTAGAGCAGAGAGTGATAAGGACCAATATGCAACGAGCAAAGCAGAAAACCAAAGAGAAAGAGAGTAGGGGATCCCATCGAATGAAAAAAAACCCGTAAGTACCACGTCACACCGATGTGATTCCGGATCCGAAGGGAAGGGAAACACAACCGACAAGCATAATAACAACGAAGTTATTAAGGAAATATATGCGTCGGATCCGAGAGAAGCCATCCCCGATGAAGACGATGGGCACAACTCCGATTCAAGCAACATGCTTGACCCGACCGATCTTCCACACCAGCGAGACAAAAAGTGCCCCAACGCCAAGTATGAACACAACAAAATCTAGGGGTAGGGTGAGGGGAGGGTCGTCACCACCGGCGGAGCCATGGAGGAGGAGGGGGAAGGGGCCTGAGAAGGAAGGCGGGAGAAGTCCGGGAAGGAAAGGGGCGGCGATGACGAGGCTCGCGCGAGAGGGGGAGGAGAAGCCCACTTCGATGACAATGCTTCTTCCTAAAAAAACCATTAATTGTTCAACTCAGTCATCAATCATCAAGAATCAAGAATACCTAAATACCTTACCTCGCCAAGAAGAAGACGGCCGTTTCATTCACCCAGCCCATGTACCACCAACGCCGACGCGTGCAAGCAAGACGCTGCGAAATGCCCTGTTTTTTCTTTTCTTTTTTACATGAGATGTGAATGCCCTCGTGTTTATTCCCGCAATTTGCTGCCCCCCGTTTTAATTCCTGCATATCGCAAGAGAGCCCGAACGCATCACGACTCTGCGGGCGGGCCCGCCCGCCGGATCCGTCGTATCCAGCCCGCCGCACGCATCGCAGCCGCTGGATCCACCGCCGCTTGCATTCCCCCCCACACATCTACACCCACCGTCCACATCCAGCCACCCAACTGACACCCCTTCCCCACAGACCCCAAACCCCACCAGCCAGCGACCTGCCCAAACCGGCACGCCCCGCCCCGCGTGCGCGTATATGAACGCACGCCCCGTTGAGAGTCTTCCTCGCCACACCCAAAAGACGCCCGCAGCCAACAGCGCTCCCAGAAAGAGCAGCCCACGGCAACGGGAATAATCCTCCTCTCCTCCTCGTCCGCGTGCGATCGACGCGGAGGCGCCGCCGCCCCCATACCCCATGGCCTTCATGCGCACCTCCGTGAGTCGCCGCCTCCCCCTCCATCTCCCCGATCTGCGCCGGCGGTTCGTTCTGTTTCGGCTCGATTCGCTCGCGCGCGCGTTCGCGTGGAGGTTTAGATCTGCGGGCGGTTGCGCTGTAGGGGTTCGTCGTGGCCCGCCGGGCCAGATCTGATCGAGGATCCGACGCCGCACGAGCGGTTTATCCCGTCCGTTGCGATGGGGGTTTCCTGTTTCCCTTGGCAACCGCTCTGGGTTTCGAGTAGTGCTACAAGGTGGTGTGGATTGCGGAGGGGAAACGGAAGGTTGTGGTAGTCGCGAGCTCCTCGTAGATAATGGACTGGGGATGGCTTGGTGGGTGCCTAGTTCGGCGTGGGTTTGACTGATTACCTGATTTTTTTTGTTCTGTCAGTTTATCTGTTTTCTGTAGTTATCTCTACTGCATGCCATCAGCACCAGGTGTCGGTATCTATGTCGCCATGGAAATTAAGGAGAGCATGGACCACTTGGCGTGTCAGTTGCCCCTTGCTTACATGACCATTATTCTTTCATATCAGTGGACCGTGCTTGCATTATTATTGAGAATTGAGTCCCCATCGGTGGTCGAGGGATAGCCATGTTTGAACCAGTCTTCTCCTTTTTGGAGTGAAAGAAAACTGAATAATAGTCGAGTTTCCTATTTCCTATTTTTAGGGTGGAAGCACTCATATTCATGCTTCAGTTTGTTATTAGGTAATATTGGAGACTCCTCCATTGGACCTGTTCTGGTTCGCTTCCTGTCAGTCTTACCAAATCGGTTAATACATCTTGAACGATTCATCTTCTGTAAGATTGGGGTCGTTATTTACGACAAATCGCTGTGGTTGAGCTTGTTACGTGGTATTTGAACTCCTTGCCTATTGTCGGATCTTGTAGCCTTGCAATTGATATTACATGGTTCATGAGTTTCTCTATGGTAGTTTTTATTCAGGATTGGGTTGAATAATTCAAGGAGAGACAGAGATAGTTGATTCCCTGGTTGTGTTTTGGCATGCTAGTGGAATCAGCTCCATTTGTTAACCAGGATGATCTATTTAAGAGTCTCGTTTTCTGTTTACTGCATATTTCTGTGTCAATGAATGGAATCTTAGTTAGGAGAACAGGACTGGTGACGAAACCTTCCAACAGAAGTTCTTAGAACCTTTTTTGAAATCATCATCAACAACAGAGCGTGGGTTATCGTCCCAGGACACTAGCCTGGTCTCTTATCAGGCCAATCATCCTTTACAGAAACAAATAATTTCCTTAATCTAATCCCTTGTTAATTTAAACCCCGTTGTGCAAGTAGAAATGCAGGCCTTAATTTTGCGTTGAACACTATGATTGTATCAATATGACCACCAACTAGGTTGTTTACACTGTTATCATTACTGAGGTGTTGCTGTTGATTCGTTTGACCTCTTGAACAATTGAATGGCTATTTACTTGTTTTTACAGTCGCACATATCCAGTTGGAATGCTATGGCAATATCATCAGCCAAGCATGTTTTTTTTTTAATATATATTTGTTTGGAGTTATGAAATAATCTGGAACAGAGACTCACTCTCAGACATTTTGGTTTGTTGTCAAATTTTTGGTCTCCTTCATCATTCTCTTATGTGTGTTCTTTTTGCAGTCCAATGCATCCTCTGGCATGGGAGTTGCTCCCGATATCAGGGACACATTCCTGGAGCTTCAGATGAAGAAGGCATTTCGCTATGTTATCTTCAAAATCGAAGAAAAGCAAAAGCAGGTTGTTGTGGAGAAGACAGGGGCTACAACTGAGAGTTATGATGATTTCCTGGCTTGTCTCCCAGAGAATGACTGCAGATATGCCCTTTATGATTTTGACTTTGTTACTGGGGAGAATGTGCAGAAAAGCAAGATTTTCTTCATTGCCTGGTGAGCTTCATTGTCACATATCCATATGTTAATGTTTGCATTAAGTTGAGAAACTATCTGCCAGTTAGTCTTAAACAGCTTCTTTAGATAAATGAATCATAACTAGCTCTTGTTGATAGTCATGAAAGTTTCTGTTTGGGCAGGCAGTACATTGTTTCTCACAAATCTGTACTGGATATATTGTTGGTCTCTCAGTTTTTTTCTATATGAAGTATTGAATTATGAACCTGGACGGGTATTGCTAGAGGAATCTATAGGCATGAGAGCCTGCTTGTAGCTGTCCAGAAAAGATAACTGTGCCATGTCCACTTGTCTCCAGAATATGCTTTGCCAATAGTGTAATTTGTTCTCCATTATGAAAGTTGACTTCTCTAATATGCAATAGCTGAAAGATCACCATCTGCACTGCCTTACAGCCGATGCACTCCCCCTTTCCTTTCCCTTTATTTCACTTCAACTTATTTATAACCATGATGGACGTTGCTAGAGGAATCTATAGCCATGATAGCCTTTTCTTATTTTGTTTGTACCTGGTATCTATGCTTGTAGCCGTCCAGAAAAAACAAGAGTGTATGTCCACATGTCTTCCGAATATGCTCTGCCAATTTGTTTGTTCTTTATTGCCAAAGTTGAATTTTTTTTTCTGATAGCAGTACACTTGTGCATAGATGAAAAATCAACATCTGCACATGCCTGATGGCCGATGCATCCTCTCTTCCCTGTCCATTGATCTCACCTCACCTGATTTTTGTAACTAAATAATGCACATGCTGCCCCAGGTCCCCTGACACATCCCGCATCCGTGCTAAGATGCTCTACTCCACCTCCAAGGACCGCATCAAGCAAGAGCTCGACGGGTTCCACTACGAGATCCAGGCAACTGACCCGACCGAGGTGGAGCTCGATGTCCTCCGTGACCGGGCGCACTAGGGCGGATCCATCATCACCTGCTGGCTTCAGTCGGATGCAAATCCATGCTATCCGTGGTAATGCTGTTGTCGCAGTGTTGTTAATAAGACAGATATATCCTGGTTTCGTGTAAAACGTATCATTCAGCCGTTATGCATGGCTCTAGCTGATGAAGTGTTGTCCGAGGTCTACTCGTATGATGTCGGAGCCTGTAAACGCAAGAAACACCCCCGAAAAACGCATGTGTTGTGGTATTAATACTGGTTTGCTAGGCTTGGATTCTCCTGAATGCTCTCCATTGTGTCATGTTCAGTGGCAGGGCCTGACTTATTACCATGCCTTATCTCTCCTGTACTTGTATTTCCCTGGAACTCATGCTTCTTATTGGCAGTTTTTTTTTCAAACTTTTACCCACGGTCCAAGAACTTTCAGAATGTATAAATGGTGAAACTCAGGAGGGAAGTCTAGAACCATTGGGCGATAATCATGAAAGAATCGCCGTTGGCTTTTATAAGGATTGAAAACCAAAGAAAGAAGAACGGAGTAGCTCATTTCCAGCTTTATATGATTCCCTCTGCCTTATCTTACAAAAATACAAAAAAAAGGTTCCCATATATTTTCTTTAGCATAGGTTCTCTAATATACTCCCTCCGTCCGAAAATACTTGTCATCAAAATGGACAAAAAAGATGTATCTAGATGTAGTTCTAGATACATTCTCTTTTATTCATTTTGATGTCTTTTATTCATTTTGATGACAAGTATTTTCGGACGGAGGGAGTACTTGCTTTGTCTAAAGATTGAGGACATAAGTTAACCGGCGAGGGACTTAAAAAATCACCGTTCTACGGCCCTATAAGGTCAGCGCACTAAGGCAGCAACCATCGCAGATGAAGTTCATCTCCTTTGTTCTCACGGATTCAAAGTGAGTAGACTGTACACGTGAACTTCCATTGCTCACGTGTTTCTTGCGATCGATTTTGGACAGCTACTATTCACCATTTGTTTAGTTGGTGGAGCTGCCACCGTCTGTGCTGTCAGAAACTAAACCTGTTCAAACCCCGGGCAGGGCTTTGTAAAGCCGGAAGAAAAAAAATCCAAAGCCCTACCCGGCCCAAAGCACATCAACAGTGTTGTTTTTAATCAAAATAATTATATTCAGGATATTAAAATAGTATCATATACCTATATTTCAAATAAAATATACATTTGTTGTAATTTCGGTTTTTTGGGGGGCTTTCGGGCCGAGCTTCGGGCGAAAAAATGGAGTCCGGGCCCTGCTTGGATGCGAGCTTTCGGGCTCGGGCCGAGCTGTCCATGCACAGGTCTATCGGAAACGCCGCGCCACCATCTTCTCTTGCCAATGTAGTCTGGATGACTCGATCAGACCACATTGGCCCGCACGCATAGTTGCCGCACCGCCTCATTGCGCTGCCTTATCCCATCCTCCATCAACATCGGATCATTGTCACCTTGACCATCACTCAAAGTCCCTCTATTATGTTTTTTCTCCGACACTGACCTTTCATCATCCTAACCCTAAGCCGGGCGAGGTGTTTTGTAGAAACCGCCGGCCACCATATTCTCGTGACACCGCCGTTCGTCGGTGACCCGTCGACCCACAATTTTTACCACATTGCCCCAGTGCGCGACTCTGCCCCACCCTCCACCACCACCATCGGTTCACCATCACGTCGACCATCCGTCTAAGTCACGATATCCTGCTTATTTTACGACGCCGACCTTACGCCATCCTAACGCTAAGCTGGGATGGGGGGTTTTCATCAGTTGCTCATTACCGCCTTGTCTCCGCCATTTACGGCATGTCTGGCCGTGCTTCTTCGTCTTTGGTCCGGTCCTAACTCATGACGAGCCCGCATCGTGACTGACCATGTTGTCTTTGCCTTTGGCTCGTCCTGCAGTTTACTTTGGAGGATCGATGGTGTGAATCCACATGGTAGCCTTGTTGATAATTTTTTCTGGCCATCGTGGTTTTCTCATGGTCAGACCGACAACACGACACGGTCGATCATGAGAGAGCTACCCCGTTCACGGGAAACAAAATCAATAAAAATGATATAAAAAACCACTTGCACTGTATTGCAATGTATTCCCCCCTTCTTGATTTTGCACCAGAAAATCCAAAACACCACAGAAGATGTTTTTATTCTGGAATTTTGTTGGCTCAAAATGAGGTATCAAGATAATACAAACACAATGAGCACATACCCGGCCTATGTATAGCTAGGATGCACATAAACAACACCCGCACACGCACACAAAAACACACAGTCAAATAGAAAGTCATATGGGACAAAAGCTATGTGTAGGCGAGAAAAAAGCACCAAAGTGATTAGTTCCATAATCGGCGAACTACAACAATGACCGTATCCGCACCGGTCATATTCGCACCAACATAGACGATGAGGTTCCTTAACAGAACCTTCAAGAAGGTAGCGACGTTCAAACGCTAGCATCGCCAGATCCGACCATAAAAGGCCAGAATCTATGTTTTCATCCTGAAGAACCAATCCGAGCATATCCGAGAATGCCTTAGATATATCATATACTCCCTCCGTCCCAAAAATAAGTGTCTTAAGCTTAGTACAAATTTACACTAAAGTTAGTACAAAGTTGAGACACTTATTTTGAGACGGAGGGAGTAATAAAATCGCCATCGCCAAGTGGATCTGTCTCGGATCGAACCTAGGCTTTCATCATGGATCTCGAGACTGGGTGCTCGAGTAGCACCACCAACGACGTCACCGATGTATTGTTGCCACCACTCTTCCACGGTCCCAGCTGCTACATGCGGATGCGCCGTTGTTGCACAACCACCCCTCTGCGTCAAGTCGCCGTGAATAGTTTTCATCTCACTGCCGAAGTCAGCCATCAGATCTGATGAGACAAAACTATTATAAAGACCGAATTAGATGGCCACCACAAACTGCAGGCCGCTGTTCGGAGTGATCGCCGGCTAATGACACTTGTAGCCTTGAAGGCGACGTGGCTGAAACACGGTCCAGCGAGCAGATGAACCCACCCAAGGCACTCGACCGTTGCCCCAATTATAAGCCCCAGGCCAACGGTCACCCGTACGCACGCTCAACTGTCACGCGCTCACGGCAGCACGCTCCACAAGCTTCCAGTCCCAGCCGCCTTCTTCCACACGATCCTTGGCCACTGCGGCTTCCCCATCCATACCCCCCGTGTATATATATAAACCCTCCTACCCACCACGCGGCTTCTCATCCCAACGCAGAGCACCGCAACAATTCGATTCCAAGCATCCTCCAACCATCCTCGTACGTCTAGGCAGCTAATCAAGAAGGAAGGGGAATGGGGTTCGTGCTGGTCATCTCGCTGCCCTTCATTTTCTTCACCATCCTGCTCGGCTTCGGCTGCTACTTCCTCGGCAAGCACAAGGGCCGCGAGGAGATGCGCGCCGGCGTCGGCGCCCAGATCTACGGCACGCCCCTGCCGCCGCCCGGTGTGGCCGGGCAGTCCCCGGGGCCGTACCCGGTCCCGGTCCCGATGAAGAAGGAGGGGGCCGACGCCGTCTGATCGGTCGACCGACCTCCTCCTCCTCGGCTGGAGCGTTGATGTTGTTTACTGGGTTTGATTATACCGTCTGGTGGGTGTGTCCCCGTGTACATGGAGTAATTTGTTGCTCGTGTCTTGTAGTATGATGTTTACTGTGAATGAGGAAGGGATGGTGATCCGGGTGTGATAATTTGTAATCACAGTTGCCTTTTCTGTGAGATGTGCAAATCGATGTACTCCCTCCGTTCACTTTTGTAAGTCGTTTCAGACAACTGAAAATGAACTAGTTTGCACCTTGTCTGAAATGTCTTCAAGGCCTTATAAAAGTGAACAGAGGGAGTAATGAATATTAGTTTGTAATAGTCAATCAATCGTTGCTTGGTTTGTAGGCAATTTTACTTTCCCAGGATTGCGTCTGAAGCTGAGTGGAATTGGGTTTATGATGTGATGGAAGAGTTTCAGGTGCCAAAAGTCAAGCAAAAGGAGGAGCATTTGGGAACACTAGATAGAGTTGCTCTCACTGCCTCCAAAAGTTCCTTGAAGTTTTGCACATTGGACACCAAATCCGGCACTTGCAACTCTATCACGGCATTCTGCACATTTCTTCCCCAAATGTTCCAAAAATAGCACTGGCTAGAAAGATGACGGTATCTTTTTGGTTTCCAGAAACTGGGCTGAATTCTTCAGATATTTTTGCTGCTAACAGTAATACTCATAAGGAAGAAGATGGTAACGAGCAGAACATGAGGATCAAATGGAGGCAACAAAACGGGATTAACATATCTTTATGGTAATTGTATGGAGGTTTGAGAGGGGATGGTGATTGCCTCATATTTTGATTTTGCCCTCTGGTACAAGCACAAACAAGAACCAACACATCATGGTAATAATACCATGATAATTTGAAACACAGTTCATGTTTTTAATTACAGCAAGTGCAAATCCATGTTGGAATGGTTTGCGGTGATTAACCATTGTTTGGTTTCCGATTGCAATCAGCTAACCACTTCTGAAGACTTGTCTTGCTTTGCAATTTCCTTTATCAGGCTTGCATCTGAAGCTGCATGGAATCGGGTTTGTCAAGAGTTTTCAGGTGTAAAAGGGTGCAAAAGGAGAGAATAGATTCAGGAACTAGAGTTGAGCTGGCACTGTCCCTTCTAAAATACACCTGGTTTCCTCATGATGTTCCAAAATGTAACCCAGTGACAGATGGCTTGATTTGATATCATGACAAATTGGGGTGCCAATGTTAACTCGCTAACTTAATTTCTGATGAAATGCGGAAGACAAACATCACAGAACAATCGCAATCCTCCACGAGAACAATGTAATAAGATGATCAATTTGAGGCAGTAACATATATCATGCACAACAGCCCAAGGATGTAAGAGGATCAAGCATACAGAACAATCACAATCCTGCACAAGGATGTATGAGGATCAAATTTAGGGGATTAACATACATCTTAATGGTCATTAACACACTGAGACTGAGGTTTGAGATGGTACTTTCGTTCTCAGATGGAACAACCACAAAACAAAAATCGAACGCATAACAAACTTTTCCTTACTACAGTACAGACATCAAAATTCGCAGAACAAACAGTTCTGCAGGAACGAACAGAACAGCAGCAATATTCACCAATCGATCCAGCGATCGAAGTCCTGATGAACACGGAACGGACCATGTATTCGCGAGATCCGGCCTAGTTGCAGAGCAGGAACCTGGTGAGTACGAGCACCCCGCAGGCGGCGCCGAAGAGCGCGAAGACGGGGAGGTCCCTGGCGGGCCAGCGCCTGGGCCCGTCGGCGCCGGCCTTGGCCTCGACGCGGAGGGCCTTGGCCCGGCGCAGCGCGTCCACCTCCTTGAGCAGGTCGAACTCGAGCCCCTTGCGCTTGAGCTCCGCGACGCACCGCCCCAGCAGCGCGGCGTCCTCCTGCTCCCGCGCCAGCACCTTCTCCAGCACGGCCTCCGTGTCGGCCTTGTAGCGCAGCGCCCAGAGCATGGCGAGGGAGGAGAGCAGCGAGACGAGGCAGGGGATCCAGGAGCGGCGGCAGGAGGAGGACGACGGGGAGGCCAGGGGGGCGATGGAGGCTGAGAGGAAGAGGAGGAGGACGGATGCGGCGTGGAAGGCGAAGAAGGCGCAGTAGAGGAAGGCGATCTCCTTGCGCGCGCCGTCGAGGCGGGCCTCCCGCAGCGCGACGCGGCGCGCCAGCAGGTCCTCCTCCTTGAGCCACTGCTTGAGCAGCAGCCGGTGCGTCCCGCTCGCCGCGATCTGGCTCAGCGGGTGCCTCTGCTGCGCCTGCTGCGGCGGCACGGCCACGAGCGCGGCGGCGTCGGCCATGGCCTGGATTGGATGGATCCTTCTTCTCCGGCGAGGTTAGGGTAGGGTAGGGTCGGGGGTGTGGCGGTGGATTCGCGTCCTGGGTGGGGATGGCGAGTTTGGCGTGGGAGGTTTTGAAGGGGAATTTTTGGCAACGGTCGGGGAGATGAGTGCGCGTGGCTTTGCCGAAAGCGAGAGAGGGAGATCGCGTGGGCACCCGAGGCGACCCAACGGTCGGAATCAGAGTGTGCACGCTGCCCGGGCCACATGGGCTAAAGATTCGTTCACGGGCTGTGTTTGTTCCAGGCCCGCCACTCGGAAGTTGGAAGCCCACCCCCCCGGCTCTCATCCCCAGTCTCTATATATACACACACCCGTCACGTCGCTCAGCTATGCTATGCCTCCCTGGTTCTCCCTCTCAGCCTACCAACAACTACTACTACTTGATACTCAAACCATCAAGCTCTGTTTAGACCATGGGCAGTTAATCACATAACTCTCTGTAGGCATGAGACGTTGCGTGCTTCTTCAAAGTTCGGAATGAGTGGCATCGGAAAAACACCCTTGACTCTTTGGGCAAAATGACCTGAGCGATCGTGCCCACCTGTGGTTGTGCCGCGTAGCTTCTTTTGAACCATGTCACCCAAAACTTACACCCGCAAGGGCAGACCCACGAGGGCATGAAGCAAGTCCGAGTGCATGATGGTCAATTGAAGTTGAAAGATGGCTGCATGTGGTCAACTTATCACACCCGTGCACTCATGTCCTAATGCAGTTTGGAGTATGGCAGATGCATCTCGTTTGTTGCATCACATTACGGGGTCGGCACACTTTGTTTCCCTGAGTTTACACACGTGTGTTCGGCGCGCTATGCGTAAGAGTGGTAAACTGGAACGGAAAATTGCGGAATTGTAAATTGAAACTTGCGTGAACAAATTGAAAAGGAATGGTGACTTGTAGTAGAAAAACATAAGAAACCATGGATCTGTGTCCACCAAAAATTGTCTCCACAACTGTAGGTGATAGAGCAAGGAGTTGTGCTCTTCTTGTTGGACATGTTTGGTCCACAAAATATTGATAGTGATGGGATTGGTCGGTGTGGCGGTGAGTATCCTACTCGTGCCATTTTCCCCCCTTGTCCGCCTTCATCTTAGGATTGTGCATGCCTCCTCATTTGGTGGATGCGCGGCAATGTTCGGGGTACAAATGCTTCGACCACTCTCTCCCACAACGGCGTAACCGGATGAATGTTCCTTCTTTATGACGGTTTATTCTCTTTGACAATTTTAGCGCTCACATGCTCATATTTTTTTCTAAGTAGAGCCAAACAACATATTCTCTTAACTGACACATGCCCACAATTTCTTTAATTTATAGCTAATCAACATAGGACAAACGCGCCGCTCCTAACCAATGGCCAGTGCATATATTTAAGAAAATACTCTAGAGTCAGATTCGAAATATTATTAGATTCTTTTTTAACATTCAAAGAAATATGAACTGCCGAATATTCTTGAAAATGTTAAAAAAATTGAAATCCCGATCAGTTTTGAAATATGCGAACATTCTTTCTTTTAAATTCTGTATATTTCTGGAAAAAACATGAACAAAATTAGAAACAGGAATAATTTTTGAAATTCACAAACAATATTTTGAAACCATCAAGCTTTTAGCAAAACAAAAACATTTTTTATTTATTTTTGAAAAAGGGATCATCTAGATCAATTTTAGAAAATAAATTCTCTGGCACAAACATTATTTTGTATTTGTGAATATTTAGCAAAAATAAGAATATTCTTTGAATGTGGAACATTTTATAAACTTTCATTTTCATAAAAAAATCTCAAACAATTTTGAAAAACACAATTTTCTTAAAAACAAAAGGAGCATTTTTTAAATGTTAAGCAAATTCGGATACGATATTTTTTAAAGTTTCGAATATTTATCAAAACAGAAACATTTTTTGAATTATGAACATTTTTTGAATATTTGAACACAAATTCAAATTCTGAGTATTTTTGTAAATTCTTAGTTCACGGAAAAATAAAAATAAAGAAGGGAAATATGAAAAAGAAATAGGAAAGAGAAGGAAAAGAAAAAGATAAATATAAACAGAACAATGTAAAAAATAAAAACGGGCCGGCCCAGTCATGGACGACCTGTGCGTAGCTTTAACTATTTGGAGCCCTGTGCGACAAATAAGGTCTTTCCAACTGCATGGACAGGATATTTACTGGGTCGGCTTTGTTGGGCAGGAGAGCGCGCGGCCCAATTGTAGAATTCTAGACAAACTTTTTTTTATTGTGGATAGATGCACAAAAAATTATTACCACCACGGATAGAAAAAAGAACTTTTCAACGGTGAACGGATGAAAATATTGAAGAAACGAACGTCGCTTTATTAGTAGGTAATAGATATAGATATACATGTGGTCTAATCCCATCCATCCAATCAACCCTACCATAATCCTAACTGCTCTACTAATTTTCCTTCTGCACTAATCCCCAATGGATATTGCTTTATCTAACCTTCATGTATAATAATATTTATGTTCATGTTGGCAAAATTGAATTACTTTGTGTTTTTATACAGTTCAAGGGTATTTGTGTTTTAAAAAATACTCATATTGTAGCCGTACCTCTCCTTATTCTCTCTATTTTTTATGTAGTATATGCTTCCATATTTGATATTTCTTATTCTTTCCCTCATTCACTAAAGGTTACAAAAACTAGCAGCCATAACCATTTTCTCTATTTCCATCCCTATATCCCATATCGAACTTGCATTGTATGATATTCATCGTAGTTAAGGTTTTTGGTTTACGACAATGTGTAATTATTTAGTCAAAATATAGTTCACGATATCTCCAAATTATCCTACATTAATTTTCTTTGAACTGAAATAGCAATAGCATGGTGTGAGGCTAGCAAGATCCACAGTCTAACAAACCCAAAATCATTATAAGCACCGTTTTTCTTTTCTGGATGGACTATTTAATATGACACATACTCATTATTGACGCAATTTTGTCACATAATTGCTAGCACCACGCACATAGCAATGTAGAAGAACAAATCACATCGAGTCTCACGCATAAACCGAGATGGCATCTGAGAGTGCATGCTAGGTCGAAACCATGCCATGTAGCTCCTTTTAATTTATCATGGAAAAGTTGTGCCATGTGAGTCAAGGGATCAATGTAAGTGGCCTATGTATGCTAACTTCCATGTGAGATGAGGGAGTCAGAGAGTTAATAACCTTTCTAGGCATATGCTTTATGAGGTAGACGACAGTGAGAAATGTCTCATCCCAAAACTTTAGTGCCATGGATGCTTGGGCAAGGAGACTAAGACCAAAATCTACGATGTGATGATGTTTGCACTCGATGGAAGCATTATTTTGGTGAGCATGATTACAATAAATATGGTGAGAAATACCATTTTTTGGTGAGCATGATGACAATAAATATCATTAACATGTGATGATGTTTGCACTCAATGAAAGCAGTATTTTGGTGAGCATGATGACAATAAATATGGTGAGAAATACCATTTCTTAAAAAAACATGTTTATGATATACATCTCCCTAATCTGTTTGGATGGAAAAAACATTTTTTTAATTGCCGTTCCAGAAGTGGTTGGAAATTGGATTTATTTAAAGAGTGAAGAAATAAATCACAAAAACTTACTATAGCCATCAATAAGACCCACCGACACAAGTAGGAGTAACACCCCCAAACATCCAAGAAAACCAACTTTAATGGAAAACTAGACACACTCGTCGTAGGAGGATATGGAAATTAATGCATCTTGCCCCTGACACATAAAAAGCCGACACATTATTGGAATAATTGGGAACTAAATTTAGTTTTTTCTAAGAGTTTTTCAGATGACCGAAGATGTGGGATGCTTGAATCGATTGCAACCTAGCAACCATGTGCGTCTTGATTGTACTTCAACAGGTACATTACATCCCTCAATCTATAGTGCAACATAACTTTTCATGTTTCTTTCTCCTAAATAATAAAGGACGACGGATGAACTTCAAAATTAAGTGTTATTACCAGATGAAAGACGATGCATGAAATGAAGATTCTGTGTGGTATTAGGAACAATGAAGGATGCTTCTAAGATGAAGGTCACAATTTGGGGTTTTAACCATGGCATGACCAATAAAACTAATCTTTTATAATTGCACTATTGGCCACATCGATCTAATTGTCACCATAATACCTCTCACATACCGCCAGCTTGTCCAATTCACCTATTATATAATTTGTGGTTCAATCAGCATATCGATTGCTGTCGGTGTCAAAACCGGCAGACCTCGGGTAGGGGGGCCCGAGATGTGAGATCAGATCGATGGGTAATAGGAGACAAGGGACAAGGTGTGTATACCCAGGTTCGGGCCATCTCGAGGAGATAAAACCCTACGTCATGCTCTTGTTTATATTGTGGATGTATCAAAGTACAGAGTTGATCTATCTCAAGATCGTAAGTTGTGGACTATAACCCTAAGGGTAATGGGATTGATGATCAATGTCCCTTTCTACGGGCTAAACCATCCGTTTATATAGGCAAAGTGGGTATCTAGGGTTACACATTGTCGGTTACTATATAGGGATTACATGCCGAACCTAATAGATATACTTGCAGTAAAGTCCTCGGTGAAGCTCAAGATACTCATGCCACGGGTTAAAGGCCTCAAGAGTCCTTCCTCACCAACATGCTGTCAATCCGGCCCATGGACTAGAACGGATAGGCCGGGACCTCCTAGTTCACCAGGACATCGTTAGTAGCTCCCGAACTGGTCTTTGTCGCCGAGGACGACAATCTTCTTCGGACGACAATCTTCTTCGGACGCACGACTTCGGCTAGGAGTCGTCGGCTCGACAGGCGAGTTCCCATCCATGATTTGAATTCAGCTTTGAAGTCTTTGGCTTGAGCATATGAAGTTCTCTTCGGGCACGACCACGCCAACCATCCACATCACATCACTTCAACACCAGTAGGAAGAGTAGCAGGTATCTCCTTCCACTCCTCGCCCGACATGAACCATTGGGTCTGGGTCCACGCCACTAGTCAAAAGCGTCGACACCGGCATCTCCATTCAGTACCGATGGACCAGGGGTGGGACACTAACCTGAGACCGCCGACGGTTGCCGCCAAGCAATCCCCGGCCATATAGCCCATGGCTTGATCCAGGCGAGCTCACACGAGGCCAAGTCCAAGGCCACCAGAGTTGATCCGCCCGAGGGAGTAGCGACGTCACGACCACCACCATCCGCCACCGTGCCCGCTAGACGAGAAACCTCGTCGCTTGTGAGCACAACCTAGGCCAAGCTCAACCTCAACTACCAGAAGCATCGGCTCAGATCCTCTTCGGGCACATATCTGTCCCGCCCCGAGTACGAACGCCAGATCTGAACCTTCCATGTCGCGCGTGCCACCGGCAACACCGACACACGCCCAATCCGGCGCACCATCCGCTCGAACCCAAGAGAAATCGCCGCCACTGATACGTCTCCAACGTATCTACTTTTCCAAACACTTTTGCCCTTGTTTTGGACTCTAACTTGCATGATTTGAATGGAACTAACCCGGACTGACGCTGTTTTCAGCAGAATTGCCATGGTGTTGTTTTTATGCAGCAATAAAAAGTTCTCGGAATGACCTGAAAATCCACGGAGAATTATTTTGGAAAATATAAAAAATATCTGCGGAAAGATCCAGACCAGGGGCCCCACACCCTGTCCACGAGGGTGGGGGGCACGCCCCCTCCCCCTGGGCGCGCCCCCTGCCTCGTGGCCCCCCTGTTGCTCCACCGACGTACCCCCGGACTCCATATATTCACTTTCGGGGAGAAAAAAATCAGAGAGGAAGAATTATTGCGTTTTACGATACGGAGCCGCCGCCAAGCCCTAATCTATTTCGGGAGGGCTGATCTCGGGTCCGTTCGGGGCTCCGAAGAGTGGAGATTGTCGCCATCGTCATCATCAACCTTCCTCCATCACCAATTCCATGATGCTCACCGCAGTGCGTGAGTAATTCCATCATAGGCTTGCTGGACGGTGATGGGTTGGATGACATTTACCATGTAATCGAGTTAGTTTTGTTAGGGTTTGATCCCTAGTATCCACTATGTTCTAAGATTGATGTTTCTATGACTTTGCTATGCTTAATGCTTGTCACTAGGGCCCGAGTGCCATGATTTCAGATCTGAACCTATTATGTTTTCATGAATGTATGTGTGTTCTTGATCCTATCTTGCAAGTCCATAGTCACCTACTATGTGTTATGATCCGGCAACCCCGAAGTGACAACAATCGGGACCACTCCCGGTGATGACCGTAGTTTGAGGAGTTCATGTATTCACTATGTGTTAATGCTTTGGTCCGGTACTATATTAAAAGGAGGCCTTAATATCCCTTAGTTTCCACTAGGACCCCGCTGCCACGGGAGGGTAGGACAAAAGATGTCATGCAAGTTCTTTTCCATAAGCACGTATGACTATATTCAGAATACAGGCCTACATTACATTGATGAGCTGGAGCTAGTTCTGTGTCACCCTAGGTTATAACTTTTACATGAGGAATTGCAGCCGACATAATTCTCCATCACCGATCCAATGCCTACGAGCTTTTCACATATTGCTTGTTGCTTATTTACTTTTCCGCTGCTACTATTACAAAAACTACAAAAACACTACCGTTACTTTTATTGCCGTTACCACTATTTCCATATTACTTTGCTACTAAATTACCATGCTGCAGATACTAAGTTTTCAGGTGTGGTTGAATTGACAACTCAGCTGCTAATAGTTAAGAGTATTCTTTGGCTCCCCTTGTGTCGAATCAATAAATTTGGGTTGAATACTTTACCCTCGAAAACTATTGCAATCCCCTACACTTGTGGGTTATCAAGACTATTTTCTGGCGCCATTGCCGAGGAGCATAGCTATATTCTTTAAGTCACTTGGGATTTATATCTGTTGATTACTATGAAGAACTTGAAGGACTCAAAAACCAAGATTTATCCCTCAACTACGAGGGGAGGTAAGGAACTGCCATCTAGCTCTGCACTTGATTCACCATCTGTTATGAGTAAATTTGCGACACCTACTCCTGCTATTGAATCTGATATGTCGTATGTTCTTGATGATGCGACTTCTGCTATGTATGATGAAAGTACTTCTATGCTTGATAATATTGTGCCACTAGGTGAATTTCTAGATGAACAAATTGCTAAGGTTAGGGAGAATGCAAATATTGAAACTGATAATATTTATGAAAGTGATGATGAAGCTTCCCCCCTAGATATGAATTGCCTGTTATTCCTGCAGGTTATGTTATGTATGAAGAAACTGCTAGAGTCTTTCTTGCTTGCAACGATAGATATGATCTTAAGAAATTATTAGCTAAGCTGAAAGAAAAGTCTTTGAACGCTAGAATGAAATATGACCTTGCTTTTGCTATTTCACCTATCTTTGTTACTGATAAGAATTATGATTTCTCTGTTGATCCTGAGTTAATTACTTTGGTTGAATCTGATCCTTTCCATGGCTATGAATCTAAAACTGTTGTGGCAAATCTTACTAAGTTGAATGATATAGCCACCCTGTTTACCAACGATGAAAAGATTCGTTATTACTATATCCTTAAGTTATTTCCGTTCTCGTTAAAGGGTGATGCTAAAACATGGTTTAATTCTCTTGATCCTGGTTGTGTGCGTAGTCCCCAGGATATGATTTATTACTTCTCTGCTAAATATTTTCCCGCTCATAAGAAACAAGCTGCCTTAAGGGAAATATATAACTTTGTGCAAATTGAAGAAGAGAGTCTCCCACAAGCTTGGGGGAGGCTTCTCCAATTACTTAATGCTTTGCCTGATCATCCTCTTCAGAGGAATGAAATACTTGATGTCTTTTATAACGGACTAACCGATGCTTCCAGAGACCACCTGGATAGTTGTGCTGGTTGTGTTTTCAGGGAAAGAACAGTTCATCAAGCTGAATTACTATTAAATAATATGCTAGCCAATGAAAATAATCGGACACTTCCTGAACCAGCCCCTAAGCCAACTTCGAAGAAAAGAGGTGTTCTATTTCTCAGTCCTGAAGATATGCAAGAGGCAAAGAAATCTATGAAAGAGAAAGGTATTAAAGCTGAAGATGTTAAGAATTTACCACCTATTGAAGAGATACATGGTCTTGATAACTCGACACATGTAGTAAAGGTAAATTCTCTTTATAGATTTGATGTTGGTGATATTCCTCGTTATAAGTCTGCTAGCCAATGCTTAGATGAGTTTGATAATTTTATTGTGAAACAAGAAAACTTCAATTCTTATGTTGGTAGACAATTGCAACGTAATGCTTATATGATTGAACGCTTGAGTGATTATATGTCTAGACTTAAATGTGAATTGAAACTTATTAGTAAACATGCTTCTATGGTTACCACTCAAGTAGAACAAGTACTTGAGGCTCAGAATGATTTGCTCAATGAATTAAATAGTAAGAATAATGACTATGCTATTAGAGTAGCAACTAGAGGTGGTAAAGTGACTCAGGAACCTTTGTATCCTGAGGGCCACCCTAAGAGAATTGAGCAAGATTCCCAGAGAGCTAATTTAGATACACCTAGTTCTTCTAAAAAGAAGAAAAAGAAAAATGATAGGACTTTGCATGCTTATAGTGAACATGTAGCTGACACACCTGAGAATTCCAATGATATCTCTGTTTTCGATGCTGAGACACAATATGGTAATGAACATGAACCTAGTGATAATGTTGATGATGATGCTCAACCTAGCAATGACAATGATGTAGAGATTGAACCTGCTATTGATCTTGATAACCCACAATCAAAGAATCAACGTTATGATAAGAGAGACTTTGTTGCTAGGAAGCACGGTAAGAAAACAGAACCATGGGTTCAGAAACCCATGCCTTTTCCTCCGAAACCATCCAAGAAAAAGGATGATAAGGATTTTGAGCGCTTTGCTGAAATGATTAAACCTATCTTTTTCCGTATGCGTTTGACTGATATGCTTAAAACAAATCCTTATGCTAAGTATATGAAAGATATTATTACCAATAAAAGAAAGATACCTAAAGTTGAAATTTCCACCATGCTTGCCAATTACACTTTTAAGGGTGGAATACCTAAGAAACTAGGAGATCCAGGAGTACCTACTATACCTTGCTCCATTAAAAGAAACTATGTTAAAATTGCTTTATGTGATCTTGGAGCCGGTGTTAGTGTTATGCCTCTCTCTTTATATCATAGACTTGACTTGAGTAAGTTGACACCTACTGAAATATCTTTGCAAATGGCCGATAAATCAACTGCTATACCTGTCGGTATTTGTGAGGATGTGCCTGTTGTGGTTGCTAATGTTACTATTCTAACAGACTTTGTTATCCTTGATATTCCCGAGGATGATAGTATGTATATTATCCTTGGTAGACCCTTTTTGAATACTGCAGGGGCTGTTATTGATTGCAACAAAGGCAATGTCACTTTTCATGTCAATGGTAATGAGCATACGGTACACTTTCCGAGGAAACAACCTCAGGTCCATAGTATCAATTCTATTGGAAAAATTCCAACTATTACTATTGGAGGTTTTGAATTTCCTCTTCCTACTGTCAAGAAGACATATGATATTCTTATTGTTGGGGACATACATATCCCCATTGAGGTAACCTAGTGTTACTCGAAAATTCTCCGGTTTCATGTTATTCGGAAAGAGTTTATTAACAAGACCTGACCAACCTTGTTACTGGATTCCTTTTGAGGAGCATGAGATGGATTAATCTAGATAGCACAACCTTCTGTACCCTTATTCTACTTTCTGTTAATTAGATTAAATAAAGTAAAAATAGTATTTTCTGTCTGTTTCCAGACTTATCCGTGCAATAAAAAATACCCCGAAAATAAAAGTTCTCCAAATGCTCTGAAAATGAAATATGTTTTTTCTAGAATATTTGAGAATATATGGCACAGAAAACACAGCGAGGGGAGCCATCACCTGGCCACGAGGGTCCAAGGCACGCTCACCCTCACAGGGCGCGCCCCCTGCCTCATCGGCCCCACGTGCCCCCCTCCACTTATTCCTGCACCCACACACTCCTTCTTCCTCCCAAAAGAATCACTATCTAGCTCAAGCACGAGTTCTAGCTCATCTTGCTGCCATTTTCGATCTCCTTGCTCAAAGCTCCATTCACAAAACTGTTTGGGGAGATTGTTCCTTGGTATGTGACCCCTCCATTGGTCCAATTAGTTTTTGTTCTAGTGCTCTATTTATTGCAAATTTTTGCTGTTGTGGTGACCTTGTTCTTGAGCTTGCATGAAAAATTTCTTTGGTCCCAAATAGTTCTAATGCATGATATAGTCTCTAGGCACTTGTAGGAGTTGTTGTTATCAAGCTTGTTGAGTTTGGTTAACTTTTATTTTGAGTTACTAAAAATTTCAGAAATTTTCAGAGGAGGAAAATGATAAAGAGATTGTTGAGAGGCTCCTCCAGTAAAAGTTCAGAGGATAAGAAGAAGGAAGAAAATAAGAAGCCCAAATATAATCTTCCTCGCACTGCAGAAGTTCGGCCGTGTGAATGGCCTTGTAATGAGTTCATGGAAGCCGCCAGGATTTACGAAGACTTTTATTATCCGGCGAATAATGCAGGCCTCACCGACTTCCTCCACGACCAGCGTGAACAGTATCTCTTACTCACTAATATTTTCACGCAAAACTTTCATTTTCATGCTAAGAAATCACCACCTTCAGTGGAGTTTCGTTTATATGATGAGGTTAAGGAGATGTCATTCTTTGATTTTTGTGAAGTATGCAAGATACCCTTTGCTGGTAGTCTTGATGAACCACGTCGTGAAGATGTTGAAGGGTTTATTGACATGATAGTTGTAGGAGAAACTAGGCAAGTTTCAGGGGCAAGAATTACTAGTATACATTTTCCCGTTCTGCGCTAGTTTGCTATATTTGCTAGTAGATGTTTAATTGGTCGCGGGAATAGTGGGAATCTTAGTGCCCCTGATATTGCCATTTTGCGCCATGCTTTGTTTCGAGACACAACTTTTAGCTTGGGTGCTGTCGTTGCTAAACGATTAAGTCTGAACCGCACCAAAGGTCCCGTCTTTGGAGGCATCTTTGCTTCTTGCCTTGCTGAACATTTTAGAATACCTATTATGCATCATTAGAAGGAAGAAAAATTGCTTGCCCCTGTTTATCTAGATTATAAGAGTATGATAGCACATGATTTTATTGTTAAAGACAAAGAGAAGTTGCTTAATTATAAATTGAGGTTTGATGAAAAAAGGTTGTTGGTTTACGATGCGGTGTAATTATTTACTCAAATGGAGTTCATGGTTATCTCTGAATTACCCTACGTTGATTTTCTTTGAACTGAAATAGCAATAGCATGGTTGTATTTGGCTAGCAAGAACCACACACTAACAATCCCAGTGTGACATCATCACTATAAGCACCATTTTCCTCTTAACAATATTTGTAATTTTGCCAGACAACCACTAGCGCTTCACACATAGCAATATAGCACAACAAATATCATTGCCGGTCACACATAAACCAAGGAATGAGGCTATGCATATGATTTTTTATATCTGATAGTGGTACGATGGAACACGTGGTCCGCCGATACCTTATGTTTTCAATCTGCATGGTAATATGAGCATCATACCACCATCGTATACCAAAGCATCGTACGCACAACATTTTAACAAACTGAGATGATGTCTGAGAGTGAATGCTAAGTCGAAACCATGCCATGTAGCTCCTTGTTAATTGATGTAACATCCCAAATTTTCAATTTGGAATATTATACATAGGACATTTTGCATATCATATTTTATTTGCATTTGTGTGTTGAGATCCTCGAAATTCTAAGCAACTCAAGGACCCACGAAGAGAGTTGGGGATTTTTACCGTTCTCATATTTGGGCTTTCTCAAATATCGGTACGAGGATCATTTTGGTTTTAATTGTTTTTCTCTCCGAAAATATTTCATAATAAAATATATGAGCAGAGATAATATGACTTCTCCAAAATAAAAGAAATATTGGAGGAAAAATATTATAATCAATTTTGGTATTTTATTTGGATTTATTTGCAATTTTATTTGCATAGGAAAAATATGCGTTTTTCAAAATTGCATTTAGGTCCGGGAAAAATGTTCACTTTGTCCTAAATATTATTAGAGGACGGTGAAAATTTATTTCAGAATTTTTCGAGTCCGTTTAGTATTTTTTTGCCCGTTTTTCCGCGTTAGGACTATTTATAAACAAAAAGTGCACCAACCTACCGGGCCGTGTCCGGCTAGGACACTGCACCCGGACCCTTTAAAGCCCACCCGAGCCAGCCCCGCAGCCCAGGCGCCGCCTCGATACGTGTGCCTGCCGTCGCCGCGAATCACCGCCGCCTTGCCGCGCCGCGTCGGACGCCGCCACCCCGCCGGAGTATGCCGCCGCCGCCCGCCGGAGTACATCGCTGCCGCCGTCCCGTTCCATGAGGTAGCCACCGTTTTTTTAAAACCGATCGGTTTTATTTTCGTAAACCCTAGATCTGTTTTTCTTTTTATTTATATCGGTTCGGTTTTCTCGGTTTAGTTATTTAGCGAACGTTCGTCCGTCCGTTCATTCTAACGAACGCTTTTCGTCTTTTAGTTACAGACAGCAAACGTTCGTTTGTTAGCCTGTTCGTCCGTTTTTCTTTTTCGGGGTTTTTCTGCGATTATTTCCGAGCGCGATTTCTACCCTGATCTTCGTTTTAGTTTATCTTTTCGCTCGTAAGTCGGAATCAGGCGATTCAAGCGCCTAGATCTTCGTCTCAAAGCCCTCTTTCCGTTTAACCTACTTGAACAAGGTTATGCTACTGTAAAATTTGACTCTGATTCAATCTAGTAAACGAATCTTGTTTCTTTCGTAGTTTGAGTTTCGTTGCTCCGTTTGATTTTATTCTTTTTGCAAACCGGAGTTCTTTAGTTGAACTTTCTGGTTAGATCTTCTTATTTGGAGTTTTATCCGTGCATGTTTGCTTGGTTGCTTATGTATGCTATTGTTTGCTTGCGATAGAATTCCCGGAGTGCGAAGCGTGCTACTACGAGTCCCTAGGTTTTGCGAATCATCAGCAAGGCAAGTAACACTTTGATCATACCCCTTTACTACCCAGTTTTTATGCATTAGATCAAACCCTCACACATTGCATGAGTAGGATCTCTTAACTTGTGGGTCTGGGAAGTAGATTGATGTAGAACATATTACCTGCATTATTCTTCAAACCCTCGAGAGTTACTTCTACGTTATGCTTAGGTTGCCATGCTATGCTCGTTGACGTGGTTTGGGTTTGAGAGTATCCATGATGAATGTGAGTTTGTTAATTAATGGTTCAACTTAAGGTGGCTACTTTAATACACATCTGGGTGGATTGGTTGCAGGGCACCTGGAGAATCCAGTGTTGTCCTAGGAAATCCCGGGGGTAACGTGTGATTTTTCTATGGAATGCCACCCAGGCTCAAAGGGATCATAAAACTATTCATGCTAGAAACTTTCGTGTGCAGCCACAATGCCATTATGGGCTTTGGCATAGTTGAGTATGTTGTGTGAGCTCTTTTAGTGATGGACTAGCAGATGTAGGGGAAGGTAGGTGTACGGGTCCACCCAGGGTAAAGAGTAAATGCTTCTGAAAGACTGTGTCTCGGTCATCCGTTTCTCAAACACCATGCAGTGCGAGAAAACCAATGGAGGAGATTGAGTCTTGTGGGGAAAAGTGCGCAAACCTCTGCAGAGTGTACAAACTAATCATGATTAGCCATGTCCCCGGTTATGGACATATTGAGTATATGGTACTTGAATTATTGGTTGATCTCGTCACTCTAAAACTAAACTTGCTGGGTTGTTAATGACTACCTTAATTGGGATTGAGTTGGAGGTACCTTCTTAATGATGTTTCAACTACCATGATAGTTAAAATAAAAGTTATTCCTTTGTTGTAGGAAAAAATGGCTTTATGCAAAAACTTTAACCCTAGAGCCTCCACCAGCCATATATGCATGTAGTGTTAGCCTTTATTCTGTTACTTGCTCTACTGTGTTATCTTGCCAGCATATTCCATGTGCTGACCCATTTCGGGCTGCAACATGTCATGTTGCAGACTTTTCAGAAGAAGAGTAAGGTGCGCTAGGTCATTTGTCATGCACTCGGCTATGCCGTTGGAGTTGATGGACTCACTTATCTTCCAAGTCTTCCGGTGTTATCGTGTTAGCTGGCCTTATGCCATATACTTTTATAATAAGTTCTCTTTTAAGACATTCGATGTAATAAGTGTGTGATTGCCACTCTGTGATAAATCCTTCAAGTACTGTGTGTGTCAGCATTACTGATCCATGGATGACACAAAACATAGAGACTTCGGTCCATTCAGATCGTGGTCGCTACAAGATGGTACCAGAGCACTCGGTGAATATAGGACACGACCACTAAGATAAACCCTAGTCCATTTTCTACTCTTTAGGATGGTGGACCCAAGGAACAAGTTCACTCAACCGAATGAAGACACACCTTTTGGACGACACTTGAAGGAAGTCCCTAGGTACCTGAACATCAGGATACCAAGCTTCACCGGGACCTACACCGCCACCTTACTAGAAGAGGAGCGATGATTATCCAAGTTCAAATTCCTGGGAGGACATTCACACCATCCACTGAGCCCATAGAGTTTTCCTTTGATGCACCAACCTGGAGCCTAGGTAAGAGTACGGCAGCCCACATTACCATGGGGCGTATTGGAGAAGTCTACAAGCAGGAGTTGAAGGACACTATCTACTAGATATGTGGACGCCGAGATGAGCAATGGGATACGATCAGCACCTGGAAGGACATGTCCATTGCAGCTTTCATCCAGGAGTTAAACCAGCACATCCGTCGACAGGAGCACCAGATGTGCGTAGGCATGATAGACTTAATTAAAGAAGGCGTTAACCAGAAACTCGGAGCTAGAAGAGGAACTCAAGTCTACGTGTGACAGATACGAGAAGGAAATGAAGAATGACGACGTGACAAGGAAGCTAGGAGTATTCATGGGAGATCTAGTGCCAGGAGGAGGAGAAGAAGAAGAACCCCAGAAGATTTGTTATGAGGACTACATCATCATCGGCGACACCGATTTAGACCCTGACGATAGTGATGATGACTATGAAGATGAAGCTGAAGCAGATATCACGGAATCTTCCGCCGATCAAAGTTTCTAGATGACCACCCTATGGCTAGTAGTTTTCCCCCATAAAGTAGAATTTAGAGCACTTTTGTAACATTAGTTAGATCTTTTGTATGCCCTTGCTTGAAATTGATTGGTGTGATATGATTGCGTTTGTCTCATGTGCATATGGGTATTGAATTTCCCCCTAGACCTCATTTCTATTCTAATCTCTTCCCTCTACACCCATCAGACGCCTCCGAGACATGAGCCTGGATTTCAGTTTCCCCCTGAGCTCACTCAGTTGATCCAGCAGCAGAACACTTTGATGCAACTTCTTGTCCAGAACAATCAGAACAGTCAGAACAACAACAACAACCCTCCACCATCATCACCAGTGGAAAACTTGACCCGTTTTATAAGGTTGCAACCACCGGTGTTTTCTAGTAGCATTGAGCCAATAGTTGTTGATGACTGGCTACGTAAGATTGGAAGGGAGTGGACCATCACAAATTGCACGGATGCTGAGAAGGTGCGTTTTTCCGCACATCAATTGGCTGGACCAGCAGTAGCATGGTGGGAGAATTACACAACCACTTTCCCTATAGCCATTATCACTTGGGATCAGTTTCAGCAAGCTTTTTGCACCGCCCATGTCTCAACTGGAGCCATGAGCATGAAGAAGCGTGAGTTTCGCAACTTGCGCCGAGGAAATCGTACTGTGGCTCAGTACGTAGATGAGTTTAGTACTCTACCTCGCTATGCCCCTGATGATGTGGCCACAGATGCTGCGAAGCAGGAAAAGTTTATGGAAGGGCTGAATGATGAGATGAGCATACAGTTGATGGTGGCAACCTTGAACAACTACCAGGAGTTTGTAGACAAGGCTCTCATGATTGAAGGGAAGCAACAACAGATTGAGAGTCGCAAGATGAAGTATGGACAAGGAAAGAATAATTCTGGAGCCCAGCAGAAGCCCCGTTTCACCCCGAACCCGGGAGGTTACACCCATAACCATGGAAGCCACGCCCATAATGGAGGGAGTTCTCATAACCACAATGGCTCCAAGAACGGGAATGGGAATGGAGCAAGAAATAATCAGAACCGCTCTACCCCATCCACACCCGCCAAGAGGGATTTAAGTCACATTACCTGTTTCAAGTGCGGGAAGAATGGACACTACGCCGGGGAGTGCCCTGAAGCAAAGAATGGGAACGATAATGGAAGCGCTGAGAAGAAGCCCAACCCTTTCAACAAGGGACAAGTGAACCACGTGACCGTGGAGGAGGTTGAAGAGCAGCCTGATGCAGTTGTCGGTAAGTTTTTGGTTAAGTCATTTACCGCAGTAGTTCTTTTTGATATTAGTGCATCACATTCATACATTTCAAGGGGATTCGTGAATAGATATAAGTTGCCCACCAAAGTCCTTATGACCCCTATGTTAGTAAGCTCACCAGGAGCGAAATATATGGCAAATCAAGGATGTTTTCAGATTCCATTGACCATTGGACGCCATGTTTTCCCCTCAGACCTAATAGTTTTGGAGTCACAAGGATTTGATGTGATACTAGGTATGGATTGGCTATCGATGTATGGAGGGAACATCGATTGTGCAAGCAAGTCGATTTTACTTACCACCCCAGAGGGAAAAAAGATCAAGTATGTATCTAGGCATGTGCCTAGGAGGACACAAGTAAATTCTCTCTCGGGAGTTGTTCAGGAGGAACTGCCTATAGTAAAGGATTACCCGGATGTATTTCCAGAGGAGCTACCAGGCATGCTGCCAGATCGGTACATTGAGTTTTTGATAGAGTCTTGATAACCCACAAGTGTAGGGGATCAGTTGTAGCCTCTTTCGATAAGTAAGAGTGTCGAACCCAACGAGGAGCTAAAGGCAGAACAAATATTCCCTCAAGTTCTATCGACCACCGATACAACTCTACGCGCGCTTGACGTTTACTTTACCTAGAACAAGTATGAAACTAGAAGTACTTTGTAGTTTTTGTGGGATGGGGTTGCAAGAATATAAAGAGCACGTAAATAAAACTAGGGGCTGCTAAGATAAAGACACAACTAAAGTTAATATAGCGAGTGTGGAAAAGTGGTGGTAGGAGTTGCGAAATTGCCCCTAAGCATTTGACTACGTTACTAGACCGATAGCATGTTTTATGTGGGAGAGGCCACTGCTAGCATGTCATCCCTTACTTGAAACTCTGTGCACTTATGATTGGAACTATTAGCAAGCATCCGAAACTACCAACGTTCATTAAGGTAAAATCCAACCATAACATTATGATATATTGGCCCCCCTTCAATCCCGTATGCATCAATTTCTACGCTAGGTTGAAGCATCTATCACTCTTGCCCTCCAATACGTAGTCCTATCAACATACAACTAACCCTATGGTGTGATCCATGCGCGTGCTAATATGATGGGCACCAAAGGTCAACAACATAACCACAAGCAATTTAAATCAATCATAGCAATTCACCAATCACCGATAGGACAACGAAAATCTACTCACACATCATAGGATGGCAACACATAATTGGATAATAATATGAAGCATAAAGCACCATGTTCAAGTAGAGGGTACAGCGGGTTGCGGGAGAGTGGACCGCTGTAGATAGATGGGGGAAGGTGATGGAGATGTTGGTGAAGATGACTGAGGTGTTGGTGTAGATCGCCGTCACACGATGATGGCCCCGGTGGCACTCCGGTGCCACCGGAAGCGAGGGGGAGAGAGCCCCCTCCTTCTTCTTCTTCCTTGACCTTCTCCCTAGGTGGGAGAAGGGTTTCCCCTCTGGTCCATGGCTTCCATGGAGACGGAGGGGCGAGAGCCCCTCCGAGATTGGATTTGTCTCTCTGTCTCTCTCTGTTTCTGCGTTCCCAGATTCTGGCCCTTCACCGTTTCTTAAATTCCCGAAGATCCGTAACTCCGATTGGGCTCATCTTTTGACACGTTTTTTATCCGGAAATTAGCTTTCTTGCGGCGAAAGAAGGGCATCAACCGCCTTACGGTGTGGGCTCGAGGGCCCAGGGCGCGCCCTGGGCAGGGGGCGCGCCCCCCAGCCTCGAGGTTCACTCGAGCATCGTCTTGCGTTAGTTTCGTGTAATGCCCCGGATGTAACACTTTCCCAATATGGCAATATATAAAATTTGGCTTCATCAGTTCCATTCCGGGTTCTTCGTCTTTTCGGGTTTCGTCATTTTGTAGTGTGCGTGTGTGCATTTCATCCATGTCATGTGCATTGCATTGCATTTGTGTTGTCACTTGCATCCGGTCCCACTCGTCCCTTCCCGTTGTCCGTTTCGAGTCCCGACGTCCTCACACGTGTCCGTGGCATCCCCGAGTCCTTCTTTCGTGTTTGGCCGTGTAACGTTTCCGGTATGGCGTGAGACTTGTCGTGCGATGTTGTTTTGGTACGTGTAACCCGCCTGTCAAGTTTCGTCGCGTTTGGAGTTCGTTTGGTACTCCAACGGGTAACCTCGTGGAATAAAAGTACCTCCTCTTTGAGGCCCAAGACCCCCCCACAACAGCCCAACAACCCAGCACAACCCTTCCCATCATCTCGGCCGTTGAATTGTGATCGCGTGGCCAAAAACCGCTCCTCATTTGGAGTATCCTAGCTCCTTGTGCCTATATAAACGTCCACCCCTCCATTTTTCTCGTCCAAACCCTAATTTCTTCCTCCTCCCGCAGCGCCGGACGTGTCCGCCGCCGCCTCCGGCCTCTCCGCAGCCGCCACGTGGCACCGCCGCCGTCCCACCGCGCCGGCCCGCCCGGCCCGACGCGGGCCCGCCGCCGCCGCGTCCTGGGCCGTGCCGCCCCGCGCACTCCTTCACCGATCTCCTCCGGCTGCTACACCGGCCGCCGCCGGCTGCTGCACCATGCCGGTGCAGGGATCCGCCTCCCCGGCCCCGAGACGCCGCCGCTCGCCGCCTGGAGTTCGCCGTCGCCAAGCCTCAGGCCCCGCCGCCGCCTCCTCCGGTTCCCCGCCGGCCAGAGCCGCCGCAGCCGCCCGTCGTCTCACCGGAGGAGCAAGCCGCCGGCCTCAAGGGCGCCACCGCATCGCGAGCCTCGATCGGCCTCCAGCCCGATCTGGATCGTCCCGATCCAGTGGAGCCCTAACGGGTCCCTATCCAGACCCGCGCGCCCGCGACCCGTTGACCGCTCCGACCCGCGGCCCGTTTGACCGGACCCGACCCGCGTCAGGTTGACCCCTCTGTTTTTTTACTAAGTCTTTAGTGCTTTTCATTGTCTGATGCACTTTTGCGATGATGATAACTTTTACTGTGCTTGTCCGATTTGTGCATATAATATGTCAAAATGATCGTGGTGACATGTACTATGTTTTGTTCCTTTGTGTCATGCATGCTTGAGTCCATCTAGATGTCTTAATCATCATGACAAGAGTGCTACTTGATATAAACAGCTGCTATTAGTTGTTTTGATGCCATGTTTGAGATGTGATAACTTGGTGCATGTTTATCCAAATGAAGCAAATGATATGTCCAAATGTTCATCATGAGATGCTCTACATGTTGGTTGCTATAGGATGCATGATAGATTTCATATTGCCATGTTTATCTCCTTTGCAGAAGTGCATGTGGATGTTAGGTTTTAAAACTTGTTACGAGATGCCTAGTTGAGGAGCTCGTTGCTATTGATGTGGTTGTCCCCATGTTGCATGCTTATATGTTTTGGATTCCCCATCATGTGTTCTTTGCTGTGGTGCAAACCACTTGCCATGTTATGCTTTTAGGTGACTTAAACATGCTCACAAACATGCCATGATAATATTGCTGTTTTAACACTTGGTGAAATTTCACTAAGTCTGGAATTTGTAATATCCGGATGCTATGTTTGCTTGTTGTTCTAGGCAAATCCATGATAGTTTTGGGGTGGCTATTGATCATTCCTTGTTGTATATGTTGTTTTCTATCCATTGATGCCCTCACATGCTCATTTGGGTTGCTGTAGCATATTTAACTCTTGCTCCCAAGTTGCTATAAAATATTGCTGTCAGATTTTTATTGTCATGTTCAAAATGTTGTAGCTTGTTGCTATTGATCCATGCCTCCTACGGAGATGCTCCAATGGAGTTATTTGCTGTAGGATATGTATACTTCATGTACATGCTTCTTGTCACCATGTTTGAGTGCTGTAGAGTATATATTTCTTGCTCCGAAGTTGCTATGTGGCTGTTAGTCTCAGCTTTGCATTGTTTCTTGTTTCGGGTGTATCTTTTAGTCCGTTGCTCCGTTTTGAGCAAGTCCTATATGAAACTTGTGTGGATTTGCATGTAGATTAATAATATAATCTTGTTAACATGTTTTGGAGCATGTTGGTTGATGTTTGGGTGCATCTTGCACCGTTGCCATGTTTATCTTGTTTTGATCATATCTTCTAGACTGTAGCTCCATTTCAAACAAACTTTATATGAAACTTGACTAGATTTTCGTGTAGATTGTCATGGTGCATGTTAACTTGCTGTTTAACAACTTTAACTTAAGGTTTGTTCAGATCTGGACTAATTTCAAACTATGCATATGAGGACTTACCGGATTTGTCTTAAGTAGTTTCCGACCTCATTTAAACCTGCTGTTTCTTGTGTTGTTTCTCTGTGCTTCCTACCTTGCCAGGTTTTGCATCCTAAATAGACTTGTCTTGCATCCTACTTGCTTGAGTATGTTGGCATGTTTCTTGTGCTGTTCTCTCCGTGCTTCCTATGTTGTCTTGCTGTGCATCCTAAGTGCATCTGCAGTGCTTCCTTAGTGCATCAGCCATGCATCCTGTAGTTTGCGCATTGCATCTTGTTTGATTCCGTGCCTCGTGTGTTCTTGTGTTGAGTAGAGCCGGAAGCCGAGACCGAGTACGAGAACGAGGTTACTACCGAGGTTGAGAATGAGGAGCCCTCTTACGATCCCATCGACGACTCGACAGGCAAGATGACCTGACCCAGATATCATTACTATCTTTGCCTATTGCTAGAAGTCTCTCTCTTTAGCTTATTGCCTCGATGTCCATGTTTGTCTGTCAGCCTCCTATTGTAACCATGAATCTGTCTAACCACCCTACCTATGCAAACCTTTGATTGGCTACGTAGGCTTCGCTCAGCCCCTCTTATAGCATTGCTAGTTGCAGGAGAAGATTTGAAGATTCTTGCTTCATGTTGAAGCTTGTTGGGATATCACACTATATAAACTCTTTAATGAAATCATCTATATATTGGTAATGGGTGGAAGGCTGAGCCTCTTGCCCGGTGTTTTGTTCCACTCATGCCGCCCTAGGAACCGTATAAACCGGTGTTATGTTCCTTGATTTTGCGTTCCTCACACGGTTGGGGTTATGGGACCCCCTCGATAAACCGCTTAGCGCTAAGTCTTTTCCAGCAAGTCCCAACATTGGTACTATTTGCCTAATAACTAAAAACTTGCATAGGGCTTTGCAAACCCGAGTTCTTAATCAACAACCCCCGGGCCAGTGCTCCACATGAGTGTTGGTCCGAACTGAGCGGACTGCGGGGCCACCACGAGGAAACTCGAGGATTGGTATACACCTGTAGGACGTCTCATCCGGTCGTGGCTTGAGACTAGATACGCGCGGCTACTGTCAGGGTGTCGGCATGCCGGGAGGATTTGGTGGATTAGTCTTACCTTAGTCGGAGTATCTTGAGCACGGGATTCCGAGAATACTCGGGCCTTCCCACCTTGGAGTTGCGACTCCGCGGATCGTGGGCTTGTAATGGGCCAAGTTGGAACACCCCTGCAGGGTTTTGAACTTTCGAAAGCCGTGCCCGCGGTTATGTGGCAGATGGGAATTTGTTAATATCCGGTTGTAGAAAACTTGACACCATGTTCAGAACACACTACCAGCGTGAGTACCGTGACGATCATTTTCCGAAAAGGGGTTCGGGAAGTGAACACGATGGGGTTATGTTTGACATGCTTAGATAGGATCACTTCGTGATCACCTTGTCGCTCGTGGCCTTCTCTTCTCGCTCTTCTTACGTAAGTTAGTGCTAGTGCTGCTGCAACCTCTTATTCTTTCTTCAGCCTTGTTCCATACCCAAGGCTTGGATAGTTGTGTTACCCGAGAATGGGATTGCTGAGTCCTCTGTGGCTCACAGATTCTACACCACACCAGATGCTGGTACCATGGTGAGCTACTCAGGTGACGGCACCGAGCTATACTGGGAGTACGACGAGGAACGTAGCCGTTACTATGTGCACTATCCCGATGATCAGTAGTGGTTTCTACTAGGGGCGATTCGAACCTGTGGCTTTATGTATGTTTGGTATCTTTCATTTGGATCTTCACCCATAGACGGGTTGTGATGTTATTTGAATGATGTTTGGCTATGTAATGAATTGTGTGACGTGGCGAGTGTAAGCCAACTATCTCTTTTCCTTTTCATCCCTGTTTTTACATGAGATGTGCAAAGATACCGAACTTGAGATCATTCCAGAATGGGCTTATACCTTTAAGTCGTGCCTCGACACGTAGGAGGTATAGTCCCATCCTGGGCATTACAAGTTGGTATTCAGATCCTTCTCCGACCTAGAAGGCCCCACTGATTGATCGAATCGTTGACGGTTGAGTCTAGGAACACACTTTAAGTGTTTTGAGTCCTATATATATATGTATATATATATATATATATATATATATATATATATATATATATATATATATATATATATATATATATATATATATATATATATATATATATATATATATATATATATATATATATATATATATATATATCGGAGAGTAGGTTTTCTTTTGCTCCTCATCTCTTTTCACTCTGGTGAGGACTCCTGACGATTACTCTTGCCTCTTCTACTCTCAAAATTTCACCAATTTTTTTTAGGAATCTCGCGATTATTGTTTGGATTGTTCCGATGTCTTTGTGACGAGAACATTGTTCTCGGTGCCTCCTGTCACTTAGGGGTTGTGGCAGTGTCCCGGGGAGTTGAGCTCCGAGGTGTTGTCATCACAAATTTATCGTATCAGTTCTAGAATACTTAAGACGGCCGACATAAAAAACTCTCCTATGCGGTTAGTGGCAAGATAACCCCGACATCACCCAGTACCGGGGAGGTAGTTCGGGAGTATTGCCATAGCTTGTATAGTAGATGCGTTTCGAAGGTCCGAGGTAGACGGTTTCCGGAAATAACTGGTTATGTGTTGAAGGATGGATACAGCTGGATGTAGGATTAGAGTTGAGTGCGCGATGCTTCCCCTGTATCCCCAACACCTGATTGCATAACTGGAAACTTTCGGAAATTAATAGGTGGGTTCATCTAGTAGCTCATAGGCATTCTTCCAACGAATGTAGGATATGGAGTTCGGGGTTCTACATTGAGTGAAGTAGTTTTATGGCCGTTGTTCCGATCGGGAGTTGCATCTTAAAGGGTCCTTGGCTATGCTGATCCGGGGATTGCAAAACCCTTTTGTAACACGTTCCATAAGCTTTCAGCACGAATATGTCAAACGAAGCTTCTATCTTGTATTTGTTCTATCTGCACCTTGTTGTTTTATTACCTTTTGTTCTCCCAAGTGGCGTCTCGTGAAGAATGTTGTTACTATTAAACCGAGATTTCATTCGTTCCTCTTGTTCGAATGATTCTTGTGAAGACTATGTTGCAATTCTAGCCGTTGATTCAGCTTATGTATTCTTTCAATCAATGGCTAATAGTGGTCATCTCCTTCAGGATGGCTCCTAAAAGGGTTCCCAACGCTAACCCAGAGGGTGAAGAGGTTCCTGATGTTGGAAATATGCCCTAGAGGCAATAATAAAAGTATTATTATTATATTTCCTTGTTCATGATAATTGTGTGTTATTCATGCTTGAATTGTATTGTACGGAAACAACGATACATGTGTGAATATATAGACCACAATGAGTCCCTGGTAGGCCTCTAGTTACCAGCTCGTTGATCAACAGATGGTCACGGTTTCCTGACCATGGACATAGGATGTCAGTGATAACGGGATCACATCATTAGGAGAATGATGTGATGGACAAGACCCAATCCTGAGCATAGCACGAGATCGTATAGTTCGTAATGCATAAGCTTTTCGGTGTCAAGTATTTATTCCTTAGACCATGAGGTTGTACAACTCCCGGATGCCGTAGGAATACTTTGGGTGTGCCAAACGTCACAACGTAACTGGGTGGCTATAAAGGTACGCATCGGGTATCTCCGAAAGTGTCTGTTGAGTTGGTACGAACCGAGACTGGGATGTTGTCACTCCGTATGACGGAGAGGTAACTCTGGGCCCACTCGGTAAGACATCATCATGAGCTCAATGTGACTAAGTAGTTAGTCACGGGATGATGGATTACGTATCGAGTAAAGAGACTTGCCATGACGAGATTGAACAAGGTATCGGGAATACCGACGGCCGAATCTCGGGCAAGTACCGTACCGATGGACAAAGGGAATAACATACGGGATTGAGTGAATCCTTAACACGGTGGTTCATCCAATGAAGATCATCGAGGAACACGTGGGAACCAACATGGGTATCCAGATCCCGCTGTTGGTTATTGACCGGAGAGTGGTCTCGGTCATGTCTACGTGTCTCCCAAACCCGTAGGGTCTACACACTTAAGGTTCGGTAACGCTAGGGTCGTAGAGATACATGCACATGGAAACCCGAAAGTTGTTCGGAGTCCTGGATGAGATCCCGGACGTCACAAGGAGTTCCGGAATGGTCCAGAGGTAAAGAATGATATATAGGAAGTCCAGTTTCGGCCATCGGGTGATCTCCGGGGGTCACCGGGAGTGTCCCGGGACCACCGGAGGGGTCCCGGGGGTCCACCGGGTGGGGCCACCCATCCCGGTGGGGCCCCTAGGCCGCAAGGGGGAAGTGTCCAGCCCTAATGGGCTGGCGCACCACATGGGCCCTCCTCCCCATGCGCCTAGGGTTGAAACCCTAGGGGGGAGGGGGCGCCACTTGCCTTGGGGGGCAAGGATTCCCCCCCTGGCCGCCGCCGCACCCTGCAGATCCCATCTGCAGGGCCGGTGCACCCCCTGGCCCCCTATATATATGTGGGGGGGGGAGAGGTCAGCCGCACCCTTGCCCTGGCGCCTCTCCCCCTCCCGTCACACCTCCATACTCCCTACGCAGGGCGCCGGCAAAGCCCTGCAGGATTCTCCACTGCATCCACCACCACACCGTTGTGCTGCTGGATCTCCGATGACCTCTCCTCCCCCCTTGCTGGATCAAGAAGGAGGAGACGTTGCTGTACCGGACGTGTGTTGAGCGCGGAGGTGCCGTCCGTTCGGCGCTAGATCATCGGTGACGAAGAACGCGAAGAGTACGACTACTTCATCCACGCTTCTTCGAAAGCTTCCGCTCGCGATCTACATAACGGTGTGTAGATGCTCTCTTATTTGCTCGTTGCTAGATGTCTCCTTAGTTGGATCTTGGTGAAAGCGTAGATTTTTTTTGAATTCTGCTATGTTCCCCAATAGTGGCATCTGAGCTAGGTCTTATGCGTAGCATCTTGCACGAGTAGAACACAAAGCTGTTGTGGGCGTTTGAGTTTGTTCAACTTTCTTGCCGTTACTAGTCAATCTTGATTCGGCGGTATTGTAGGATGAAGCGGCCCGAACCGACCTTACACGTACACTTACGTGAGACTGGTTCCACCGACAGACATGCACTAGTTGCATAAGGTGGCTGGCGGGTGTTTGTCTCTCCTACTTTAGTCGGATCGGATTCGATGAATAGGGCCCTTATGAAGGGTAAATAGAAATTGACAAATCACGTTGTGGTTTTGGCGTAGGTAAGAAACGTTCTTGCTAGAAAACCTATAGAAGCCACGTAAAAACTTGCAACAACAATTAGAGGACGTCTAACTTGTTTTTGCAGCATGTGCTATGTGACGTGGTATGGCCAAAACGAAGATGTGATGAATGATATATGTGATGTATGAGATTGATCATGTTCTTGTAATAGGGAATCATGACTTGCATGTCGATGAACTTGACAACCGGCAGGAGCCATAGGAGTTGTCTTAATTATTGTATGACCTGCGTGTCACTAAATAACGCCATGTAATTACTTTACTTCATTGCTAAATGTTAGCTATAGTAGTAGAAGTAATAGTTGGTGTGACGACTTCTGCAAGACACGATGATGAAGATCATGATGATGAAGATCATGGTGTCGAGCCGGTGATAAGATGATCATGGTGCCCCGAAGATGGAGATCCAAGGAGCAAGATGATATTGGCCATATCATGTCACTTTAATTGATTGCATGTGATGTTTATCATGTTTATGCATCTTGTTTACTTAGAATGACGGTAGTAAATAAGATGATCTCTCACTAAAAATTTCAAGAACTGTGTTCCCCCTAACTGCGCACCGTTGCTAAAGTTCGTTGCTCCGAAGCACCACGTGATGATCGGGTGTGATAGGTTCTAACGTTCACATACAACAGGTGTAAGTCAGATTTACACACGCGATACACTTAGGGTTCACTTGACTAGCCTAGCATGTACAGACATGGCCTCGGAACACGGAAGACCGAAAGGTCGAACACGAGTCGTATAGAGGATACGATCAACATGAAGATGTTCACCGTTGATGACTAGTCCACTCACGTGATGATCGGACACGGGCTAGTTGATTCGGATCGTGTATCACTTAGATGACTAGAGAGATGTCATTCTGAGTGGGAGTTCATTAAAATTTGATTAAGATGAACTTAATTATCATGAACTTAGTATAAATTCTTTACAATATCTCTTGTAGATCAAATGGCCCACGCTCCAGTTTCCCTCAACTTCAACGCGTTCCTAGAGAAAACCAAGCTGAAAGACGATGGTAGCAACTATACGGATTGGGTCCGTAACCTGAGGATTATCCTCATAGCTGCCAAGAGATCATATGTCCTTGAAGCACCGCTAGGTGATGCACCTGCTCCCGATGCGGCCCAAGACGTTTTGAACGTCTGGCAGTCGCGTAGTGATGATTACTCCCTGGTTCAGTGCGGCATGCTTTACATCTTAGAGTCGGGGCTCCAAAAACGTTTTGAGCACCACGGAGCATATGAGATGTTCGAAGAGCTGAAAATGGTTTTCCAAGCTCATGCCCGAGTCGAGAGATATGATGTCTCCGACGCATTCTACAACTGTAAGATGGAGGAAAACAGTTCTATCAGTGAGCACATCCTCAAGATTTCTGGATTGCACAACCGCTTGTCTCAGCTGGGAATGAATCTCCCAGATGAAGCGGTCGTTGACAGAATCCTCCAGTCGCTCCCACCAAGCTTCAAGAGCTTCGTGTTGAACTTCAATATGCAGGGGATGGAGAAGTCCATTCCCGAGGTGTATTCGATGCTGAAATCAGCGGAGGTGGACATCAAGAAAGAACATCAAGTGTTGATGGTCAATAAAACCACTAAGTTCAAGAAAGGCAAGGGTAAGAAGAACTTCAAGAAGGACGGCAAGGGAGTTGCCGCGCCCGGTAAGCCTGTTACCGGGAAGAAGCCAAAGCATGGACCCAAGCCTGAGACAGAGTGCTTTTATTGCAAGGGAACGGGTCACTGGAAGCGGAACTGCCCCAAATATTTAGCAGACAAGAAGGCCGGCAACGTCAAAGGTATATATGATATACATGTTATTGATGTGTACCTTACCAGCACTCGTAGTAGCTCCTGGGTATTCGATACTGGTGCAGTTGCTCACATTTGTAACTCAAAACAGGAGCTGCGGAATAAGCGGAGACTGGCAAAGGATGAGGTGACGATGCGCATCGGGAATGGTTCCAAGGTCGATGTGATCGCCGTCGGCACGCTACCTCTACATCTACCCTCGGGATTAGTTTTAAACCTTAATAATTGTTATTTAGTACCAGCTTTGAGCATGAACATTGTATCTGGATCTCGTCTTATGCGAGATGGCTACTCTTTCAAATTGGAGAATAATGGTTGTTCTATTTATTTGAGAGATATGTTTTATGGTCATGCCCCGCTGATCAATGGTTTATTTTTGATGAATCTCGAACGTGATGATACACATATTCAAAGTGTAGATGCCAAAAGATGTAAAGTTGATAATGATAGTTCCACATACTTGTGGCATTGCCGCCTTGGTCATATTAGTGTCAAACGTATGAAGAAGCTCCATTCAGATGGACTTCTAGAGTCTCTTGATTATGAATCATTTGACACGTGCGAACCATGCCTATTGGGCAAGATGACCAAGACTCTGTTCTCCGGAACAATGGAGCGAGCAACCAACTTATTGGAAATCATACATACCGATGTGTGCGGTCCAATGAGTGTTGAGGCTCGCGGAGGCTATCGTTATGTTCTCACCCTCACAGATGACTTGAGTAGATATGGGTATATCTATTTGATGAAACACAAGTCTGAGACCTTTGAAAAGTTCAAGGAATTTCAGAATGAGGTTGAGAATCAACGTGACAGAAAAATAAAGTTCTTACGATCAGATCGTGGGGGTGAATATTTAAGTCATGAATTTGGCACACACCTTAGGAGCTGTGGAATTGTTTCACAATTGACACCACCCGGAACACCTCAACGTAATGGTGTATCCAAATGTCGAAATCGTACTCTGTTGGACATGGTGCGATCTATGATGTCCCTCACCGATTTACCGCTATCTTTTTGGGGTTATGCTTTAGAGACTGCCGCATTCACTTTAAATAGGGCCCCGTCGAAATCCGTTGAGACGACTCCGTATGAACTTTGGTTTGGCAAGAAACCGAAGTTGTCGTTTCTAAAAGTTTGGGGTTGCGATGCTTATGTCAAGAAACTTCAACCTGAAAAGCTCGAACCCAAATCGGAAAAATGCGTCTTCATAGGATACCCAAAGGAAACGATTGGGTACACCTTCTACCACAGATCCGAAGGCAAAGTCTTTGTTGCCAAGAATGGATGCTTTCTAGAGAAAGAGTTTCTCTCGAAAGAAGTGAGTGGGAGGAAAGTAGAACTTGATGAGGTGACAGTCACCCCTCCTGGACCGGAAAGTAGCGCAGCGCAGGAAATTGTTCCTGAGGTGCCTGCACCGACAAGGGAGGAAGTAAATGATGATGATCATGAAGAAACAGATCAAGTTACTACTGAACTTCGAAGGTCCACAAGGGCACGTTCCGCACCAGAGTGGTACGGCAACCCTGTCCTGGAAATCATGTTGTTAGACAACGGTGAACCTTCGAACTATGAAGAAGCGATGGCGGGCCCGGATTCCAATAAATGGCTAGGAGCCATGAAATCCGAGATAGAATGCATGTATGAAAACAAAGTATGGACTTTGGTGGACTTGCCTGATGATAGGCACGCCATAGAAAACAAATGGATATTTATGAAGAAGACAGACGCGGATGGTAATGTGACCATCTATAAGGCTCGGCTTGTCGCTAAGGGTTATCGACAAGCTCAAGGGATTGACTACGACGAGACTGTCTCTCCTGTAGCGATGCTGAAGTCAGTCAGAATCATGTTAGCTATTGCCGCATTCTATGATTATGAGATATGGCAAATGGACGTCAAAACAGCATTCCTTAACGGCTTCCTCAAGGAAGAGTTGTATATGATGCAACCGGAAGGTTTTGTCGATCCAGAGAACGCTAACAAGGTATGCAAGCTCCAACGCTCGATTTACGGGCTGGTGCAAGCATCTCGGAGTTGGAATATTCGCTTTAATGATGTGATCAAAGCGTTTGGATTTATACAGACTTATGGAGAAGCCTGTATTTACAAGAAAGTGAGTGGGAGCTCTGTGGCATTTCTCATATTATATGTGGATGACATATTGCTGATGGGAAATGATATAGAATTCTTGGAAAATGTAAAGGCCTACTTGAATAAAATTTTTCAATGAATGACCTTGGAGAAGCTGCTTACATATTAGGCATCAAAATCTATAGATATAGATCAAGATGCCTCATTGGTCTTTCACAAAGTACATACCTTGACAAGATATTGAAGAAGTTCAATATGGATCAGTCCAAGAAAGGGTTCTTGCCTGTTTTCCAAGGTATGAGATTGAGCAAGGCTTAGTCGCCGACCACGGCAGAAGATAGAGAAAAGACGAGTGTCATTCCCTATGCCTCGGCCATATGTTCTATCATGTATGCCATGCTGTGTACCAGACCTGATGTGAACCTTGCCATAAGTTTGGTAGGGAGGTACCAAAGTGATCCCGGTATGGAACACTGGACAGCGGTCAAGAACATCCTGAAGTACCTGAAAAGGACTAAGGATATGTTTCTCGTTTATGGAGGTGACGAAGAGCTCGTCGTAAAGGGTTACGTCGATGCTAGCTTCGACACAGATCTGGATGACTCTAAGTCTCAAACCGGATACGTGTATATTTTGAATGGTGGGGCAGTCAGCTGGTGCAGTTGCAAGCAAATCGTCGTGGCGGCATCTACATGTGAAGCGGAGTACATAGCTGCTTCTAAAGCAGCGCAGGAAGGAGTCTGGATGAAGGAGTTCATCACCGACCTAGGAGTCATTCCAAGCGCGTCAAGCCCGATGACTCTCTTCTGTGACAACACTGGTGCTATTGCCATTACCAAGGAGCCCAGGTTTCACAAGAAGACCAAGCACATCAAGCGCCGTTTCAACTCCATCCGGAATTATGTTCAGGATGGAGAAATAGATATTTGTAAAGTGCATACGGATCTGAATGTTGCAGACCCGTTGACTAAACCTCTTCCACGGGCAAAACATGATCAACACCAGAACTCTATGGGTGTTCGATTCATCACAATGTAACTAGATTATTGACTCTAGTGCAAGTGGGAGACTGTTGGAAATATGCCCTAGAGGCAATAATAAAAGTATTATTATTATATTTCCTTGTTCATGATAATTGTCTGTTATTCATGCTTGAATTGTATTGTACGAAAACAACGATACATGTGTGAATATATAGACCACAATGAGTCCCTGGTAGGCCTCTAGTTACCAGCTCGTTGATCAACAGATGGTCACGGTTTCCTGACCATGGACATAGGATGTCAGTGATAACGGGATCACATCATTAGGAGAATGATGTGATGGACAAGACCCAATCCTGAGCATAGCACGAGATCGTATAGTTCGTAATGCATAAGCTTTTCGGTGTCAAGTATTTATTCCTTAGACCATGAGGTTGTACAACTCCCGGATGCCGTAGGAATACTTTGGGTGTGCCAAACGTCACAACGTAACTGGGTGGCTATAAAGTTACGCATCGGGTATCTCCGAAAGTGTCTGTTGAGTTGGTACGAACCGAGACTGGGATGTTGTCACTCCGTATGACGGAGAGGTACCTCTGGGCCCACTCGGTAAGACATCATCATGAGCTCAATGTGACTAAGTAGTTAGTCACGGGATGATGGATTACGGATCGAGTAAAGAGACTTGCCATGACGAGATTGAACAAGGTATCGGGAATACCGACGATCGAATCTCGGGCAAGTACCGTACCGATGGACAAAGGGAATAACATACGGGATTGAGTGAATCCATGACACGGTGGTTCTTCCGATGAAGATCATTGAGGAACACGTGGGAACCAACATGGGTATCCAGATCCCGCTGTTGGTTATTGACCGGAGAGTGGTCTCGGTCATGTCTACGTGTCTCCCGAACCCGTAGGGTCTACACACTTAAGGTTCGGTAACGCTAGGGTCGTAGAGATACATGCACGTGGAAACCCGAAAGTTGTTCGGAGTCCCAGATGAGATCCCGGACGTCACGAGGAGTTCCGGAATGGTCCGGAGGTAAAGAATGATATATAGGAAGTCCAGCTTCGGCCATCGGGTGATCTCCGGGGGTCACCGGGAGTGTCCCGAGACCACCGGAGGGGTCCCGGGGGTCCACCGGGTGGGGCCACCCATCCCGGTGGGGCCCCTAGGCCGCAAGGGGGAAGTGTCCAGCACTAATGGGCTGGCGCACCACATGGGCCCTCCTCCCCATGCGCCTAGGGTTGAAACCCTAGGGGGGAGGGGGCGCCACTTGCCTTGGGGGGGCAAGGATTCCCCCCCTGGCCGCCGCCCCACCCTGCATATCCCATCTGTAGGGCCGGCGCACCCCCCTGGCCCCCTATATATATGTGGGGGGGGGGAGAGGGCAGCCGCACCCTTGCCCTGGCGCCTCTCCCCCTCCCGTCACACCTCCATACTCCCTCCGCAGGGCGCCGGCGAAGCCCTGCAGGATTCTCCACTGCATCCACCACCACACCGTTGTGTTGCTCGATCTCCGACGACCTCTCCTCCCCCCTTGCTGGATCAAGAAGGAGGAGACGTTGCTGTACCGGACGTGTGTTGAGTGCGGAGATGCCGTCCGTTCGGCGCTAGATCATCGGTGACGAAGAACGCGAAGAGTACGACTACTTCATCCACGCTTCTTCGAAAGCTTCCGCTCGCGATCTACATAACGGTATGTAGATGCACTCTTATTTGCTCGTTGCTAGATGTCTCCTTAGTTGGATCTTGGTGAAAGCGTAGAAGTTTTTTGAATTCTGCTACGTTCCCCAACACCTGATCGTCCTCCTTCCCCTCCTCCTCCGTCTGAGGCCTGGAGAGCAATCATGCAAGCTACGAACCAGAACACACAAATGCTTATGCAAATGATGCAGAATATTCAAGCAAATCAAGCAAATCAGGGTGCTCATGGGAACCAAGGCAATTTGTTCAACCAACCGCACTTTGCTACGCTCAACCAGTTCTTGGCAAATCAACGAAAGGCACTCAGTTACTGCGTGGACCGTCTAGATGCTGAAGACTGGATAACAGATATCAAGAAGCATTTCGAGTGCAGTAACGTCAGGCCCGAGGACTAAGGATGGAAATTTTATCCATGGACATGGATACCCGCAGATACCCGACCCGAATGGGTAGTGTTTGGGTACATTTTTACGTCCATGGGCAGCATCCGAACCCGACCCGATTATTCATCGATAGGGTATGGACATAATTATATATCCATGGATATACCCGAACCCGACCCGATGGTATAACATGTGGGGGGAAATTCAATGATCCACACCATCCCACCTTTCAATGTATCTTTTCTTTATACAAAATAAAAATAAAATTACACAATCCCTCCCGCACCATAATTTACTACAGTGTCGCTTCACATTCTTTTTCCCTTTTTTAACAGACTCATTCTTCTATCTCCTCGTTAAATGACTCATCATCAATGAGCGACTCCGTCTCCTCGACTTGCTCCTCTCCCGCAGCCCTATGTACAGCCGCCGGCACCGCTAGGCAGCACTTCAGCAGCCAACGCCACCACTGGGCAGTGGCAGCCCAATGCCCAACTCCATATCCCCTCGAATCCTCCATCTTTGCTTCTCCACGCACGCATGGGTACGTCGGCGAGCCGGCGATGGCGGTAGGCTGGTGCAAGGCTCAAATCTGCGATGCAGAGGGGCACGACGTACAGTAGTGCTGTTGCGCGCAGGACCAGGAGCACACCGACGGGGGAGTGCCAGGTGGCAGCTGAAGACCAAGATGAGGAGCATGGTCGTGCAGAGGTGATGACGGCCACATCAAACAGCCAACGCTCAGGGTAATCTTTTGCTTCCTCGATCCCTCTCTTGTATGTCTAGTGTCTTGTACGTGGGTTACTGCATATGTGATGTTCATGAATTTCTGCAAAGTACTCATGTAGTTCAGTTTACAATAGCAACTAGAGCAGAGACTTGCAAAGTTAGGTAATTCCATTTGTTACTAGTAGATTTACAGTTCGTGTTTATACATGGCATGATCTGTAGATATGCATGTTATAGTAATTAGGCATTGTCATATCAGTGAATTTCAATATAGAGGGCTATGAGTGTTCAAGATTCGTTAGAACCTCACACGTAATTTTGGCAGGTCTAGCTTTTTCCCTAACACAAGATAGATAAAGAAATTAATTTGGGTTGGTAGTTACCATTCACTACAACGTAGAGATCACAGTATTTCCAAATTTGTACAGTTTATTGTTTTGACTGAAACTGCACAGTCCAAATATTATGTACCTTGGCTCACTTTAGCTGCTCAGGATGGAGCACAAGGCCCTATTATGGTTAGCCCTGTAATTCTACTTTTGAATGTTGCAAACGTGCAATGTTTGTTCTGTTTTTTTCGTGATTTAATAGTTATGCTTTTGTTATGTTCAATTCAAGGATGAGTCTGATTCCATGATAACTAAAGTCTAGAAGGTGATGCCTAGAACATCGAGGTGAAGAATGGAAGATGGTGCCCAGAACATTAAGGTGAAGAATGCAAGAGGATGCATCATTGTACCGTGATTACTTGATGATGTGCTATGCCATTTTGTGAGAAACCAAGATTGAGAAATGTTGTTCTGTTATTGCTATGTTAATTAATGAGGACTGAGAATTGTGTAGTTATATTATTCGATGTTATGCCATTTTGTGAGAATATGAGAGATTATTTGGTGATGCGCACTTGAGTTGTGTCGTTTCGTTAAAATTTGAGAGCTTATGTGAATCTTCTGCAATGTCTTATGCATACGCGTTGAGAGAACCCGATGGATATCCATACCCGATGGATATTCATCGGGTTTGGACATGGACATAATTTTTCGCCCATGGATATTTTCATGGATGGGCACTTAATGTCTTCATGGATTTGGATATGGATTTGATATTGTTCAACCCGAACCGAACCCGACCCATTGCCATCCTTACCAAGGACTATGTGAAGTTTGCAGCCTTCCAACTCAAGGACCAAGCAGCTGATTGGTGGCAGCAGTACAAAGACTCTAGAGCAGGGCATGTAATCTCCTGGGATGACTTCTGCAAGGACTTTCGTTCTCACCACATTCCAACAAGTGTCATCGAGGATATGCGTGAGCAATTCCGCAACCTGAAGCAAGGCTCTATGTCTGTCTACCAATATAATGTCAAGTTCCAGAACCTTGCCCGCTATGCAAAGCAAGACATCCCAGATGCCAAGAGCAAGATCTATCAGTTCCGTGGTGGTCTGAAGGATGAACTCCAACTTGCTCTCACCTTGTTCGAGCCTGATGAGTTTGATAAATTCTATAACATGACACTTAAGCAAGAGGCAGCCCAGCTCAAGATGGAAGCTTCCAAAAAGAGGATCAGAGACGCTGTTCACTCCTCCTCTTCTTCTCAAGTGGTCGCGAAGCAACAAAAGTTTTGGCTTCCACCTTCTCCAGCGATCCGAGCTCCCAACAACAACAACAAGAATTCTGGTGGTCGTTCTTTCTCCCACCCACACAACCAAGGCAATCAGTCCAAGTCACAGTACCAAGCCCCAAGACCAAGTGTTCCTCCTCCTCGTCCACTTGCTGAGGTCACTTGCTACAAATGTGGTCTGAAGGGTCATTATTCCAACAAGTGCACCAACCCAAGGCGCCTTCCGCCTCCTCCACCTGTCAGTACTGCTATTGTCAAGCACAATCCCAAGCAAGCAAGAGTGAATATGATGAATGCAGCTCAAGCAGAAAATTCTTCAGATGTGATACTTGGTAACCTTCCAGTCAATCTTAAACCTGCTAAAGTGTTGTTTGATTCTGGTGCATCACATTCCTTCATGTCATTTCCTTTTGCATCCAAGCACAATGTGGGCGCAGTGGCCTTGCCAAAGGAGTTACAAATTATTTCTCCGGGCAAATGCATGACTTCTAGATTATATGCTCCGGATGTTTCTATTCGCATGGGTGATTACCGCTTTCTGGCTTCTCCGGTTGTTCTCGGCAACTCCGACATTGATCTTATTCTCGGGATGGATTGGCTTTCTCAGCATGATGCTCACATTGATTGGGCAAATAAGGAAGTCAAGATTACTCATCCTAACGAAGATGTGATTATCTTCGCCTCTCGAGATAACACAAAGCTATTCTCTCTCAATGACAAGGGCGAGATTAATGCCATCTCTCAAATTCCGGTGGTCAATGAATACGAAGACGTTTTCCCTGAAGAGCTTCCAGGCATGCCTCCGCATCGTCAAGTTGAATTTGTCATTGAACTCGAGCCTGGTACTGAGCCAGCATGCCGGCGTCCGTACAAGCTCTCCCCTGAAGAGTTGAAGAAACAGCTTGATGAACAAGAGCGTATGGGTCTGATCAGGCCTAGCACGTCTCCTTGGGGCTGTGGTGTCTTATTTGTCAAGAAGAAGGATGGCACGGAGCACCTTTGCGTTGATTACCGGCTATTGAACAAGAAGACAATAAAGAACAAGTATCCGCTCCCCAACATCAATGAATTGTTCGAGCAGCTCAAGGGAGCTAAAGTGTTCTCAAAGCTCGACCTTCGAATGGGTTATCACCAAATTCGCATTCGTGAAGAAGATATCCACAAGACTGCCTTCAGAACGAGCTACGGCTCCTATGAGTATACAGTCATGTCTTTTGGCCTCGCTAATGCTCCACCTACCTTCTCGAGAATGATGCACTACATTTTCAACCCCTACACCAACGAATTCGTGCTTGTGTATCTGGATGACATCTTGGTATTCTCCATGAATGAAGAGGATCACGAAAAGCACCTCCGTCTGGTTCTCGACAGACTCCGTGAACATAAGTTCTATGCCAAGTTCTCCAAGTGCGAATTCTGGCTCGATAAGGTCTTGTATCTGGGCCATATCATCTCCGCCGACGGTATTGCGGTCAACCCCGAGAAAGTTGAAGCGATTGTCAACTGGGAACCACCTCAGAACGTCAAGCAACTCCGAGGCTTCCTTGGTCTTGCTAGCTATTGCAGAAGGTTCGTTGAGAACTTCTCCAAGATTGTCAAGCCTCTCTCCAACTTGCTGCAGAAGAATGTCAAGTACAACTGGTCTCCGGATTGTGATGTGGCATTCAAAACTCTCAAAGAAAAGCTCATCTCTGCTCCAGTTCTTACTCCTCCAGATGAGTCCAAGCCCTACGAAGTATTCTGTGATGCTTCTCTTCAAGGACTTGGTGGTGTGCTAATGCAGGACAAGAAGATTGTGGCATACACTTCTCGTCAACTGAAGCCAAGTGAGAAGAACTACCCCACTCATGATCTCGAGCTAGCAGCTGTGGTACACACCTTGATTACGTGGAGACACCTTCTGTTGGGCAGAAAAGTCGACATCTTCACCGATCACAAGAGCTTGAAGTACATCTTCACACAGCCAAACCCGAACCTTCGCCAGACTCGTTGGGTTGAGATGATCCAAGAGTATGATCCAAGAATCGAATACACACCTGGAAAGGCCAATGTCATTGCAGATGCCTTGAGCAGAAAGGCATATTGCAACAGTCTCCTTATCAAGCCGTTTCAGCCTGAGCTTTGTGAAGCATTCAGGAAGCTCAACCTCCAAGTTGTTCCGCAAGGCTTTCTTGCAAATCTTCAAGTTGCTCCTCCCTTGGAAGATCAGATTCGTGAGGCCCAACTCAATGATGCTATGGTGCAGAAAGTGAAACATGGTATTGCAAAGGGTACTCCCAAATACAAGTGCTATCGCGTTGATGAGAGATATACCTTGTTCTTTGAGGACATACTTGTGGTTCCCAAGGGTGATCTCAGGAAGCTCATAATGAACGAAGCACATGATTCCCTCCTGTCGATTCATCCTGGCAGTTCCAAGATGTACCAAGACCTCAAGCAATCTTACTGGTGGACTCGCATGAAAAGGGAGATTGCCCAATTCGTGAATGAATGTGATGTTTGCAGAAGAGTGAAGGCAGAGCATCAACGTCCATCCGGTCTTCTCCAACCTCTTCCTATCCCCGAGTGGAAATTCGACCACATTGAAATGGATTTCGTCACTGGGTTTCCCAAGTCCAAGAAAGGGAATGCTTCTATCTTTGTGGTGATTGACAAGCTTACCAAAGTAGCTCACTTCCTTCCAGTCAAAGAATCCATCAATGCAGCTCAACTGGCAGAGTTGTACATTTCTAGAATTGTGTCCTTACATGGCACTCCTCAAGTTATCTCCTCAGACCGTGGAAGTTTGTTCACATCCAAGTTCTGGGACTCCTTTCAGTCTGCCATGGGCACTAAGATCCGTTTCAGCACTGCATTTCACCCTCAGACTAGTGGTCAAGTCGAAAGAGTGAATCAGATACTCGAAGACATGCTCAGGGCTTGTGTCATCTCTTTTGGCATGAAGTGGGAAGATTGCCTTCCGTTTGCCGAGTTCTCTTACAACAACAGCTTCCAAGCAAGTGCCGGCAAAGCTCCATTTGAAATCCTCTATGGCAGAAAGTGCCGTACTCCTCTCAACTGGTCCAAGACTGGTGAACGTCAACTTCTTGGCAATGACTTGATCTCAGAAGCCGAGGAAATGTGCAAAGTCATACGTGAGAATCTCAAGGCCGCTCAGTCACGTCAGAAGAGCTACTATGACGGCAAGCATCGTGATTTGGCCTTCAACATTGGGAATCATGTCTATCTCCGTGTTTCTCATATGAAAGGCACCCAAAGCTTCGGTATCAAAGGAAAGCTTGCTCCTAGATACATGGGCCCTTTCAAGATCCTTGGCAAAAGAGGCGATCTAGCCTATCAACTTGAGCTCCCTTCCAACTTCGCTAATGTTCATGATGTGTTTCACGTGTCTCAACTCCGCAAGTGCTTCAAGACACCTGAACGCACCATTCCGTTTGAGGAGATTGATCTTCAACAAGATTTGTCTTACCGAGAGCATCCCGTTGCTATTCTCGAAGAAACCGAGCGCATGACCCGCAACAAGTCAATCAAGTTCTTGAAAGTCAAGTGGTCACACCATACCGACCGAGAAGCTACGTGGGAACGAGAAGATCACCTTCGTTCCGAGTACCCTTCCTTCTTCCAGTCCTAGATCTCGGGACGAGATCTTTTCGTAGTAGAGGAGAGTTTGTAATGCCCCGGATGTAACACTTTCCCAATATGGCAATATATAAACTTTGGCTTCATCAGTTCCATTCCGGGTTCTTCGTCTTTTCGGGTTTCGTCATTTTGTAGTGTGCGTGTGTGCATTTCATCCATGTCATGTGCATTGCATTGCATTTGTGTTGTCACTTGCATCCGGTCCCACTCGTCCCTCCCCGTTGTCCGTTTCGAGTTCCGATGCCCTCACACGTGTCCGTGGCATCCCCGAGTGTTGGGGAACGTTGCATGGGAAACAAAAATTTTTCCTACGCTCACCAAGATCAATCTAGGAGATGCATCTACGAGGGGAGAGTTGGATCCACATACCCTTGTAGATCGCTAAGCGGAAGCGTTCAAGAACGCGGTTGATGGAGTCGTACTCGCCGCGATTCAGATCGCCGAAGATCCTAGCACCGAAGCAACGATGCCTCCGCGTTCTTCACACGTACAGCTCGGGGACGTCTCCTCCTTCTTGATCCAGCAAGGGGGAAGGAGAGGTTGATGGAGAATCCAGCAGCACGACGGCGTGGTGGAGATGGTGGTGAAGGATTCCAGCAGGGCTTCGCCAAGCACTGCGGGAAAACGAAGATTGTTGTGGGAGAGGGAGGGCAGCGCCGAGGCACGAACGTGTGTGGCTGCCCTCCCTCTACCTCTCTTTATATAGGAGGGAGAGAGGTGAGGGGGCGCCCTAGGGTTTCCCCTAGGGGCCGGCGGACAGGGCAGATGGGGAGGGGGCGGCGCCCCCTGGGGCTAGGGTTTCCCCCCCAGGTGCCTTGCCCCCCAAGCCTAAGGGGGTGCGGCCGCCCTAGGGGGGTCCAGCCCCCTTGGCGCATGAGGAGAGGGCCCAGGGGGGGGGGGCGCACAGCCCTATGAGGGCTGTTGCGTCTCCCCTTTGTGGCCCATTAGGCCCGAAACTCTTTCCGGGACCCCGAAAACCCCTTTCGGTCATCCGCCGACTTCCCGATACTCCCCGGAACACTTCCGGACTCCGATCACTCTCATCCTATATATCAATCTTCGTCCCCGGACCATTCCGGAGACCCTCGTCATGTCCGGGATCTCATCCGGGACTCCGAACAACCTTCGGTAACCATGCACTGTTCTCACTAACAACCCTAGCGTCACCGAACCTTAAGTGTGTAGACCCTGCGGGTTCGGAAACTATGCAGACATGACCGAGACACTCCCAGGTCAATAACCAATAGCGGGATCTGGATACCCATATTGGTTCCCACACGTTCCTCGATGATCTCATCGGATGAACCACGATGTCAAGGATTCAGGCAATCCCGTATACAGTTCCCTTTGTCTCGTCGGTATGTTACTTGCCCGAGATTCGATCGTCGGTATCTCTATACCTAGTTCAATCTCGTTACTGGCAAGTCTCTTTACTCGTTACCGTAATACATAATCCCGTGACTAACTACTTAGTCACTTTGAGCTCATTGAGATGACGTATTACCGAGTGGGCCCGGAGATACCTCTCCGTCACACGGAGTGACAAATCCCAGTCTCGATCTATGTCAACTCAACATACACCTTCGGAGATACCTATAGAGTACCTTTATAGTCACCCAGTTACGTTGCGACGTTTGGCACACACAAAGCACTCCTACGGTGTCAGTGAGTTACATGATCTCATGGTCATAGGAACTTATACTTGACATGCAGAAAACTATAGCGATAACTGACACGATCAAAAGCTATGTTTAACGTTTGGGTCTCGTCCATCACATCATTCTCCTAATGATGTGATCCCGTTATCAAATGACAACTCATGTCTATGACCTGGAAACCGCGGTCATCTTTGATCAACGAGCTAGTCCTGAAGAGGCTTACTAGGGACCTCAAGTTTGTCTATTTATCCACACATGTATTTGAGTTTCCAGTCAATACAATTATAGCATCGATAATAAACGATTATCATGAACAAGGAAATATAATAATAACTCTTTTATTATTGCCTCTAGGGCATATTTCCAACAGTCTCCCACTTGCACTAGAGTCAATAATCTAGCATTACAAGGTGATGAATCTAACACCCATAGAGTCTTGGTGTTGATCATGCTTAGCCCGTGGAAGAGGCTTAGTCAACGGATCTGCAACATTCAAATCCGTATGTACTTTGCAAATGCTTATGTCCTCCTCCTTGACTGTATCGCGGATGGAATTGAAGCGTCGCTTTATGTGTCTGGTCCTCTTGTGAAACCTTGGTTCCTTGGCTAGAGCAATGGCACCAGTGTTGTCACAAAACAGAGTCATTGGGTTTAATGCACTAGGCACAACTCCAAGATCTGTCACGAACTCCTTCATCCAGACACCTTCCTTTGCCGCCTCCGAGGCAGCTATGTACTCCGCTTCGCACGTAGAATCGGCTACCACGCTTTGCTTGGAACTGCACCAGCTTACAGCTCCCCCGTTGAGAATATATACGTATCCGGTTTGAGACTTAGAGTCATCCGGATCAGTGTCAAAGCTTGCATCGACGTAACCCTTTACGACGAGCTCTTGATCACCTCCATAAACGAGAAACATTTCCTTAGTCCTTTTCAGGTACTTTAGGATATTCTTGACCGCTGTCCAGTGATCCATACCAGGATTACTTTGAAACCTTCCGGCCATACTTATGGCAAGGCTGACATCTGGTCTTGTGCACAGCATCGCATACATGATAGAGCCTATGGCTGAAGCATAGGGGACGACACTCATCTTTTCTCTATCTTCCGCAGTCACTGGGCATTGAGTCTTACTCAACTTTGTACCTTGCAATACCGGCAAGAACCCCTTCTTGGATTGATCCATTTTGAACTTCTTCAAAACTTTATCAAGGTATGTACTTTGTGAAAGTCCTATCAAGCGTCTTGATCTATCTCTATAGATCTTGATGCCCAATATGAAAGCAGCTTCACCGAGATCCTTCATTGAAAAACTCTTGTTCAAATACCCCTTCACGCTATCCAAAAATTCTATATTGTTTCCAATCAGCAATATGTCATCCACATATAATATTAGAAACGCTATAGAGCTCCCACTCACTTTCTTGTAAATACAAGCTTCTTCGTAAACTTGTACAAACCCAAACGCTTTGATCACCTCATCAAAGCGAAGATTCCAACTCCGAGATGCTTGCACCAGCCCATAAATGGAACGCTGGAGCTTGCATACTTTGTCAGCATTCTCTGGATCGACAAAACCTTCCGGTTGTATCATATACAACTCTTCCTTAAGAAAACCGTTAAGGAACGCTGTTTTGACATCCATCTGCCAAATTTCATAATTGAAATATGCAGCTATTGCTAACATGATTCGGACGGATTTAAGCATCGCTACGGGTGAGGAAGTCTCATCGTAGTCAATCCCTTGAACTTGTGAAAAACCCTTTGCCACAAGTCGAGCTTTATACACGGTGACATTGCCGTCAGCGTCCGTCTTCCTCTTAAAAATCCATTTATTCTGAATGGCCTTCCGCCCTTCAGGTAATACTTCCAAAGTCCATACTTTGTTTTCATACATGGATCCCATCTCGGATTTCATGGCCTCTAACCATTTGTCGGAATCCGGGCCCACCATCGCTTCTCCATAGCTCGTAGGTTCACTGTTGTCCAACAACATGACCTCCAAGACATGGTTACCATACCACTCAGGTGCAGTGCGTACCCTTGTCGACCTACGAGGTTCGGTAGTAACTTGATCAGAAGCTTCTTGATCATCATCATTGGCTTCCTCTTCGACCTCTGCAGGCTCCACAAAAACATCTTTCTGTGCTGCGCTACTCTCTGGTTGAAGCAGAGGTTCAATAACCTCATCAAGTTCTACCTTCCTCCCACTCAATTCTTTCGAGAGAAACTCTTTCTCGAGAAAGGACCCGTTCTTAGCGACAAACACTTTGCCCTCGGATCTGAGATAGAAGGTGTACCCAACCGTCTCTCTTGGGTATCCTATGAAGACACATTTGTCCGCTTTGGGTTCGAGCTTTTCTGGCTGAAGCCTTTTGACATAAGCATCGCAACCCCAAACTTTGAGAAAAGACAACTTAGGTTTCTTACCAAACCATAGTTCATACGGTGTTGTCTCAACGGACTTAGATGGAGCCCTATTTAAAGTGAATGCAGCTGTCTCTAACGCATATCCCCAGAACGATAGTGGCAAATCGGCAAGAGACATCATAGAACGCACCATATCTAATAGGGTTCGATTACGACGTTCGGACACACCATTACGCTGTGGTGTTCCAGGTGGCGTCAACTGTGAAAAAATTCCACATTTTCTTAAGTGATTGCCAAACTCATAACTCAGATACTCTCCCCCTCGATCAGATCGTAGGAACTTGATCTTCTTGTTACGATGATTCTCAACTTCACTCTGAAATTGCTTGAACTTTTCAAAAGTTTCAGACTTATGCTTCATTAAGTAAATATACCCATATCTACTTAAGTCGTCAGTGAAGGTGAGAAAATAACGATATCCACCGCGCGCCGTGACACTCATCGGACCACACACATCAGTATGTATGATTTCCAATAAGTCACTTGCCCGTTCCATTGTTCCTGAAAACGGGGTCCTTGTCATCTTGCCCATGAGGCACGGCTCGCATGTGTCAAGTGATTCAAAATCAAGAGACTCCAAAAGTCCATCAGCATGGAGCTTCCTCATGCGTTTCACGCCGATATGACCCAGACGGCAGTGCCACAAGAAAGTGGTATTATTGTTATCAACTCTACATCTTTTGGCATCAATGTTATGAACATGTGTATCATCACTATCGAGATTCAATAAGAATAAACCCCCAACTTCGGGTGCATGACCATAAAAGATATTACCCATATAAATAGAACAACCTTTATTCTCTGATTTAAATGAGTAACCGTCTCGCAATAAACAAGATCCAGATATAATGTTCATGCTCAACGCAGGCACTAAATAACAATTATTCAGGTTCATAACTAATCCCGATGGTAATCGAAGAGCGAGCGTGCCGACGGCGATCACATCAACCTTGGAACCATTCCCCACGCGCATCGTCACTTCGTCCTTCGCCAGCCTCCGTTTATTCCGTAGTTCCTGTTTAGAGTTGCAAATGTGAGCAACCGAACCGGTATCAAATACCCAGGCACTACAACGAGAGTTGGTGAGGTACACATCAATAACATGTATATCATATATACCTTGCTTGTTGTTGTTGTTGGCCCCCTTCTTGTCTGCCAGATACTTGGGGCAGTTCCGCTTCCAGTGGCCGTTCCCCTTGCAATAGAAGCACTCAGTCTCTGGCTTGGGTCCAGCCTTGGGTTTCTTCACTGGATGAGCAACTGCCTTGCCACCCTTCTTAGAGTTACCCTTCTTGCCCTTGCCATTTTTCTTGAAACTGGTGGTTTTATTGACCATCAACACTTGATACTCCTTCTGGATGTCTGCCTCAGCGACTTTCAGCATTGAAAACAGCTCGGCGATGGACTTGTTCATCCCTTGCATGTTATACTGCTGCACGAAGCTCTTGTAGCTAGGTGGGAGTGACTGGAGAATTCTGTCAATGATAGCCTCCTCTGGGAACACAAGTCCTAGATCAGCTATGCGGGTATAGTACCCAGACATCTTCAGCAAGTGCTCACTGACAGACGAATTCTCCTCCATCTTGCAAGCAAAGAATTTATCGGTGGTCTCATACCTCTCGATCTTAGCATTCTTTTCAAAGATGAACTTCAACTCCTGGAACATCTCGTATGCTCCATGACGTTCAAAACGCCTTTGAAGTCCTCCTTCCAAGCTATACAACATGGCACACTGCACGACTGAGTAGTCATCCGAGCGCGTCTGCCAGGCGTTCATAACGTCCACAGAGGCCAGAGCGGGGGGTTCACCTAGCGGTGCACTTAGGACATAAACCTTTTGGGTAGCTGTGAGGATGATCCTCAGATTGCGGAGCCAGTCCACAAAGTTGCTCCCATCATCTTTCAGTTTAGCTTTCTCTAGGAACGCATTAAAATTCAGGGGAGCTACTGCGCGAGCCATCTACAACAAAAGATTTGCAAAGACATTTTAGACTATTGTTCATGATAAGTGAGCTATTACCTAATCAAATTATTTATAACTCCCACTCAAATTGACATCCCTCTGGTCATTCGAGCGTGACATGATCCAGATCCACCAACCCAAGTCCGATCATCACGTGAGATGAGGTGGTGTCAATGGTGAACATCTACATGTTGATCATATCTACTATATGACTCATGCTCGACCTTTCGGTCTTCCGTGTTCCGAGGCCATGTCTGTACATGCTAGGCTCGTCAAGTCTAACCCGAGTGTTCTGCATGTGCAAAACTGGCTTGCACCCGTTGTATGCGAACGTAGAGTCTATCACACCCGATCATCACGTGGTGCTTCGAAACGACGAACCTTCGCAACGGCGCACACTCGGGGGGAACACAATTTTATCTTGAAATTTTAGTGAGGGATCATCTTATAATGCTACCGTCGTCCTAAGCAAAATAAGATGCATAAAAGGATTAACATCACATGCAAATCATAAGTGACATGATATGGCCATCAACTCGTGCTTTTGATCTCCATCACCAAAGCACCGGCATGATCTCCATCGTCACCGGCGCCACACCATGATCCCCATCATCATGATCTCCATCATCGTGTCGCCATCGGGGTTGTCGCGCGCCCACCATGCTTTTACTACTATTGCTACCGTTTAGCGATAAAGTAAAGCATTACAAAGCGCTTAATGATTGACACGCAGGTCATACAAAAATTAAAGACAACCCTATGGCTCCTGCCGGTTGCCGTATACATCGACATGCAAGTCGATATTAACTATTACAACATGATCATCTCATACATCAAATATATCTCATCATGTCATTGGCCATATCATATCACATACATACCCTGCAAAAACAAGTTAGACGTCCTCTAATTTGTTGTTGCATGTTTTACGTGGCTGCTATGGGTATCTAGCAAGAACGCTTCTTACCTACGCAAAGCCACAACGGTGATATTTAAGTTGCTATTTAACCTTCTACAAGGACCGCCTTTTTCTATTCCGATTCAACTAAGATAGGAGAGACAGACACCCGCCAGCCATCTTATGCAACAAAAGTCACATGTCTGTCGATGGAACCGGTCTCATGTACGTGGACATGTAAAGTTGGTCCGGGCCGCTTCATCCCATAATACCGCTGAATCAAGAAAGACTAAGGAGGGAAGCAATCTAAACATCAACGTCCACAAACCCTTTTGTGTTCTACTCGTGAAAGCATCTACGCAAGATCCTAGCTCATGATGCCACTGTTGGGGAACGTTGCATGGGAAACAAAAATTTTTCCTACGCTCACCAAGATCAATCTAGGAGATGCATCTACGAGGGGAGAGTTGGATCCACATACCCTTGTAGATCGCTAAGCGGAAGCATTCAAGAACGCGGTTGATGGAGTCGTACTCGCCGCGATTCAGATCGCCGAAGATCCTAGCACCGAAGCAACGGTGCCTCCGCGTTCTTCACACGTATAGCTCGGGGACGTCTCCTCCTTCTTGATCTAGCAAGGGGGAAGGAGAGGTTGATGGAGAATCCAGCAGCACGACGGCGTGGTGGAGATGGTGGTGAAGGATTCCAGCAGGGCTTCGCCAAGCACTGCGGGAAAACGAAGATTGTTGTGGGAGAGGGAGGGCAGCGCCGAGGCACGAACGTGTGTGGCTGCCCTCCCTCTGCCTCTCTTTATATAGGGGGGAGAGAGGGGAGGGGGCGCCCTAGGGTTTCCCCTAGGGGCCGGCGGCCAGGGCAGATGGTGAGGGGGCGGCGCCCCCTGGGGCTAGGGTTTCCCCCCCAGGTGCCTTGCCCCCCAAGCCTAAGGGGGTGCGGCCGCCCTAGGGGGGTCCAGCCCCCTTGGCGCATGAGGAGAGGGCCCAGGGGGGCGCACAGCCCTATGAGGGCTGTTGCGTCTCCCCTTTGTGGCCCATTAGGCCCGAAACTCTTTCCGGGACCCCGAAAACCCCTTTCGGTCATCCGCCGACTTCCCGATACTCCCCGGAACACTTCCGGACTCCGATCACTCTCATCCTATATATCAATCTTCGTCCCCAGACCATTCCGGAGACCCTCGTCACGTCCGGGATCTCATCCGGGACTCCGAACAACCTTCGGTAACCATGCACTGTTCTCACTAACTACCCTAGCGTCACCGAACCTTAAGTGTGTAGACCCTGCGGGTTCGGAAACTATGCAGACATGACCGAGACACTCCCAGGTCAATAACCAATAGCGGGATCTGGATACCCATATTGGTTCCCACACGTTCCTCGATGATCTCATCGGATGAACCACGATGTCAAGGATTCAGGCAATCCCGTATACAGTTCCCTTTGTCTCGTCGGTATGTTACTTGCCCGAGATTCGATCGTTGGTATCTCTATACCTAGTTCAATCTCGTTACTGGCAAGTCTCTTTACTCGTTACCGTAATACATAATCCCGTGACTAACTACTTAGTCACTTTGAGCTCATTGAGATGACGTATTACCGAGTGGGCCCGGAGATACCTCTCCGTCACACGGAGTGACAAATCCCAGTCTCGATCTATGTCAACTCAACAGACACCTTCGGAGATACCTGTAGAGTACCTTTATAGTCACCCAGTTACGTTGCGACGTTTGGCACACACAAAGCACTCCTACGGTGTCAGTGAGTTACATGATCTCATGGTCATAGGAACTTATACTTGACATGCAGAAAACTATAGCGATAACTGACACGATCAAAAGCTATGTTTAACGTTTGGGTCTCGTCCATCACATCATTCTCCTAATGATGTGATCCCGTTATCAAATGACAACTCATGTCTATGACCTGGAAACCGCGGTCATCTTTGATCAACGAGCTAGTCCTGAAGAGGCTTACTAGGGACCTCAAGTTTGTCTATTTATCCACACATGTATTTGAGTTTCCAATCAATACAATTATAGCATGGATAATAAACGATTATCATGAACAAGGAAATATAATAATAACTCTTTTATTATTGCCTCTAGGGCATATTTCCAACACCGAGTCCTTCTTTCGTGTTTGGCCGTGTAACGTTTTCGGTATGGCGTGAGACTTTTCGTGCGATGTTGTTTTGGTACGTGTAACCCGCCTGTCAAGTTTCGTCGCGTTTGGAGTTCGTTTGGTACTCCAACGGGAAACCTCGTGGGCTAAAAGTACCTCCTCTTTGAGGCCCAAGACCCCCTCCACAACAGCCCAACAACCCAGCACAACCCTTCCCATCATCTCGGCCGTTGAATTGTTATCGCGTGGCCGAAAACCGCTCCCCATTTGGAGTCTCCTAGCTCCTTGTGCCTATATAAACGTCCACCCCTCCATTTTTCTCGTCCAAACCCTAATTTCTTCCTCCTCCCGCAGCGCCGGACGTGTCCATCCCTGGCCGGACGTGTCCGCCGCCGCCTCCGGCCTCTCCGCAGCCGCCACGTGGCACCGCCGCCGTCCCACCGCGCCGGCCCGCCCGGCCCGACGCGGGCCCGCCGCCATCGCGTCCTGGGCCGCGCCCCCCCGTGCACTCCTCCACCGGTCTCCACCGGCTGCTGCACCGGCCGCCGCCGGCTGCTGCACCATGCCGGCGCAAGGATCCGCCGCCCCGGCCCCGAGACGCCGCCGCTCGCCGCCTGGAGTTCGCCGCCGCCAGGCCTCAGGCCCCGCCGCCGCCTCCTCCAGTTCCCCGTCGGCCGGAGCCGCCGCAGCCGCCCGTTGTCTCACCGGAGGAGCAAGCCACCGGCCTCGAGGGCGCCGCCGCATCGCGAGCCTCGATCGGCCTCCAGCCCGATCTGGATCGTCCCGATCCAGTGGAGCCCTAACGGGTCCCGATCCAGACCCGCGCGCCCGCGACCCGTTGACCGCTCCGACCCGCGGCCCGTTTGACCGGACCCGACCCGCGTCAGGTTGACCCCTCTGTTTTTTTTACCAAGTCTTTAGTGCTTTTCATTCTCTGATGCACTTTTGCGATGATGATAACTTTTACTGTGCTTGTCCGATTTGTGCATATAATATGTCAAAATGATCGTGGTGACATGTACTATGTTTTGTTTCTTTGTGTCATGCATGTTTGAGTCCATCTAGATGTCTTAATCATCATGACAAGAGTGCTACTTGATATAAAGTGCTGCTATTAGTTGTTTTGATGCCATGTTTGAGATGTGATAACTTGGTGCATGTTTATCCGAATGAAGCAAATGATATGTCCAAATGTTCATCATGAGATGCTCTACATGTTGGTTGCTATAGGATGCATGATAGATTTCATATTGCCATGTTTATCTCCTTTGCAAAAGTGCATGTGGATGTTAGGTTTTTAAACTTGTTACGAGATGCCTAGTTGAGGAGCTCGTTGCTATTGATGTGGTTGTCCCCATGTTGCATGCTTATATGTTTTGGATTCCCCATCATGTGTTCTTTGCTGTGGTGCAAACCACTTGCCCTGTTATGCTTTGAGGTGACTTAAACATGCTCACAAACATGCCATGATAATATTGCTGTTTTAACATTTAGTGAAATTTCACTAAGTCTGGAATCTGTAATATCCGGATGCTATGTTTGCTTGTTGTTCTAGGCAAATCCATGATAGTTTTGGGGTGGCTATTGATCATTACTTGTTGTATATGTTGTTGTCTATCCATTCATGCCCTCACATGCTCATTTGGGTTGCTGTAGCATATTTAACTCTTGCTCCCAAGTTGCTATAAAATATTGCTGTCAGGTTTTTATTGTCATGTTCAAAATGTTGTAGATTGTTGCTATTGATCCATGCCTCCTACGGAGATGCTCCAATGGAGTTTTTTGCTGTAGGATATGTCTAATTCATGTCCATGCTTCTTGTCACCATGTTTGAGTGCTGTAGAGTATATATTTCTTGCTCCGAAGTTGCTATGTGGCTGTTAGTCTCAGCTTTGCATTGTTTCTTGTTTCGGGTGTATCTTTTAGTCCGTTGCTCCGTTTTGAGCAAGTCCTATATGAAACTCGTGTGGTTTTGCATGTAGATTAATAATATAATCTTGTTAACATGTTTTGGAGTATGTTGCTAGATGTTTGGGTGCATCTTGCACCGTTGCCATGTTTATCTTGTTTTAATCATATCTTCTAGACAGTAGCTCCGTTTCAAACAAACTTTATATGAAACTTGACTAGATTTTCGTGTAGATTGTCATGGTGCATGTTAAATTGCTGTTTAAAAGCTTTAACTTAAGGTTTGTTCAGATCTGGACTAATTTCAAACGATGCATATGAGGACTTACCGGATTTGTCTTAAGTAGTTTCCGGCCTCATTTAAACCTGCTGTTTCTTGTGTTGTTTCTCTGTGCTTCCTACCTTGCCATGTTTTGCATCCTAAATAGACTTGTTTTGCATCCTACTTGCTTGAGTATGTTGTCATGTTTCTTGTGCTGTTCTCTCTGTGCTTCCTATGTTGTCTTGCTGTGCATCCTAAGTGCATATTCAGTGCTTCCTTAGTGCATCATCCATGCATCCTGTAGTTTGTGCATTGCATCTTGTTTGATTTCGTGCCTCGTGTGTTCTTGTGTTGAGTAGAGCCGGAAGCCGAGACCGAGTACGAGAACGAGGTTACTATCGAGGTTGAGAACGAGGAGCCCTATTACGATCCCATCGACGACTCGACAGGCAAGATGACCTGACCCAGATATCATTACTATCTTTGCCTATTGCTAGAAGTCTCGCTCTTTAGCTTATTGCCTCGATGTCCATGTTTGTCTGTCAGCCTCCTATTGTAACCATGAATCTGTCTAACCACCCTACCTATGCAAACCTTTGATTGGCTATGTAGGCTTCGCTCAGCCCCTCTTATAGCATTGCTAGTTGCAGGAGAAGATTTGAAGATTCTTGCTTCATGTTGAAGCTTGTTGGGATATCACACTATATAAACTCTTTAATGAAATCATCTATATATTGGTAATGGGTGGAAGACTGAGCCTCTTGCTCGGTGTTTTGTTCCACTCATGCCGCCCTAGGAACCGTATAAACCGGTGTTATGTTCCTTGATTTTGCGTTCCTCACACGGTTGGGGTTATGGGACCCCCTCGATAAACCGCTTAGCGCTAAGTCTTTTCCAGCAAGTCCCAACATTGGTACTATTTGCCTAATAACTAAAAACTTGCATAGGGCTTTGCAAACCCGAGTTCTTAATCAACAATCCCCGGGCCAGTGCTCCACATGAGTGTTGGTCTGAACTGAGCGGACTGCGGGGCCACCACGAGGAAACTTGAGGATTGGTATACACCTGTAGGACGTCTCATCCGGTCGTGGCCTGAGACTAGATACGCGCGGCTACTGTCAGGGTGTCGACACGCCGGGAGGATTTGCTGGATTAGTCTTACCTTAGTCGGAGTATCTTGAGCACGGGATTTCGAGAATACTCGGGCCTTCCCACCTTGGAGTTGCGATTCCGCGGATCGTGGGCTTGTAATGGGCCAAGTTGGAACACCCTTGCAGGGTTTTGAACTTTCGAAAGCCGTGCCCACAGTTATGTGGCAGATGGGAATTTGTTAATATCCGGTTGTAGAAAACTTGACACCATGTTCAGAACACACTACCAGCGTGAGTACCGTGACGGTCATTTTCCGAAAAGGGGTTCGGGAAGTGAACACGTTGGGGTTATGTTTGACATGCTTAGATAGGATCACTTCGTGATCACCTTGTCGCTCGTGGCCTTCTCTTCTCGCTCTTCTTACGTAAGTTAGTGCTAGTGCTGCTGCAACCTCTTATTCTTTCTTCAGCCTTGTTCCACACCCAAGGCTTGGATAGTTGTGTTACCCGGGAACGGGATTGCTGGGTCCTCTGTGGCTCACAGATTCTACACCACACCAGATGCAGGTACCATGGTGAGCTACTCAGGTGACGGCACCGAGCTATACTAGGAGTACGACGAGGAACGTAGCCGTTACTATGTGCACTATCCCGATGATCAGTAGTGGTTTCTACTAGGGGCGATTCGAACCTGTGGCTTTATGTATGTTTGGTATCTTTCATTTGGATCTTCACCCGTAGACGGGTTGTGATGTTATTTGAATGATGTTTGGCTATGTAATGAATTGTGTGACGTGGCGAGTGTAAGCCAACTATCTCTTTTCCTTTTCATCCCTGTTTTTATATTAGATGTGCAAAGATACCGAACTTGAGATCATTCCAGAATGGGCTTATACCTTTAAGTCGTTCCTCGACACGTAGGAGGTATAGTCCCATCCTGGGCATTACATTTCGCTTCCCAAAATTCACATATATTCCAAAAAAATATCCGTCCGTTTTTATGCCGTTTGGACTCCGTTTGATATGAATATTCTGCGAAACAAAAAAACATGCAACAAACAAGAACTGGCTCGGGGCACTGGATCAATATGTTAGTCCCAAAAAATAGTATAAAAAGTTGCCAAAAGTATATGAAAGTTGTAGAATATTGGCATGGAACAATAAAAAATTATAGATACGATGGAGACGTATCAGCATCCTCAAGCTTAATTCCTGCTCGTCCTCGAGTTGGTAAATGATAAAAAAGATAATTTTTGATGTGGAATGCTACCTAGCATAATCTTGATCATGTAATCTAATCATGGCATGAATATTAAGACACGAGTGATTCAAAGAAATAGTCTATCATTTGACATAGAAGAATTTAATACTCGGGCATCCCAGCAAACAATCAAGTCTTTCTAAATATCAATGCTAAAGAACGTTATCCCTACAAAATCATATAGTCTTTTATGCTTCCCTTTTCTTAACACAAGGTACCCCTCATGCCCATCCCGGTGTCAGCCAAGCAATTGTTTCCATACTTTACTTTTTCGAACCTTTTCAATTCTTGACGCAATACATGAGCGTGAGCCATGGATATAACACTATGGGTGGAATAGAAGGTGGTAGTAGACAAAAGTAGGGAGAAAGTCTCACATCGACTAGGCGTATCAATGGGCTATGGAGATGCCCATCAATAGATATCAATGTGAGTGAGTAGGGATTGCCATGTAACGGATGCACTAGAGCTATAAGTGTATGAAAGCTCAAAAGAAAACTAGTGGGTGTGCATCAACTTGCTTGCTCATGAAGACCTAGGGTATTTGAGGAAGCCCATCGTTGGAATATACAAGCCAAGTTCTATAACGAAAAATTCCCGCTAGTATATGAAAGTGACAACATAGGAGACTCTCTATCATGAAGAACATGGTGCTATGATGAAGCAGAAGTGTGGAAAAAGATAGTAGCATTGCCCTCTTTTTATTTCTTTTTTTTCTTATTTTGGGCCTTCCTTTTTTTATTTGGCCTTTCTCCTTTTTTTTATTTGGCTTTTTTTTTCTTTTGGCCTTTCTTTTTTTTCTCTTTTTTTTTCAAGGGACAATGCTCTAATAATGATGGTCATCACACTTCTATTTACTTACAACTCGATACTAGAACCAAATATGACTCTATATGAATGCCTCCGGCGGTGTACCGGGATGTGCAATGATCTAGCGTAGTAATGACATCAAAAAAACGGACAAGCCATGTAAACATCATGCTAGCTATCTTATGATCATGCAAGGCAATATGACAATGATGGTGCGTGTCATAATAAACGGAACGGTGGAGTTACATGGCAATATATCTCGGAATGGCTATGGAAATGCCATAATAGGTAGGTATGGTGGCTGTTTTGAGGAAGGTATATGGTGGGTGTATGGTACCGGCGAACGTTGCGCGGTACAAGAGAGGCTAGCAATGATGGAAGGGTGAGAGTGCGTATAATCCATGGACTCAACATTAGTCATAAAGAACTCACATACTTATTGCGAAAAATCTATTTGCCCTCGAAGCAAAAATACTACGACGCATGCTCCTAGGGGGGAGGTTGGTAGGAGTTAACCATCGCGCGCCCCCGTGTCGGGGGAAACTGTCCGCCACGAACACCTATGGGACCGGAGCCCCTTGTCTGTGCGGTACGAGGGCGGAGGGAGTACAAAGAGCAGATCGTAGCAAGCACGCGGGCAGTTTTACCCAGGTTCGGGCCGCGGTAGACGCGTAAAACCCTACTCCTGCTTAGTTGTGTATTGAGTTGGAGAGCTCGGGAGCTTGAAGAAGCAGCTACACCGAGCGTATGAGTGATCTAGGTTCCGAACCCCCTCCACGTTGTGCATGGGCCTCCTTTTATAGTGCAAGGGGGTCACCGACAGGTGTCAACGTAGGAGAAAGGGGTAAAAACGTAAAAGAGGTGGTAGTTGTAACAGTGCGGGAATAGCGGAGCTACAGTGCGCGAACAGTGGTCGCCACCTACTTTGACAGTGGGGGACAAGGGCATTTAATGCCCGTCGCCGTCGACCCCAAAAGCTCCCGCCCTTGCGTCTCCGTTTGCCACGGCGATGGCTTCACCACCGTGGAGTGCCACCGTGTCCCCCAGGCTGCACAGCCATCCGCCACGCGTCCCTGGGATGGCCCCAGGGCGACGCGTGGGCCGATGAGCTGGAGCGCGGGCACACAGCGCAACTCTCCCGGCAAGCACCTCGCCGGGGTCTTGATCTTGCCGGGCCCGGGAGCTTGCCGGGCTCTATAGCTTGTCGCTCCCCGGGCCCCGCCGGGGCGCGTATAGCGCCGAGGCATGTCTTCTGAAATACAATCTTCTAGTCTTCCTGGCAAGCTCCTCTTGCCAGGGCTTTGCGTGAGTGAGGAAATCTTGAGCCTGGAACGGCCTTCCCGGCAAGCCTCACTTGCCGGGGGCTCGATCTTCTGTCTTGTATACTTTGTTTTTGAATGGTTCGATATGGAGCAGGAAGGTCTCCGGCGAGCACGCGGTAAACCCTGCCGCGGGAAGCTGCAACTGCCCGTGCACAAGTTGGGGTACTGAGGTACCCCTACCTTAGTACACCGACAGGAGCCCCCGGGCCTGGGCCACACACGGTGCCGAGCGCTGTTGGGCCAAGCCCAAAACAGTGCACGGGCACACGCGGCCCACGGCGCGCCGAATCCACTTCCGCATCCGCCGCGTCCCCCCGTAACGGCACGCGTCGATTGCGGCGTCGTGGGATGGGACGTGCCCACGTTCCTTCAATGGAAAGGGCGAAACGCCCCCCACTTCCCCATAAAAGCAGAGGAAGCAGGAGCGGTTCCCCTCCTTACGCTTTCATTGCATTCTCTTCTTCCTCCAGAGATCCCCGTTGCGCTCCGCCTCCACGCCTCCGCCGCTGCCGTCTGCATCTCCGGCGCCGCCGGGCTCTTCGTCCCCCTTCCTCCGCCGCCTCCGCCATGGCCCCGAAGACCGAGAAGGCGAAAGCGGAGAAGGCCAAGAAGGAGAAGTCGGAGCAAGCGGCGAAGCTCGCCGCGTATCGGAAGCGGAACCTCGTCTTCCCGCCGAGGCTCAGCGCGCGGGAGCTCTGGAACAAGTATTGCTTGTTCTGGTCCAAGGGAACCAAGGCGCACCCCCGCACTCGAGCTTATCCGGCCGCCGCCAAGGACAACTACCCCGGCGGGTACTATTTCTTCGCAGCCTTCTTCCACTGCGGTCTTTGCCCTCCTTTTTCTGATTTCTTCTGTGACATAATGCACACCTATGGCCTCCATCTTCTTGACTTCACCCCCAACGCCATCCTCACAATGGCGGTTTTCGCACACATGTGCGAAAACTATATAGGAATACACCCAAACGTAGCGCTGTTTAGGCATTTCTTCACCCCTAGAGTAGAGGCCGGCGCCCCCCTCTCCGGAGGAATTTCTTGGGTTTTCCGTCTGAACAAGAAGGAGTCCTACTTGCCGGGGGAGCTCCGCGGCAAGTGGGAGGAGTGGCGTGCGGAATGGTGCTGGATTGTCGAGGACCAGCCGCAATCCTTCACCGCGCCGCGCACAACGCCCATCGTGCGCGGCAGGGACTGGAGCGAGCTGGATTCGGACGACGGCAAGCTCAACGTCGCCCTCATCAGGATTCTGCGTCTCCGGACCGCCAGGCTGTCTGTCACAGAAGTAGGCACATACTTCCTCCGCCGCCGCATCGCCCCTCTCCAAGACAGGAAAAGGCCGGCCTGGGAGTACGGCAACTCGGCGGACATCATGAGGTTGCGGCCCGGGCTCAACTACAACTTCACGTTGCTGGAGCTGAAGGGGATGGTCCGGGAGCTGTTTAAGCACGACCCGGCCCACCCGGAATGGTTCAGGGGGCCCCGGGGAGTGGTGCCCCTTTGCAACAGCACAGCTTGTGATCCTCTCCGCGCCATGATGCCCGCGTGTGATTCGCACGGCGTGGACCGCACGTGGATTCCGCCCAAGTCAATAGACATCCTCAGCTTCTCCGACAACCTTGTGGAGGTGGCGAAGAACAAGAACGAGACCCGGGAGCTGACGCGGGACACCACCGACCAGGAGATTGCGTATATCGCTTCTCGGGTTGAAGAGGCCGCCGTAGCCGCAGCGGCAGGAGAGTTCGGCTACACGCCCGACGAGGCAGATGCTGCGGAGGCGTCCTGCCAAGCGGAGGAGGCGGAGATCCGCAGGCTTCTGCAGCTGCCTCCCGACGCGCTCGCCGGGGTCCCATCCTTGAGGCACTCCGGGATCATTGGGATCCAGACGGAGGCCGCGGCGAGAGGACACGCCGCCGGAGGGAACAGGGGCGCCGCAGGGAGCGGAGGCGCCGGAGGGAGCGGAGGCGCCAGAGGGAAGGAGGCCGCAGCGCAGGGCGCTGGGCCCAGCAAGCCAGCCGAGGAGGAGGAGGAGGAGGACGCCGAGGCCGCCGAGGACTCCGGCGGGTCCACGGAGCTCTACGCCGACGACCTCTCCTCGTCGGAGGCCTCCCCGCCCCGGGCAAGCCCTAGGCGGTCTCCACTGAAGCGTCTCCGCAAGACGGCGACGGGAGAGAGGGCGCAGGCGCCCCGGCAACAACCAGCTCGCCGGGCAGCGCGAGCTCCCCGGGGGAGTCAAGCAGTGCCGGGGGCAACCGGCGCACCAGCTACAGCGGAGGCGGCCCGCGCGCAGGCCACGACGGAGGCGCCCCGCAAGCAGGCCACAGCAGAGGCGCCTCGCAGGCCGGCGTCGGGCCGACAGGAGTCTTCACGGGGCGGAGCGGCGGCTCCGCCCGCTCCCCAGGCCTCGGCTACCACAGGGGCTGGGTCTTCGCAGCCCCCAGTCCCAGGGATCGCCAAGCGCCCGAGGGAATCTTCGCCTCCCGCCCCTCGCGCAGGCGCGCCCCAGGTGGAGTTTGATTTCTCCGCCTTGAGCGACGACGACGAGGAGGAGCAGGAGTAAGAACTCGATATCCTTTATCTTCTCAAATTTCGTCTTGATTATTGTTGATGCTAATTCTTGTGTCTTGCTTTGATTTCAGGACCTTGGCGGAGCGAGTGGCAAAGAAAGCCAAGGTGCCCGTGGTCGAGGTCGCGGACGACTCGCTTGCCGCGGCAACCGGAGGCGTGCCGGAGCCCAGTTTGCCGGACCCGAGCGCTGCTCCGAGGAGAAGCCCCCAGCGCAGCCCCCAGCGTAAGTCTGGGTTTCGTACTTCCATTTGTCGAGTGCGCTTGAGCTTCTGTCCTTGTGCTAACATCCTGATTATTTGGTCTTGACTTGTGCAGAGGTGGAGCCACAGCGGCAGGAGCGTCCGGAGGCCGCCCCCGAGGAGCCGCAGGCCCCGTCGTCCCCGCCAAGGCCGAACTCCCCGGCAAGGGAGAGCGCTCCGCCAAGGGCGGGTACCCCGCCAAGGGCGAGCAGCCCGGCGAGGGTGGCTACTCCGCCAAGGCAGAGCTCCCCGGCGAGGGAGCCCGCCGCTGACGACGTCCGCCAAGGTAGGTTTTGTAACTTTGTCTTCTTGGCATTGTTTCTTTTTGGATATTTGCTTGAACTTCTTTTGCTTCTTTTTCTTCTTCTAGATCTTCCTCCCCCCGAGCCGATGGAGACGGAAGTCATCATCATCGAGGAGGAGGCCGCGCAGGACGGCGGCGGCGACGCCCCTGTCGCCGAGGACACGGCGGGAGCCGCCGAGCCGGCTGCGCAAGAAACCGCTCCGGCTGCGGACGCAGCGGCCGGGGAGGGGGACGGCGACCGCACCGCCGGCCCGGAGGCGGCGGGAGCATCAAGTGCTGCGCCGGCCGCCGACCCCTCCGCCGGAAAGGAGCAGGCTGGCTACTACCTTGAAGCCCCCAACGGCGTCTTCATCCAGGTGCCTTGGGGGTCTTCGTCGCGAGCTCCCGCGGAGGGTGAGGCCTTTGATGGAGAGGTCCTCGCCTCCGCGGGCTTGAAGATTGTCGAGGCGCCCGACGGAAGTGAAGGGCCCGAGGAGGAGAAGCTGCTTCACCAGCTCCTGGCCCTTTACCGGGCCAGGCAGGCGAAGCTTGCTTGTCGGGAGGCCCTCGCCGCCAAGGCCGCCGCGGAGATGGAGAAGCGCGCGGCGGAGCTCAGCGCCGCCAACCAGACGGCCCTCCGCGAGGTGGCGGAGGAGCGCGAGCGACTCGCCGGAGAATACCAAGAGTGGGTGCTGGAGAAGGCCGAGGCCGAAGAGCAGCAGCGGCTCGCCGGGGTGGAGCTGTCCCGGCGAGAAGGAGAACTCGCCCAGCGGAAGGTCAACCTCGACGCCCACGAGGAAGAACTTGCCGCTCGGGAGCAGGCCCTTGGCGGGGAGCTGAAGGAGGCGAGAGCTGCCGCGGCTACCGCGGAGACCGCCAAGGAGGAGCTTGCCGCCAAGGTCGCGCAGCTGGAGGAGTCGCTGAAGGCGAGTGTGGAGAAGGTCGCCGCGCTCAATATAGAGCGCGAGAAGGACGCCCACACTAACTCAGAACTCCAGGTGCGTCTTTCTAAGAGGGGCGACGAGTTGAAGGCCGCCAAGGACTCCATCGAGGATCTGGAGCTGAAGGTCTCCACACTGAAGGACTCGCTTGACGCTGCCCGGGATCGGGAGACCAAGTTGAAGGAGGAGCTCCGCAAGGAGCGAGCCTTGGTGGACAGCGTCAACAAGGCGTCCGAGAACTTCCACCGTACCATTGAGGTATGGACCGAGGACTTGGTATCTTCTGCGTCCAACATCGACCAGGAGCTGCTGGCGCTGAAGGTCGAGCATCTCATCTACTCCCCGGATCCGAACCTCCCTCACAGCGCCAAGCTCAGCCTCTTCTTCAGAGGGATTGCGCCGGCTCTTGCAGGTCTTCGGAATAAGATTCCCGCGCAGCTGGCCGAGGAGTCGCGCCTGCTCTGCACGGGAACCTTGGAGCGCGTGCTGACGAAGATTGTATACCGCAATCCCGGCATAAACCTCACCAACGTTCTTCGCAGCCTGCCGGCCGACGCAAACATGGAGGTGCTGAAGGAGCAGGTCGCCCACATCATCGCCAAAGTGAGCAAGCTCTCCAGGATCGAGGGCGACCGCGTAGACTAGGCCTCCATTATCTTCATCTCTTTTTGTTGCTGCATAGGATGTTTGTGAACTCATTAATCATTGCGACAAGTTATCCTTTGTAAGATATTTTTCTCATTTTGATCAATCAGTGCAATGTTATCTTCCTTGTCTTGGTCATCTACTTTGTATGCTTTTCACCCTACGCTCCCGGGAAGCTTGCCGGCAAGGGGCCTTTGCCGCGAGCGCTGAGTGCTGGACTCTGAGCAGCCTGCTGGCCAAGGTCTCACCGGCAAGCAACCTTGCCGCAGCTAGTCGCAACGCACTTAGCTTGCTGAGCGAACTCGAAAACGAAGCAAGGGCGCGACACTTGTCGCAGCTCACTTAGATCGTTGAGCGTACTCGGAAACAAGACAAGGGTGCGGCTAGCTACGGGTAGGTTCCTCCGCGCACAGGTTTTCCATACAAAGTGTGATTGTTCAAGGAAGACAACTAAAATTTAAAAATTTGAACTGGTCAAATTCTAATAACTTAGCTTTCATATCTTGCTTCCTTCTCGGTAAGGTTTTTCTTTCTTGAACAACACTTGGTTCCTCCTCCATCTCCTTCCCCCCCGGCAAACTTGTGCGCGAGGAACGTTCCTTCTGCTTAAGAGGCAAAGGAAAAGAAGAGGGAAACAAGACATGGCCTTTCGGCGTGCTAATGCTTACCGGATGTGTATGTTGCACAAGATGCCAAATAACACATGCAAATAGCAAAGAAAAGCATGCAAAAGGCGAATAGCGCAAAACACAAAATCTTTACTGATGCACGGTGTCTGCGCCCGGCTTTGTACAAAGGGTTACATGCAACAGCGGCAAGGCTTGTACAAAAGGTGGTTGCCGGAGCGGATCACGGCAACCGCGCCTTATGGGTGAAACTTGCGAAGATGCTCTATGTTCCAGGAGTTGCTCACCGGTAAGCCTTCTTCGGTCTCGAGGCGAACAGCGCCGGGCCTCGTGACTTGTCTCACCCGATAAGGGCCTTCCCACCTCGGCGTCAACTTGTTGGAATTCTTGGCGGACTGAACACGCCGAAGAACAAGGTCGCCTTCCTCGAGACTCCTGGCCTTGACCTTGCGGCTATGGTAGCGACGCAAGGCTTGCTGGTATCGAGCAGCTCGTACAGCAGCCTGGAGACGTCCCTCCTCGAGGAGCAACGCATCATCTTGTCGCTGTTGATCTTGCTCAAGCTCATCATAAGCGAGCACTCGAGGAGATCCGTATACGAGTTCCGTGGGGAGAACTGCCTCTGCTCCATAGACTAGAGCAAAGGGTGTCTGTCCGGTGGCTCGACTTGGTGTCGTTCTGATTGACCAAAGAGCCGCCGGTAGCTCCTCTATCCAATTTCTTCCGCACTTGCGCAGCCTGTCAAAGGTCCTTGTCTTAAGTCCACGCAGCACTTCAGCATTGGCCCTCTCCGCCTGACCGTTGCTCCTCGGGTGAGCAACAGAAGCGAAACAGACCTTGGCGCCAAGGTCTTGGACGTACTGCATGAAGGTGCGACTAGTGAATTGTGTACCGTTGTCGGTGATGATCCTGTTAGGGATCCCGAAACGGCAAACAATTGACCTGAAGAACCTGACTGCTGACTGTGCTGTCACCTTTCTCACTGGTTCCACTTCTGGCCACTTTGTGAACTTGTCGATTGCAACGTACAAGTACTCAAAGCCCCCGACCGCTCGGGGGAAGGGGCCGAGAATATCGAGCCCCCAGACCGAGAAGGGCCAGGACAAAGGAATTGTTTGGAGAGCTTGAGCTGGCTGATGAATCTGCTTTGCATGGAACTGGCACGCTTCACACTTGGTTACTAGTGCAGTTGCGTCTTGGAGGGCTTCTTGCCAAAAGAACCCTTGCCGGAAAGCTTTCCCGGCAAGCGCCCTTGCGCCAATGTGGTGGCCGCATATGCCTCCGTGTATTTCTGCCAACAGCTTCTGTCCATCTTCTCTGGAGATACACTTCAGTCTGACACCATTGAGCCTTCTTCTGTACAGCTCGTTATCCACGAACTGGTACATACTTGACTGCCTGGTTATCTTCTCTATTTCTTCTGGGTCGTCGGGAAGTTCTCCAGTTTGCAGAAAACAGACGATCTGCTGCGCCCATGCCGGAGCTTGGTGCTCAACGACAAGGACTAAAGGCGTGAGGGCCGCTGCGGGGACCTCAGCTTCTGCGGCAAGAACCTCTGGCTCTGCCGGAGCTGAAGGTCCCCCGGCAAGCTCGCCGGGGCGAGGCTTGTCGGGAACATTTGCTTCAACTATACAGACCCGAGGATCTGCAGGAGCAAACTGTTCCTCAGCGTTCTGGTTGTTGATCTTGGGGACCTTAGCGGTGGTTTCGGGAAGATCCGCCGGCAAGTAGTCGCCGGAGACCAACTTTCTCTTCTTAGACTGCCCAATTGATGGTGTAACGGATGGCTGAGTTAGCTTGAGCAAGAAGGTCCCTGGTTCCACAGGTAACTTCATCGAAGCACACTTTGAAAGGCCATCTGCAATTTCATTCTGAGCTCTCGGGACGTGCTCCATCTGCAGACCTTCAAAGTGCTCCTCAAGCTTCCTCACTTCATCGACATAAGCTTCCATCAAAGGGCTCTGATAGCTCTTGTTGACTTGCCGGACCACCAACTGAGAATCTCCCCGCACAATCAGCTTCCTGATCCCAAGTTCGGCCGCAATCCTGAGGCCGGCAAGCAAGCCTTCATATTCAGCAGTGTTGTTTGTCGCTTGCCCCCTGGGAAAGTGCATCTGGATAACATATTTGAGGTGCTCTCCGGTGGGCGCGATGAGTACCACGCCAGCACCGGCGCCTTGCAGCGAGAAGGCACCATCGAAATACATTACCCATTCACTTGTTGCTTCTTGTACGGGTGCACTTGTTTCTTGGACTTCCTCATCGGGCGTTGGGGTCCACTCAGCTATGAATTCTGCCAAAGCTCGGCTCTGTATGGTTGAAGTACTTTCAAACTTGAGTCCAAAGCTCGACAGCTCCAGTGCCCACTCAACGATCCTACCTGTTGCTTCCGGGTTGTGCAATATCCTCTTCAGCGGAAAGCGAGTGACCACTGTTATCTCATGTGCTTGGAAGTAATGGCACAGCTTTCTCGAGGCCATGAGGAGGCCAAAAAGCAACTTTTGCACACCAGAGTATCTTGATCTAGCCCCCTGGAGAAGGGAACTTACAAAATACACTGGGCGCTGCACCATCTTCTTCCGCGCTTCATCCTGTTCCTGCGCAGAGTTGTCCTTGTCGGGGCCAGAGCTTGCCGGAGCAGCCCCCTGCTTGTCGCTGGATTCGCTTGCCGGTGGCGTAGCCTCCTCGTCGGACTCCCTCTCCGCTACTAACGCAGCACTAACCACCTGGTTGGTTGCCGCTAGGTATAGCAACAACTTTTCCTGTGGTCTAGGTGTGACAAGTATTGGAGTGGAGGATAGGTACCGTTTCAAATCTTGCAGCGCTGCCTCCGCTTCCGGAGTCCACTTCATGGGACCTGCCTTCTTCAAGATTTTGAAGAAAGGTAGGGCGCGTTCTGCAGACTTCGAAATGAACCTACTGAGGCAGCCACACAACCTGCAAGCCTTCTGACATCCTTGACGCGCTTCGGGGCTTCAATCTGCTCAATGGCTTTAATCTTGTCGGGATTAGCTTCAATACCCCTTTGTGACACAAAGAATCCGAGAAGCTTGCCGGAGGGAACTCCAAAGACGCACTTCTCGGGGTTCAACTTGAGCTGTATTCTGCGCAGGTTCTGAAATGTCTCTTCCAAATCTTGTATCAGGGTTTCTTTGCTCTTACTTTTCACCACGATGTCATCCATGTAAGCCTCTACATTACTCTGGATCTGTGGCTCAAAAGCAGTGTATACTACCCTTGCAAATGTTGATCCTGCATTCTTCAGTCCAAATGGCATGCGTATGAAGCAATAAGTGCCACATGGAGTGATAAATGCGGTCTTCTCTTCATCCTCTTTGGCCATAAAGATCTGGTGGTAGCCTGAGTATGCATCCAGAAAACAGAGTAGCTCACATCCGGCAGTGGAGTCAACAATCTGGTCAATGCGCGGCAGGGGGAATGGATCCTTGGGACATGCTTTATTCACATCGGTGAAGTCTATACACAGTCTCCACTTCCCGTTGGCCTTGCGCACGACGACTGGGTTTGCCAACCACGTCGGATGGATCACACCTCTAACTAGGCCTGCTGCCTCTAGCTTCTTGATCTCTTCGTTGATGAACTCTTGGCGCTCCACGGCTTGCTTCCTCACTTTCTGCTTTATGGGCCGCGCATGAGGACAGACAGCAAGCTTGTGCTCAATTACCTTCCTGGGAACACCGGGGATGTCAGATGGTTGCCAGGCAAACACGTCGACATTCGCCCGCAGGAAGGCAACGAGCGCGCTTTCCTATTTGCTGTCAAGCGTGGCACTGATGGTGAAGGTACCACCAGTGCCGTCCTCCTTGGCGGACACCTTCTTGGTTGCCGGAGGAGCGGCCATCCCTTTCTTACTCTTACCGGTGGAGCTCGATGGAACGTCCTCGACGGCAGCGCAGCACTCCGAAGAGGTGCGGTTGCCGGAGTGGGCCCCAGAGCACTTGCCGGGCTTGGTCTTCGTCTTCTTCCCCCCGGGAGCTTCAGCGGCAAGTGTATCTTTCTCTGCCGCAGCTGCCGCATCCCGGTAGATCTTGTCGGCGCAGACAAGCGCATCCTTTTTGTCGCCGTGGACGGTGATGACGCTTATCGGCCCCGGCATCTTGAGTACGTTGTAAGCATAATGGGAAGCTGCCATGAACTTGGCGAGGGCAGGACGGCCAAGTATTCCATTGTAGGGCAATGGAATATCGGCGACGTCGAAAGTGATGCGCTCAGTTCTGAAGTTGAGCTCCCCGCCAAAGGTCACCGGCAGAGTGATCTTCCCCTTGGGCTCGCTCCTTCCCGGGTTGATTCCTTGGAAAGAACCGGTCTCTTCGAGCTCGCCATCTGGAATTTGGAGTTTCTTGATCACAGCAGAGGAGATCAAGTTCAGCCCGACCCCGCCGTCAACCAACATTTTGGTGACCCTGAGGTTGCGGATGGTGGGTGAGACCAGCATCGGCAAGCACCCGACCGCAGTGGTGCAGTCAGGGTGATCCTCAAGATCAAAAATGATGGGCGTGCTGGACCATTTGAGGAGCCTGCGCGACTCCACGGGCGGCTCTGCTGCATTCACCTCACGCACCCACTGCTTTAGTTGGCTGTGGGAGGTGTGCAGAGAGGCGCCACCGTCGACGCACAGGACCTCCGTGGCCTTCTGGAACTCCTGCTCGTTGTTATCCTCGTCCTCCATGTCTTCGTCGTCGTCCTCTTCATCCTTGTCGCGGCCCCGGGGAGGTCGGTCACCTTGCCGCTGCTTGGTCTTGCCGCGGCGTCCTCCCCGGCCATTGAACGGCCGCTTCTTGCTTGGCTCTCCCCCGCCACCTTGGGCCTTCTCCTTGTCGCGCCTCTCGTACTCAGCTTTCTGCTGCTCGACGAGGTACTCGACGCGCTTGCAGTTGGAGAGGTCGTGGCCCTTGGTGCGGTGGATCTTGCAGTATTGCTTGTCGGAGCCATCCTGCTTGTCGGCTGCCGCTACAGGGGCAGGCTCCTTGCCGAAGCCGCCAGCCTGTGTTTGCTTGGCGGGAGCCTCCTTGCCGGACTTCTCGACGGCAAGCACTTCCTTCTTGCCTTTCCTTCTGTTATTCCGCCGCCGGCTCTTCTTTGCCGGGGCGGCGTCGTCGCTGTCGCTTCCTCCTGCGCCAGCATCCTCCCCGGGGAGTCTCCTCCCCTCTTCTGCGCGTGCGCACTTATCAGCCAGAGCATAGAGCTCGCGGACATCCCGAATCTTGGTCATCGCCATTTCCTCACGCATGCGGCGGTTACGCACGTTCTGGTGGAACGCACTGATAACCGCGGCAGGGTGGACATCAGGGATGTTGTGCTGTACACGGCTGAAGTGTTGGATGTACTTGCGCAGGGACTCTCCTTCCTTCTGGGCCAAAATGTGGAGATCGCTCTCCTGGCCGTGGGGTTTGTGACCGCCGGTGAAGGCGCCAACAAACTGATGGCAAAGGTCGGCCCAAGAAGAGATGGAACCTTCCGGCAAGTGCATAAGCCACGAACGGACGTTCGGCTTAAGCACGAGCGGGAAGTAATTTGCCAAAATCTTCTCGTCGCGCCCCCCGGCAGCTTGCACCGCGATGGTGTAGACGCTGAGGAATTCCGAGGGGTGCGTCTTGCCGTCGTACTTCTCCGGTACGTCAGGCTTGAAATTCTTCATGCTGGGCCACTGGACGCGCCGCAGCTCGCGGGTGAACGCAGGGCAGCCTGCCGCGTACGGCAAGTCGCCTGGTTCACCGGGCGCGCGCGCGTCGACAGCATTACCAGCTCTCTGGTCTGATTGTCGCCGAGCTTCTCGGCGGCGCTCGATTGTTGTTCGAGCGTCTTCTTGTCGCCGGTCGTCGAGGACCTGGCGCTGGTCCCGACGGGCCCGCGGATCTGACGACGCCGTGGAGCCGTCGTCGGCGTTGTTCCGGCGGGGTGGCGTCTTCTGCTTCCGCGGCGGGGAGTGCACGCTTGTCGCACCCCCGGCGGTCTTGTCACCGTCGGCCTTCGTCTTCTCAGCTTGCCGCGGCCGCGAAGCCGCCGGCTGCTGTGGAGAATCGTTGTTGGCGAAGGCTATCAGGCTCTGGATGGTGGCCCTCCAGTCTTCGGCCTTGTTTGCCGCTGGAGGGAAGTCGAGGAGCAGTTGCGCCCTTGCGAGCGCTTCTGCTGGAGTGGAGGGGAACGGGGGCGAGCGGTGCGAGGAGCGGGATATGCTCGGACTCCTAACAACGTTAGAAGGAGCAGGGTCCCGCGCCGGCGCCTTCGCTTTGCTTGTGCCCGGACGGTGGTCCGGGGCATCCCGCGAACCTCCGGTTTGCCCTTGGCCCAGCAAGCGGATACCACCTCCCGTGGTATGGCGCGGCTGGGTTGTCGTGTGCTGAGACGGACGTGGCGCGTCCACGGAGACCGATGCTCGGTCGTCCGTCTTGTCCTTGGATTTGGTGGCGCCGCGAGTGTCCTCGCCGGCGACCACCCTTCCGACGGCGTCTCCCCCGCCCACCGTTGGTTCCGGTGGCGGCGGATGGGACGCAGACGGGCCTCCGACCTCCGAAGCCTTCTTCTTCGGGGCCATGGTGCTGTTGCTGATGAAGTTGCTGACGAAACTGGAGAGGTTGATGAAGAATGCGCCCGCGTGAACGCCGGATCAGATTCGCACAACCTCGACGCACCCTACCTGGCGCGCCAAAGATGTCGAGGGAAACTGTCCGCCACGAACACCTATGGGACCGGAGCCCCTTGTCTGTGCGGTACGAGGGCGGAGGGAGTACAAAGAGCAGATCGTAGCGAGCACGCGGGCAGTTTTACCCAGGTTCGGGCCGCGGTAGACGCGTAAAACCCTACTCCTGCTTAGTTGTGTATTGAGTTGGAGAGCTCGGGAGCTTGAAGAAGCAGCTACACCGAGCGTATGAGTGATCTAGGTTCCGAACCCCCTCCACGTTGTGCATGGGCCTCCTTTTATAGTGCAAGGGGGTCACCGACTGGTGTCAACGTAGGAGAAAGGGGTAAAAACGTAAAAGAGGTGGTAGTTGTAACAGTGAGGGAATAGTGGAGCTACAGTGCGCGAACAGTGGTCGCCACCTACTTTGACAGTGGGGGACAAGGGCATTTAATGCCCGTCGCCGTCGACCCCAAAAGCTCCCGCCCTTGCGTCTCCGTTTGCCACGGCGATGGCTTCACCACCGTGGAGTGCCACCGTGTCCCCCAGGCTGCACAGCCATCCGCCACGCGTCCCTGGGATGGCCCCAGGGCGACGCGTGGGCCGATGAGCTGGAGCGCGGGCACACAGCGCAACTCTCCCGGCAAGCACCTCGCCGGGGTCTTGATCTTGCCGGGCCCGGGAGCTTGCCGGGCTCTATAGCTTGTCGCTCCCCGGGCCCCGCCGGGGCGCGTATAGCGCCGAGGCATGTCTTCTGAAATACAATCTTCTAGTCTTCCTGGCAAGCTCCTCTTGCCAGGGCTTTGCGTGAGTGAGGAAATCTTGAGCCTGGAACGGCCTTCCCGGCAAGCCTCACTTGCCGGGGGCTCGATCTTCTGTCTTGTATACTTTGTTTTTGAATGGTTCGATATGGAGCAGGAAGGTCTCCGGCGAGCACGCGGTAAACCCTGCCGCGGGAAGCTGCAACTGCCCGTGCACAAGTTGGGGTACTGAGGTACCCCTACCTTAGTACACCGACACCCCGACCTTCACGCAAAGATAAACTATCAAAATACAATGCGCGCCAATTTGGTTACATAGTTAGGAGACCATACGTGCATGCTTCGGGAATCACAAACCTTAACACCAATATTTTTACTAGACCACAATCATTCACTAGTACCTCCCACGTATTAGCATCTGTATATCACAAAACTATTGCAAGGAATCAAACATATCATATTCAACGATCTAAAAGTTTATGTAGGATTTTATGACTAACCATGTGAATGACCAATTCCTGTCAACTCTCTAAATAGATATAAGTGAAGCAAGAGAGTTTTAATTATTTCTACAAAAGTTATGCCCACGCTCTAAGAGATATAAGTAAAGCAAAAGAGCATTCTACAAATGGTGGTTTTCTATGTGAGGAGAAACAGGCAATCCAAACTTCAAATGATATAAGTGAAGCACATTAAGTATTCTATAAAGCCATACTCAAAATATATAAGCGAAGTACAAAGAGCATTCTATAAATCAACCAAGGACTATCTCATACCAGCATGGTGCATAATTGAAAAGGTGAAAACTAAATGCAAAAGACGCTCCAAGATCTGCACATATCACATGAATGAAACGAATCCGAAAACATACCGATACTTGTTGAAGAAAGAGGGGATGCCTTCCGGGGCATCCCCAAGCTTATACGCTTGAGTCTCCTTGAATATTTACTTGGGGCTCCTTGGGCATCCCCAAGCTTGAGCTCTTGCCTCTCCTTCTTCTCCTCACATCGAGACCTCCTCGATCTTCGAACACTTCATCCACACAAAACTTCAACAGAAAACTCGGCAAGATCCGTTAGTATAATAAAGCAAATTACTACTCTAAGTACTGTTGAAAACCAATTCATATTTTGTTTTTTCATTGTAGCTACTGTAATATAACTTTTCCATGGCTTAATCCACTGATAGAAATTGATAGTTTCATCAAAACAAGCAAACTATGCATGAAAAACAGAATGTGTCTAAAACAGAACAGTCTGTAATAATCTGAACATTCACCATACTTCCGGTACTTGAAAAATTCTGCCAAAATTAGGAAAAATAAAAAAATTGTATAGAAAGACAGTGCAAAAAGTTTCAGAACCATTTGACGTTCCAGCAAAAAAGTAAAATCGCGCACTACAGCCAAAGTTTCTGTCCTGCATCGCACAAACCGACAAGCATTGTAAACATCCTAAAGGCAAACCTTGGCACATTATTTTTATAATACAATGGAATTGTACAAGGGGATAATTATTTTTGATGAAAAGTTTCTGTAATTCAAGATTTGCAAAGTTTCCATGGGCATGAACAAAGTTCAAGGAGCTCCCCCATTTCAACGATGCTCGTCCTTCTTACTTTCACTTTTCTTTTTGAATTTTTTTAGGTTCGCCTCTTTATTTTTTTGTTTTTAAACTTTATAAAAGCACGCAACAGAAATAAATGACTCTCTAAAACTTCCGGGCTGTCTCCCTGGCAGCGCTTTCTTTAAAGCCATTAAGCTAGGCATATAGTGATCAAGTGATGGATCCACCCGGATCCCAAGGTATATCAAAGCTAATTTTAATTAGCAATGATTTGGTATTTAGTAGTGAGCACAAAGTGATATATATCATGCAACAACGAAGTCTAACTCTCTTCCTATGCATCGGCATGTCATAAAAGAACAATTCATGCACATCAAGTAAAGGCCAATGCATAGTATAAGCAGTTTCTTGCAATTTTATCGTGTTGGAAACATAGAGAGGCGGAGATGTAGTTCCTCTCTCATAATAATTGCAAGTAGGAGCAGCAAGAACATGCATATTATATTCATCAAAATCATCATGTGTAATGGAAAAAGGCAAGCCATCAATATAATCCTTAATAAGTGCAAACTTCTCCGATATAGTGTAGTTTGGAGAACTCAAAAAGATGATAGGACTATCATGTGTGGGTGCAATAGCAACTATCTCATGTTTAACATAAGGAACTATAGCAAGTTCATCTCCATAAGCATAATTCATATTGGCATCTTGGCCACAAGCATAGCAAGCATCATCAAAAAGGGATATTTCAAAAGAATCAACGGGATCATAACAATCATCATAACATTCATCCTTCGGAAAGCACGAAGGGTAATTAAACAATGTATGAGTTGAAGAGTTACGCTCATTAGAAGGTGGGCACGGGTAGCTAATCCGCTCTTCCTCGTTTTGTTCTTCGCTCTCCTCGTCATCTTTTTCATCCAATGAACTCACAATGTTATTAATTTCTTCTTCCATAGACTCCTGCAAAATATTAGTCTCTTCTTGGACAGCGGAGACCTTCTCAATAAACACATCAATATTGTAGTTATATTCATAATTCAAATAGCAATATTTCAATATAGCAAGATTTTCAGGCCTAGAAACATCATCATCAAAAGCATCATTCTTTTTAAATAGATATTCAATTTCATAAGCACCCTTAAAAGCAACGAATTCTTCTATTTGTTCCACATCATAATAATCATATATACCATTAGTATAAGAAGCTAAGGTTTCATCATCATTAAATTTGCATTAAAAGGGAAGGTGTGGAGCCTTCATCCTAGAGCAACAAGTATAATCATATCTCAAGCATAGTTGCCGAGCATACCAATGCAACAAATGAATTTGATCCCATAACAATTTCCCTTTTTGTGTCAAGCGATAATCCCTAAAGTATTCACGTTGGTCCAACATTACTCCCATTACATAGTTGTACGGGGTTTTCTCAGGATTATCAAAGTAGTACATAATATCTTTCACATAATTTGCATCGAGGGTTTTAGGAGGTTCCCCATCTCCATGAGTAGCAAGTACACCTAAGTTTTTTGGTATTTCGTGTTCCATATCCATAACTGAAGATAGAGAACAACTTAGAACAGCAAATAAAATCTACTTAGTGATAAAGCAAACAAGCACACACGAGAATATTCACCCCACGCTATTGCTCCCCGGCAACGGCGCCAGAAAAAGGTCTTGATAACCCACAAGTGTAGGGGATCAGTTGTAGTCTCTTTCGATAAGTAAGAGTGTCGAACCCAACACTACTAGAAAAAGGCATGCTAGTGGCGCACCACTTTTGCCTACTAATGGCGCACTAGTGGTGCGCCACTAGCACCACGCCATTAGAATTTTTTACTAATGGCGCACCAGTGGTATCTGATATACTAATGGCGCACCACATAGAAGTGCGCCATTAGTAACAATTTTTTTAGAATTTTTTTTATTTTTTTCAAATTTGTTTTTCGTTTTTTTCTTAATCTCTGGTCACTATGGCTTAATCTCTGGTCAATATGCTTAATCTCAAGTCAAATCACACTCTACTGTCAAACTTCCCAGAAGGTCACCCATCCTCACACTACTCCAGCCCGAGCACGCTTAACTTCGCAGTTCTATCCAACCCCAGCACCAGCTCACTTCACAGGCACTTGTTGATATATCTATCATATCAATCCTATTAAACCTTCTTGATGTCTAGAACATTGTTCATGTTCATGAGTACGATGAAATTTTGGAAAAATATTTCAAAACTTCCTGGTCATATTACGTATCATATTTGAAAAAATGGTTTTTTTTCGAAACCAATTTTTTTCTGTTACTAGTGGCGCACCTAGCAAACGGTGTGCCACTAGTAAGTTTGATTTTTTTTGATTTTCTTTGCCTCTAGATCTTAAAAGCCTCGTAACTTTTTTTTTTCTATTAGGTTTTTGGGGATTTTGAAAATGTTTAACGGGGTTCCCCCAGGTTAAATTTGGATGTAACTTTTCGAGTAGATGATTTTTCATATAAAAAACTTTTTAATCTGAGTTCATATGCAAAAGTTATGCCCATTTTACAAATTCCAGAGATATTTTGCAAATAAAGTCGAAATTCATACTTGTAAATTTTCCCAACAAGTAGACCACATATCACATGGGAAACTTATTTTCTTTTATTTTTTTTTAAATTTCCATCATTTTCTTTTATTTTTTTTTAAATTGGAAAAGGCGGTCCAGGGGGGTGTAGTTGGTGAAATTTTGGGCCAAGTTAGTAATGGCGCACCGTGGGAGTGGTGCGCCATTACTAGATTTAAAAAAAAACTAGTGGCGCACCGTGGATGTGGTGCGCCATTACTAGTTGAACTAGTTACTAGTTGAACTAGTAATGGCGCACTATCCACTGGTGCGCCATTAGAAGTTTCGAAAAAATAAATAAAAAAAACTGAATTTTTTTTAATTTTTCTTAAAAAAATTACTAGTGGCGCACCGTGGATAACTAGTAATGGCGCACTATCCATTGGTGCGCCATTAGTAGTTCTGAAAAAAATTTGTTACTAATGGCGCACCGTGGATGTGATGCGCCATTAGTATTTGGTCACTAATGGCACACCGACACATGGTGCGCCATTAGTATATAGTAATGGCGCACCACATGTCTGGTGCGCCATTAGTGGCCATATCATCTATATCCCTTTTCCTAGTAGTGCAACGCGAGCTAAATGTAGAACAAATATTCCCTCAAGTTCTATCGACCACCGATACAACTCTACGCACGCTTGACGTTTACCTTACCTAGAACAAGTATGAAACTAGAAGTACTTTGTAGTTTTTGTGGGATGGGTTTGCAAGAATATAAAGCGCACGTAGATAAAACTAGGGGCTGCTAAGATAAAGACACACCTAAAGTTAATATAGCGAGTGTGGAAAAGTGGTGGTAGGAGTTGCGAAATTGCCCCTAAGCAATTGACTACGTTACTAGACCGATAACAAGTTTTATGTGGGAGAGGCCACTGCTAGCATGTCATCCCTTACATGGAATTCTATGCACTTATGATTAGAACTATTAGCAAGCAACCGCAACTACTAACGTTCATTAAGGTAAAACCCAATCATAGCATTACGATATATTGTTCCCCCTTCAATCCCGTATGCATCAATTTCTATGCTAGGTTGAAGCTTCTGTCACTCTTGCCCTCCAATACGTAGTCCTATCAACATACAACTAACCCTATGGTGTGATCCACGCGCACGCTCATATGATGGGCATCAAAGGACAGCAACATAACCACAAGCAATTTAAATCAATCATAGCAATTCACCAATCACCGATAGGACAACGAAAATCTACTCAGACATCATAGGATGGCAACACATCATTGGATAATAATATGAAGCATAAAGCACCATGTTAAAGTAGAGGGTACAGTGGGTTGCGGGAGAGTGGACCGTTGTAGATAGATGGGGGAAGGTGATGGAGATGTTGGTGAAGATGACGGAGGTGTTGGTGTAGATCGCCGTCACACGATGATGGCCCCGATGGCACTCCGGTGCCACCGGAAGCGAGGGGGAGAGAGCCCCCCTCCTTCTTCTTACTTGACCTTCTCCCTAGGTGGGAGAAGGGTTTCCCCTCTGGTCCATGGCCTCCATGGCGGCGCAGGGGCGAGAGCCCCTCCGAGATTGGACCTGTCTCTCTGTCTCTCTCTGTTTCTGCGTTCCCAGATTCTGGCCCTTCACCGTTTCTTAAATCCCCGGAGATCCGTAACTCCGATTGGGCTCATCTTTTGACACGATTTTTATCCAGAAATTAGCTTTCTTGCGGCAAAAGAAGGGCATCAACCGCCTTACGGTGTGGGCTCGAGGGCCCAGGGAGCGCCCTGGGCAGGGGGCGCCCCCCCACCCTCGAGGCCCACTCGAGCATCGTCTCATGTTAGTTTCGCTTCCCAAAATTCACATATATTGCAAAAAAAATCTCCATCCGTTTTTATTCCATTTGGACTCCGTTTGATATGGATATTTTGTGAAACAAAAAACATGCAATAAACAGGAACTGGCACTGGGCACTGGATCAATATGTTAGTCCCAAAAAATAGTATAAAAATTTGCCAAAAGTATATGAAAGTTGTAGAACATTGTCATGGAACAATAAAAAATTATAGATACGATGGAGACGTATCATAGAGCTATTGCCAGGCACTAGACCAATATCGAAGAGACCATACCAGATGCTAGCGAACGATCTGGAGGATATCAAGAAGCAGATTAAGGAGTTATTGAAGAAAGGATTTATTCGATGAAGTTCATCACCTTGGGGAGCCCCAGTGCTTTTGGTCGAGAAGAAGGATGGATCTTTATGGATGGTCGTTGATTATCGAGCACTGAATGAAGTGACGATTAAGAATAAGTACCCACTGCCAATGATCAATGATTTGTTCGACCAACTTCAAGGAGCTAAAGTATTCTCCAAGATCGATTTTCGATCAGGATACCACCAGTTGAAGATCCGAGAGAAGGATATACCTAAGACTGCCTTCACCACAAGGTATGGGCTATATGAGTATACAGCTATGTCATTTGGATTAACTAACGCCCCTGCCTATTTCATGAGTATGATGAATAAGGTGTTCATGGAGTTCTTGGATAAGTTTGTCGTGGTATTCATCGATGATATCTTGGTGTATTCGAAGAACGAAGAGGAACACAAGGAACATTTGCGTTTGGTTCTTGAGAAGCTCAGAGAACATCAGTTATATGCCAAGTTCAGCAAATGTGAGTTTTGGTTGAAGGAAGTTGTATTCCTAGGACATGTTATATCAGGAGAAGGTATAGCAGTGGACCCTATCAAGGTGCAGTCAGTCACTGAGTGGTTGGCACCCACCTCAGTTGGAGAAATCTGCAGTTTTCTTGGACTCACGGGATATTGCTGGAGATTCATTGAGAATTTCTCCAAGATTGCAAAGCCTATGAGGGCATTATTGAAGAAGTACACAAAGTTTTATTGGACTGAAGAGTGCGAAGAAAGTTTCCAAGAGTTGAAGAAACGTTTGACGACAGCCCCAGTGCTGATCTTGCTAGATATATGCAAGGATTTCCAAGTGTATTGCGATGCTTCACGCTTAGGACTTGGAGGAGTACTCATGCAGGACGGAAGAGTTGTTTCTTATGCATCTCGTCAACTTCGACCGCACGAGTTGAATTATGCTACGCATGATTTGGAGCTAGCAGTTGTTGTGCATGCACTCAAAACCTGGAGACATTTCCTTATTGGGAATCGTTGTGATGTGTACACGGATCACAAGAGTTTGAAGTACATTTTCACCCAGAAGGAGCTGAACCTCAGACATAGGAGATGGTTGGAGCTCATAGAGGATTATGATATGAAGCTGCACTATCATCCAGGCAAGGCCAATGTCGTTGCAGACGCTTTGAGCCGGAAGAGTTATGCCAATACCCTAGTAAATGAAGGATTGCCGAAGGAGTTAGCAGAATATCTTAGGGAGCTTCGTTTGGAGATAGTTCCTAGAGGTTTTGTTGCAGCCTTGGAGGTTCAGTCAACACTATTGGAAAAAATAAAAGAAGCTCAGAAGGATGACAAAGAGATTGCCGAAATAAAGGAGAAGATGAGCGAAGGAAAAGCCAAGGGTTTTCGTGAGGACGAACACGTCACCTTGTGGTTTGAGGACCGAATCTATGTGCCCAACAACGCCGAGATCAGGAAGCTGATACTACAGGAAGCACATGATTCACTGTACTCGATACACCCCAGAAACACTAAGATGTATTTGGATTTGAAGGAACGTTTTTGGTGGACGGGAATGAAGAAGGACATTGCCGAGTATGTAGCCGTATGTGATGTATGCCAGAGAGTGAAGACAGAACATCAGAGGCCAGCAGGATTACTGCAACCTATGCCGATACCCGAATGGAAGTGGGATAAGCTTGGCATGGACTTTATCACCGGATTACCCAGGACCCGACCGGGATATGACTCAATCTGGGTAGTAGTGGATCTGACCAAAGTAGCCCACTTTATCCCTGTGAAAACCACCTATACCAGTTCGAAGTTGGCCAAGATATACATGACCATGATCGTATTTCTGCACGGAGTTTCGAGGACCATCGTATCAGATAGAGGAACACAGTTTACATCAAAGTTTTGGCATCAGTTGCACCAGACTTTGGGAACCAGGCTAGAGTTCAGTACAGCCTTTCAGCCACAGACTGATGGACAGACCGAGAGAGTCAATCAGATTCTGGAGGACATGTTGAGAGCTTGCGCTTTAGATTATGGATCTAGTTGGGATAACAACTTGCCCTACGCGGAGTTTTCGTACAACAACAGTTACTAGGCCAGTACGAAGATGGCACCGTTTGAAGCATTGTACGGGAGGAGATGCCGAACACCATTGATGTGGGATGAAGTCAGAGACCGTCAGTTATTTGGACCAGATCTGATCAAAGAGCCAGAAGAGAAGGTTAAGCTAATTAGAGATAGACTGAAGGTAGCTCAGTCGAGACAGAAGAGTTATACAGACTCAGAACGCAAGGAGGTAGTTTATGAAATCGGAGACAAAGCGTACCTGAGAGTGTCACCTCTACGAGGAGTGAAATGTTTAGGAGTTAAGGGAAAGTTAGCCTCGAGATTTGTAGGCCCATACCGTGTTTTGGAACGCATGGGAGAGGTTGCCTACAAGTTAGAGTTACCCGAAGGATTATTAGGAGTTCATGACGTATTTCACATTTCCCAACTTAAGAAGTGCCATGCTGAGATGCCCGATATTCCTCTAAGAGACACAGTGCCCCTGGAAGCAATTCAGTTGGATAGTGATCTAACTTACGAGGAGAAACCAGTTAGGATCCTCGAGTTTGCAAGCAAAGTCACCCGCAGCAAGGTTATCAAGTTTTGCAAAGTTCAGTGCAGTCACCATACCGAAGATGAAGCCACCTGGGAACGAGAGGATGATCTACACAAGGACCACCCACACCTATTTTCTAGCCAACCCGAATCTCGAGGGCGAGATTCATCCTAAGGGGGGTAGGTTTGTAACATCCCAAATTTTCAATTTGGAATGTTATACATAGAACATCTTGCATATCATATTTTATTTGTATTTGTGTGTTGAGATCCTCGAAATTCTAAGCAACTCAAGGACCCACGGAGAGAGTTGGGGATTTTTACCGTTCTCATATTTGGGTTTTCTCAAATATCGGTACGAGGATCATTTTGGTTTTAATTGTTTTTCTCTCCGAAAATATTTCATAATAAAATATATGAGCGGAGATAATATGACTTCTCCAAAATAAAAGAAATACTAGAGGAAAACTATTATAATCAATTTTGGTATTTTATTTGGATTTATTTGCATAGGAAAAATACGGGTTTTCAAAATTGTAGGTCCGGGACAAATGTTCACTTTGTCCTAAATATTATTAGAGGATGGTGAAAATATATTTCGGAATTTTTCGAGTCCGTTTAGTATTTTTTTCGCCCGTTTTGCTACGTCAGGACTGTTTACATAAAAAAAAGTGCACCGACCTACCGGGCCGAGTCCGGCTAGGACATTGCGCCCGGGGCCTTTAAAGCCCGCCCGAGCCAGCCCCGCAGCCCACCCCAGCCCCGCGCCCTAACCCTAGCGCACCGCCGCCCGATCTGCGCCGCCGCCTCGATCCGCGTGCCCACCGCCGCCGTGAATCGCCGTGCCACCGCTGGACGACGCGCCGCCGCCAGACGCCGCCGCCGCCCGTCGGGGTACGCCGCCGCCGCCGTCCCGTTTCATGAGGTAGCCGCCGTTTTTTTAAAACCGATCGGTTTTATTTTCGTAAACCCTAGATCTGTTTTTCTTTTTATTTAGATCGGTTCGGTTTTCTCGGTTTAGTTATTTAGCGGACGTTCGTATGTTCGTTCGTTCTAACGAATGCTTTTCTTCTTTTAGTTACAGACAGCGAACATTCTTTCGTTAGCCTGTTCGTCCATTTTTCTTTTTGGGGGTTTTTCCGCGATTATTTTCGATCGCGATTTCTGCCCTGATCTTCGTTTTAGTTTATCTTTTCGCTCATCAGTCGGAAACAGGCGATTCAAGCGCCTAGATCTTTGTCTCAAAGCCCTCTTTCCGTTTAACCTACTTGAACAAGGTTTTGCTACTGTAAAATTTGACTTTGGTTCAATCTAGTAAACGAATCTTGTTTCTTTCGTAGTTTGAGTTTCGTAGCTCCGTTTGATTTGATTCTTTTTGCAAACCGGAGTTCTTCAGTTGAACTTTCTGGTTAGATCTTCTTATTTGGATTTTTATCCGTGCATCTTTGCTTGGTTGCTTATGTATGCTATTGTTTGCTTGCGATAGAATTCCCGGAGTGCGAAGCGTGTGTCGGGGGAAACTGTCCACCACGAACACCTATGGGACCGGAGCCCCTTGTTTGTGCGGTAAGAGGGCGGAGGGAGCACGAAGAGCAGATCGTAGCGAACACGCGGGCAGTTTACCCAGGTTCGGGCCGCGGTGGACGCGTAAAACCCTACTCCTGCTTAGCTTATATTGAGTTGGAGAGCTCGGGAGCTTGAAGAACTAGCTGCACCGAGCGTATGAGCGATCTAGGTTCCGAACCCCCTCCACGTCGTGCATGGGCCTCCTTTTATAGTGCAAGGGGTCACCGACAGGTGTCAACGTAGGAGAAAGGGTAAAAAATGTAAAAGAGGTGGTAGTTGTAACAGTGCAAGAATAGTGGAGCTATAGTGCGTGAACAGTGGTCGCTACCTACTTTGACAGTGGGGGACAAGAGCATTTAATGCCCGTCGCCGTCGACCCCAAAAGCGCCCGCCCTTGCGTCTCCGTTTGCCACGGCGATGGCTTCACCACCGTGGAGTGCCACCGTGTCCCCCAGGCTGCACAGCCATCCGCCACGCGTCCCAGGAGAGGCCCCAGGGCGACGCGTGGGCCGATGAGCTGGAGCGCGGGCACACAGCGCAACTCTCCCGGCAAGCACCTTGCCGGGATCTTGACCTTGCCGGGCCCGGGAGCTTGCCGGGCTCTGAAGCTTGTCGCTCCCCGGGCCCTGCCGGGGCGCATATAGCGCCGAGGCATGTCTTCTGCAATGGAATCTTCTAGCCTTCCTGGCAAGCTCCTCTTGCCAGGGCCTTGCGTGAGTGAGGTAATCTTGAGCCTGGAACGGCCTTCCCGGCAAGCTCCACTTGCCGGGGTCTCGATCTTCTGTCTTGTATACTTTGTTTTTGAATGGTTTTACACGGAACAGGAAGATCTCCGGCGAGCACGTGGTCGACCCTGCCGCGGGAAGCTGCTACTGCCCGTGCACAAGTTGGGGTACTGAGGTACCCCTACCTTAGTACACCGACAGGAGCCCCCGGGCCTGGGCCACACACGGTGCCGAGCGCTGTTGGGCCAGGCCCAAAACAGTGCACGGGCACACGCGGCCCACGGCGTGCCGAATCCACTTCTGTATCCGCCGCGTCCCCCCGTAACGGCACGCGTCGATTGCGGCGTCGTGGGATGGGACGTGGCCACGTTCTTTTAATGGAAAGAGCGAAACGCCCCCCACTTCCCCATAAAAGCAGAGGAAGCAGGAGCGGTTCCCCTCCTACGCTTTCATTGCATCCTCTTCCATCTCCAGAGATCCCCTTTGCACTCCGCCTCCACACCTCCGCCGTCGTCTTCCGCATCTGCGGCGCCGCCGGACTCTTCGTCCTTCTTCCCTCGCCGCCTCCGCCATGGCCCCGAAGACCGAGAAGGCGAAGGCGGAGAAGGCCAAGAAGGAGAAATCGGAGCAAGCGGCGAGGCTTTCCTTGTATCGGAAGCGGAACCTCGTCTTCCCGCCGAGGCTCAGCGCGCGGGAGCTCTGGAACAAGTATTACTTGTTCTGGTCGAAGGGGACCAAGGCGCACCCCCGCACCCGAGCTTATCCGGCCGCCGCCAAGGACAACTACCCCGGCGGGTACTATTTCTTCGCAGCCTTCTTCCACTGCGGTCTTTGCCCTCCTTTTTCCGAATTCTTCTGTGACATAATGCACACCTACGGCCTCCATCTTCTTGACTTCACCCCCAACGCCATCCTCACGATGGCGGTTTTCGCACACATGTGCGAAAACTATATTGGGATATACCCAAACGTAGCGTTGTTTAGGCACTTCTTCACCCCTAGAGCAGAGGCCGGCGCCCCCCTCTCCGGAGGAATATCTTGGGTTTTTCGTCTGAACAAGAAGGAGTCCTACTTGCCGGAGGAGCTCCGCGGCAAGTGGGAGGAGTGGCGTGCTGACTGGTGTTGGATTGTCGAGGACGAGCCGCAGCCCTTCACCGCGCCGCGCACAACTCCTATCGTGCGCGGCAGGGACTGGAGCGAGCTGGATTCGGACGACAACAAGCTCGACATCGCCCTCATCAGGATTCTTCGTCTCCGGGTAGCGAGGTTGTCTGTCGCAGAAGTAGGCACAGACTTCCTCCGCCGCCGCATCGCCCCTCTCCAAGACAGGAAAAGGCCGGCCTGGGAGTACGGCAACTCGGCGGATATAATGAGGCTGCGCCCCGGGCTCAACTTCAACTTCACGTCACTGGAGCTGAAGGGGATGGTCCGGGAATTATTTAAGCACGACCCGGCCCACCTAGAATGGTTCAGGAGTCCCCGGGGAGTGGTGCCCCTCTGCAACAGCACAGCCAGGGATAACCTCCATGCCATGATGCCCGCGTGCGACTCGCACGGCGTCGACCGCACGTGGATTCCGCCCAAGCCAGACGTCATCTTGAATCTCTTCGACAACCTGGTGGAGGTGGCGAAGAACAAGAACGAGACCCGGGAGCTGACACGGGACACCACCAACCAGGAGATAGCATACATAGCTTCTCGGGTTGAGGAGGCCGCTGCAGCCGCAGCGGCAGGAGAGTTCGGCTACACGCCCGAGGAGGCAGAGGCTGCGGAAGCGTCCTGCCAAGCGGAGGAGGCGGAGATCCGCAGGCTACTGAAGCTGCCTCCCGACGAGCTCGCCGGGGTCCCATCCTTGAGGCACTCCGGGATCCTGGGAATCCAGACGGAGGCCGCGGCGAGAGGCAACGCCGCCGGAGGGAACAGGGGCGCCGCAGGGAGCGGAGGCGCCGGAGGGAGCGGAGGCGCCGGGGAGAAAGAGGCCGCAGCGCAGGGTGCCGGGCCCAGCAAGCCTGCCGGGGAGGAGGAGGAGGAGGGCGACGCCGAGGCCGCCGAGAACTCCGACGGGTCTCTGGGGCTCTACGCCGACGACCTCTCCTCGTCATCGAAGACCTCTCCGCCCCGGGCAAGCCCTAGGCGTTCTCCGCTGAAGCGTCTCCGCAAGGCGGCGACGGGGACAAGGGCACAGGCGCCCCGGCAACAGCCAACTCGCCGGGCAGCGCGAGCTCCCCGGGGGAGTCAAGCTGCGACGGGGGCGCCCGGCGCACCAGCCACGGCGGAGGCGGCCCGCACGCAGGCCACGGCAGAGGCGCCCCGCAAGCAGGCCACAGCAGAGGCGTCCCGCAAGTCAGCGCCGAGCGGAAGGGAGTCTTCACAGAGCGGAGCGGCGGCTCCGCCCGCTCCCCGGGCCCCGGCTACCACAGGGGCTGGGTCTTCGCAGCCCCCAGCCCCGGGGACCGCCAAGCGCCCGAGGGAGTCTTCGCCTCCTGCTCCCCGCGCGGACGCGCCTCAGGTGGAGTTTGACTTCTCCGCCCTGAGCGAAGACGACGACGAGGAGGAACAGGAGTAAGTATTCGAGGCCTTGCATCTTCTTTAATATTGTCTTGATTCTTGTTGATGCTGATCTCGTTCCTTGTTTTGATTCCAGGACCTTGGCCCAGCGGGCGACGAAGAAGGCCAAGGTGCCCGTGGTCGAAGTCGCGGACGACTCGCCCGCCGCGGGGACCGGGAACGTGCCGGAGTCAAGCCTGCCGGACCCGAGCGCTGCTCCGAGGAGCAGCCCCCAGCGCAGTCCCCAGCGTAAGTCTGGATTCCGTACTTTCACTCGTCGGGTGCGTTTGAAGATTTTGTCTTGTGTTAATATCCTGATGCTTGTGTCTTGTTTTGATTGTCTTGTGCAGAGGTGGAGCCGCAAGCTCAGGAGCGTTCGGAGGTCGCTCCCGAGGAGCCGCGGGCCCCGCCGTCCCCGCCAAGGCCGAACTCCCCGGCGAGGGAGAGCGCTCCGCCAAGGGCGGGTACTCCGCCAAGGGCGAGTACCCCGCCAAGGGCGAGCAGCCCGGCGAGGGCGGCCACTCCGCCAAGGCAGAGCTCCCCGGCGAGGGAGCCCGCCGATGACGACGTCCGCCAAGGTAAGTTTTGTAACTTCGTCTTCTTGGAGTCGTCTCTTTTTGGATATTTGCTTGAACTTCTTTTGCTTTTTCTTCTTCTTCTAGATCCTCCTCCCCCCGAGCAGATGGAGACCGAGGTCATCGTCATCGAGGAGGAGGGCGCGCAGGGCGGCGGCGGCGACGCCCCTGTCGCCGAGGATACGGCGGGAGCCGCCGAGCCAGCTGCGGAGGAGACCGCTCCGGCTGCGGATGCAGCGGCCGGGGAGGGGGACGGCGACCGCACTGCCGACCCGGAGGCGGCAGGAGCATCAAGTGCTGCACCGGCCGCCGACCCCTCCGCCGGAAAGGAGCAGGCGGGCTACTATCTCGAAGCCCCCAATGGCGTATTCATCCAAGTGCCGTGGGGTTCTTCATCGCGAGCCCCCGCGGAGGGCGAGGCCTTTGATGGAGAGGTCCTCACCTCCGCGGGCCTGAAGATCATTGAGGCGCCCGGCGGAAGCGAAGGGCCCGAGGAGGAGAAGCTACTCCACCAGCTCCTGGCCCTTTACCGGGCCAGGCAGGCGAAGCTTGCTTCTCGGGAGGCCCTTGCTGCCAAGGCCGCCGCCGAGATGGAGAAACGCGCGGCGGAGCTCCGCGCCGCCAACCAGGCTGCCCTCCGCGAGGTGGCGGAGGAGCGCGAGAAGCTCGCCGGGGAATATCAAGAGTGGCTGCTGGAGAAGGCCGAGGCCGAAGAGCAGCAGCGGCTCGCCGGGGTGGAGTTGTCCCGGCGAGAAGGAGAGCTCGCCCAGCGGAAGGTCAACCTCGACTCCCACGAGGAAGACCTCTCCGCTCGGGAGCAGGCCCTTGGCGGGGAGCTGAAGGAGGCGAAAGCCGCCGCGGCTACCGCGGAGACCGCCAAGGAGGAGCTTGCCGCCAAGGTCGCGCAGCTGGAGGAGTCGTTGAAGGCGAGTGTGGAGAGGGTCGCCGCGCTCAACACAGAGCGCGAGAAGGACGCCCACACCAACTCCGAACTCCAGGTGCGTCTCTCTGAGAAGGGCGACGAGCTGAAGGCCGCCAAGGACTCCATCGAGGATCTGGAGCTGAAGGTTTCCACGCTGAGGAACTCGCTCGACGCCGCCCAAGCCCGGGAAACCAAGCTGAAGGAAGAGCTCCGCAAGGAGCGGGGCTTGGTGGCGAGTGCCAACACTGCGGCCGAGAACTTCCGCCGTACCGTCGAGGTGTGGACCGACGATCTGGTGTCTTCTGCATCCAACATCGACCAGGAGCTGCTGGCGCTGAAGCTGGAGCATCTCATCTACTCTCCGGACCCAAACCTCCCTCACAGCGCCAAGCTCAGCCTCTTCTTCAGGGGAATCGCGCCGGCTCTTGCAAATCTTCGGAAGAAGATTCCCGCGCAACTGGCCGAGGAGTCACGTCTGCTCTGCACGGGAACCTTGGAGCGCGTTTTGACGAAGATTGTATACCGCAATCCCGGCATAAACCTCACCAACGTTCTCCGCAGCTTGCCGGCCGACGCGAACATGGAGGCGCTGAAGGAGCAGGTCGCCCATATCATCGCCAAAGTGAACAAGATCTCCAGGATTGAGGGCGACCGCGTAGACTAGGCCTCTTTTATCTTTATCTCTTTTTGTTGCTGCATAGGGTGTTATGAACTCATTAATCATTGTGACAAGTTATCCTTTGTAAGATATTTATCTTATTTTGATCAATCAGTGCAATGTTATCTTCCTTGTCTTGATCATGTACTTTGCATGTTTTTCACCCTACGCTCCCGGGGAGCTTGCCGGCAAGGGGCCTTTGCCGCGAGCGCTGAGTGCTGGACTCTGAGCAGCCTGCTGGCCAAGGTCTCACCGGCAAGCAACCTTGCCGCAGCTAGTCGCAACGCACTTAGCTTGCTGAGTGAACTCGAAAACGAAGCAAGGGCGCGACACTTGTCGCAGCTCACTTAAGTCGTTGAGCGTACTCGAAAACAAGACAAGGGTGCGGCTAGCTACGGGTAGGTTCCTCCGCGCACAGGTTTTCCATACAAAGTGTGATTGTTCAAGGAAGACAACTTAAAATTATTAAAAATTTGAACTGCTCAAATTCTAATAACTTAGCTTATATGTAATGCTTGCTTCTTGGTAAGGCTTCTCTTTCTTGAACAGCACTTGGTTCCTCTTCCATCTCCTTCCCCCCCGGCAAACTTGTGCGCGAGGAACGTTCCTTCTGCTTAAGAGGCAAGGAAAAAGAAGAGGGAAACAAGTATATGGCCTTTCGGCGTGCTAATGCTTACCGAGTGTGTATGATGCACAAGATGCCAAACAACACATGCAAATAGCAAAGGAAAGCATGCAAAAGGCAAATAGCGCAAAACACAGAAACTTTACTGATGCACGGGGTCTGCGCCCGGCTTTGTACAAAGGGTTACATGCAACAGCGGCAAAGCTTGTACAAAAGGTGGTTGCCGGAGCGGATCACGGCAACCGCGCCTTATGGGTGAAACTTGCGAAGATGCTCTATGTTCCAGGAGTTGCTCACCGGTAAGCCTTCTTTGGTCTCGAGGCGGACAACGCCGGGCCTCGTGACTTGTCTCACCCGATAAGGACCTTCCCACTTCGGCGTCAACTTGTTGGAATTCTTGGCGGACTGAACACGCCGAAGAACAAGGTCGCCTTCCTCGAGACTCCTGGCCTTGACCTTGCGGCTATGGTAGCGACGCAAGGCTTGCTGGTATCGAGCAGCTCGTACAGCAGCCTGGAGATGTCCCTCCTCGAGGAGCAATGCATCATCTTGTCGCAGTTGCTCTTGCTCGAGCTCATCATAAGCGAGCACTCGAGGAGATCCGTATACGAGTTCCGTGGGGAGAACTGCCTCTGCTCCATAGACTAGAGCAAAGGGTGTCTGTCCGGTGGCTCGACTTGGTGTCGTTCTGATTGACCAAAGAGCCGCCGGTAGCTCCTCTATCCAATTTCTTCCGCACTTGTGCAGCCTGTCAAAGGTCCTTGTCTTGAGTCCGCGCAGCACTTCAGCGTTGGCCCTCTCCGCTTGGCCGTTGCTCCTCGGGTGAGCAACAGAAGCGAAACAGACCTTGGCGCCAAGGTCTTGGACGTATTGCATGAAGGTGCGACTAGTAAATTGTGTACCGTTGTCGGTAATGATCCTGTTAGGGATTCCGAAACGGCAAACAATTGACCTGAAGAACCTGACCGCTGACTGTGCTGTCACCTTTCTCACCGGTTCCACTTCTGGCCACTTTGTGAACTTGTCGATTGCAACGTACAAGTACTCAAAGCCCCCGACGGCTCGGGGGAAGGGGCCGAGGATATCGAGCCCCCAGACCGAGAAGGGCCAGGATAAAGGAATTGTTTGGAGAGCTTGAGCTGGCTGATGAATTTGTTTTGCATGGAACTGGCACGCTTCACACTTGGTTACTAGTGCAGTTGCATCTTGGAGGGCTTCTTGCCAAAAGAACCCTTGCCGGAAAGCTTTCCCGGCAAGCGCCCTTGCGCCAATGTGGTGGCCGCATATGCCTCCGTGTATTTCTGCCAACAGCTTCTGTCCATCTTCCCTGGAGATGCACTTCAATCTGACTCCATTGAGCCTTCTTCTGTACAGCTCGTTATCCACGAACTGGTACATACTTGACTGTCTGGTTATCTTCTCTATTTCTTCTGGGTCGTCGGGAAGTTCTCCAGTTTGCAGAAAACGGACGATCTGTTGTGCCCATGCCGGAGCCCGAGGCTCAACGGCAAGGACTAAAGGCACGAGGGCCGCTGCGGGGACCTCAGCTTCTGCGGCAAGAACCTCCGGTTCTGCCGGAGCCGATGATCCCTCGGCAAGCTCGCCGGAGCGAGGCTTGTCGGGAACACTTGCTTCAACTGTACAGATCCTTGGATCTGTAGGAGCAGACTGTTCCTCAGCGTTCTGATTGCTGATCTTGGGGACCTTGGCGGCGGTTTCAGGAAGATCCGCCGGCAAGTAGTCGCCGGAGACCAACTTTTTCTTCTTGGACTGCCCAATCGATGGTGTAACGGATGGTTGAGTCAGCTTGAGCAAGAAGGTCCCTGGTTCCACAGGTAACTTCATCGAAGCACACTTTGAAAGGCCATCTGCTATTTCATTCTGAGCTCTCGGGATGTGCTCCATCTGCAGACCTTCAAAGTGCTCCTCAAGCTTCCTTACTTCATCTACATAAGCTTCCATCAAAGGGCTCTGATAACTCTTATTGACTTGTCGGACCACCAACTGAGAATCTCCCCGCACAATCAGCTTCCTGATCCCAAGTTCGGCCGCAATCCTGAGGCCGGCGAGCAAGCCTTCATACTCAGCAGTGTTGTTTGTCGCTTGCTCTCTTGGGAAGTGCATCTGGATAACATACTTGAGGTGCTCTCCGGTGGGCGCGATGAGTACCACGCCAGCACCGGCGCCTTGCAGCGAGAAGGCACCATCAAAATACATTACCCATTCACTTGTCGCTTCTTGTACGGGTGCACTTGCTTCTTGGACTTCTTCATCGGGCGTTGGGGTCCACTCAGCTATGAATTCTGCCAAAGCTCGGCTCTGTATGGTTGAAGTACTTTCAAACTTGAGTCCAAAGCTCGACAGCTCCGGTGCCCACTCAACGATCCTGCCTGTTGCTTCTGGGTTGTGCAATATCCTCTTCAGTGGAAAGCGAGTGACCACTGTTATCTCATGTGCCTGGAAGTAATGGCGCAGCTTTCTCGAGGCCATGAGGAGGCCGAAAAGCAACTTCTGCACACCAGAGTACCTTGATCTAGCCCCCTGGAGAAGGGAACTTACAAAATACACTGGGCGCTGCACCATCTTCTTCCGCACTTCCTCCTGTTCCTGTGCAGAGTTGTCCTTGTCGGGGCTAGAGCTTGCCGGAGCAGCCCCCTGCTTGTCGCTGGATTTGCTTGCCGGTGGTGCAGACTCCTCGTCGGCCTCCCTCTCCGCTACTAACGCAGCACTAACCACCTGGTTGGTTGCTGCTAGGTATAGCAACAACTTTTCCTGTGGTCTAGGTGCGACAAGTATTGGAGTGGAGGATAGGTATCGTTTCAGATCTTGCAGCGCTGCCTCCGCTTCCGGAGTCCACTTCATGGGACCTGCCTTCTTCAGGATTTTGAAGAAAGGTAGGGCGCGTTCTGCAGACTTCGAAATGAACCTACTGAGGGCAGCCACACAACCTGCAAGCCTTCTGACATCCTTGACGCGCTTCGGGGCCTCGATTTGCTCAATGGCTTTAATCTTGTCGGGGTTGGCTTCAATCCCCCTCTGTGACACAAAGAACCCGAGAAGCTTGCCGGAGGGGACCCCAAAGACGCACTTCTCGGGGTTCAACTTGAGCTGTATTCTGCGCAGGTTCTGAAATGTTTCTTCCAAATCTTGGACCAGGGTTTCCTTGCTCTTACTCTTCACCACGATGTCATCCATGTAAGCCTCTACATTTCTGTGGATCTGTGGCTCGAAAGCAGTGTGCACTACCCTTGCAAATGTTGATCCTGCATTCTTCAGTCCAAACGGCATGCGTATGAAGCAATAAGTGCCACATGGAGTGATAAATGCAGTCTTCTCTTCGTCTTCCTTGGCCATAAAGATCTGGTGGTAGCCTGAATATGCATCAAGAAAAGAGAGTAGCTCACATGCGGCAGTGGAGTCGACAATCTGGTCAATGCGCGGCAAAGGGAATGGATCCTTGGGACATGCTTTATTCACATCGGTGAAGTCTATACACAGTCTCCACTTCCCGTTGGCCTTGCGCACGACGACTGGGTTTGCTAACCACGTCGGATGGATCACACCTCTAACTAGGCCTGCTGCCTCTAGCTTCTTGATCTCTTCGTTGATGAACTCTTGGCGCTCCACGGCTTGCTTCCTCACTTTCTGCTTGACGGGCCGCGCATGAGGACAAACAGCAAGCTTGTGCTCAATTACCTTCCTGGGAACACCGGGGATGTCAGATGGTTGCCAGGCAAACACATCGACATTCACCCGCAGGAAGGCAACAAACGCGCTTTCCTATTTGCTGTCAAGCGTGGCACTGATGGTAAAGGTACCACCAGTGCCGTCCTCCTTGGCGGACACCTTCTTGGTCGCCGGAGGAGCGGCCATCCCTTTCTTACACTTGCCGGTGGAGCTCGATGGAACGTCCTCGACGGCAGCGCAACACTCCGAAGAGGTGCGGTTGCCGGAGTGGGCCCCAGAGCCCCTGCCGGACTTGGTCTTCGTCTTCTTCCCCCCGGGAGCTTCAGCGGCAAGTGTATCCTTCTCCGCCGCGGCTGCCGCATCCCGGTAGATCTTGTCGGCGCAGACAAGCGCATCCTTCTTGTCGCCGTGGACAGTGATGACGCTTATCGGCCCCGGCATCTTGAGCACATTGTAGGCGTAGTGGGAAGCTGCCATGAACTTGGCGAGGGCGGGACGGCCGAGTATTCCATTGTATGGCAACGGAATGTCAGCGACGTCGAAAGTGATGCGCTCAGTTCTGAAGTTGAGCTCCCCGCCAAAGGTCACCGGCAGAGTGATCTTCCCTTTGGGCTTGCTCCTTCCCGGGTTGATTCCTTGGAAAGAACCGGTCTCTTCGAGCTCGCCATCTGGAATTTGGAGTTTCTTGATCACAGCAGAGGAGATCAAGTTCAGCCCGGCCCTGCCGTCAACCAACATTTTGGTGACCTTGAGGTTGCGGATGGTGGGTGAGACCAGCATCGGCAAGCACCCGACCGCAGTGGTGCGGTCAGGGTGATCCTCAAGATCAAAAATGATGGGCGTGCTGGACCATTTGAGGAGCCTGCGCGACTCCACGGGCGGCTCTGCTGCATTCACCTCGCGCACCCACTGCTTGAGCTGGCGGTGGGAGGTGTGCAGAGAGGCGCCACCGTCGACGCACAGGACCTCCGTGGCCTTCTGGAACTCCTGCTCGCTGTTATCCTCGTCCTCCATGTCTTCGTCGTCGTCCTCTTCATCCTTGTCGCGGCCCCGGGGAGGTCGATCACCTTGCCGCTGCTTGGCCTTGCCGCGGCGTCCTCCCCGGCCATTGAATGGCCACTTCTTGCTTGGTTCTCCTCCGCCACCTTGGGCCTTCTCCTTGTCGCGCCTCTCGTACTCAGCTTTCTGCTGCTCGACGAGGTACTCGACGCGCTTGTAGTTGGAGAGGTCGTGGCCTTTGGTACGGTGGATCTTGCAGTATTGCTTATCGGAGCCGTCCTGCTTGTCAGCTGCCGCTACAGGGGCAGGCTCCTTGCCGGAGCCGCCAGCCTGTGTTTGCTTGGCGGGAGCCTCCTTGCCGGACTTCTCGACGGCAAGCACTTCCTTCTTGTTCTTCCTTCTGTTGTTCCGCCGCCGGCTCTTCTTTGTCGGGGCGGCGTCGTCGCTGTCGCTTCCTCCTGCGCCAGCATCCTCCCCGGGGAGTCTCCTCCCCTCTTCTGCGCGTGCGCACTTATCAGCTAGAGCGTAGAGCTCGCTGACATCCCGAATCTTGGTCATCGCCATTTCTTCACGCATGCGGCGGTTACGCACGTTCTGGTGGAACGCGCTGATAACCGCGGCAGGGTGGACGTCGGGTATGTTGTGCTGTACACGGCTGAAGCGTTGGATGTACTTGCGCAGGGATTCTCCTTCCTTCTGGGCCAGAATGTGGAGATCACTCTCCTGGCCGTGGGGTTTGTGGCCGCCCGTGAAGGCGCCAACAAACTGGTGGCAAAGGTCTGCCCAAGAAGAAATGGAGCCTTCCGGCAAGTGCATAAGCCAGGAACGAACGTTCGGCTTAAGCACGAGCGGGAAGTAGTTCGCCAAAATCTTCTCGTCGCGCCCCCGGCAGCCTGCACCGCGATGGTGTAGATGCTGAGGAATTCCGAGGGGTGCGTCTTGCCGTCGTACTTCTCCGGTACGTCGGGCTTGAAATTCTTCATGCTGGGCCACTGGACGCGCCGCAGCTCGCGGGTGAACGCAGGGCAGCCTGCCGCGTACGGCAAGTCGCCTGGTTCACCGGGCGCGCGCGCGTTGACAGCGTCCCCAGCTCTCTGGTCTGATTGTCGCCGAGCTTCTCGGCGGCGCTCGATCGTTGTCCGAGCGTCTTCTTGTCGCCGGTCCTCAAGGATCTGGCGCTGGTCCCGACGAGCCCACGGATCCGACGACGCCGTGGAGCCGTCGTCGGCGTTGTTCCGGCGGGGCGGCGTTTTCTGCTTCCGCGGCGGGGAGTGCACGGTGGTTGCACCCCCGGCGGTCTTGTGGCCGTCGGCCTTCGTCTTCTCAGTTTGCCGCGGCCGCGAGGTCGCCGGCTGCTGTGGAGAGTCGTTGTTGGCGAAGGCGACCAGGCTCTGGATGGTAGCCCTCCAGTCTTCGGCCTTGTCTGCCGCTGGAGGGAAGTCGAGGAGCAGTTGCGCCCTTGCGAGCGCTTCTGCTGGAGTGGAGGGGAGCGGGGGCGAGCGGTGCGAGGAGCGGGATATGCTCGGACTTCTAACAACGTTAGAAGGAGCAGGGTCCCGCCCCGGCGACCGCGCCTTGCTGGTGCCCGGACGGCGGTCCGGAGCGTCCCGCGAGCCTCCGGTTTGCCCTTGTCCCAGCAAGCGGATACCACCTCCTGTGGTATGTCGCTGCTGGGTTGTCGTGTGCTGAGATGGACGTGGCGCGTCCACGGAGACCGAGGCTCGGTCGTCCGTCTTGTCCTTGGATTTGGTGGCGCCGCGAGTGTCCTCGCCGGCGACCACCCTTCCGACGGCGTCTCCCCCGCCCACCGTTGGTTCTGGTGGCGGCGGATGAGACGCAGACGGGCCTCCGACCTCTGAAGCCTTCTTTTTCGGGGCCATGGTGCTGTTGCTGATGAAGTTGCTGATGAGACTGGAGAGGTTGATGAAGAATGCGCCCGCGTGAACGCCGGATCAGGTTCGCACTACCTCGACGCCCCCTACCTGGCGCGCCAAAGATGTCGGGGGAAACTGTCCACCACGAACACATATGGGACCAGAGCCCCTTGTTTGTGCGGTAAGAGGGCGGAGGGAGCACGAAGAGCAGATCGTAGCGAACACGCGGGCAGTTTACCCAGGTTCGGGCCGCGGTGGACGCGTAAAACCCTACTCCTGCTTAGCTTATATTGAGTTGGAGAGCTCGGGAGCTTTAAGAACTAGCTGCACCGAGCGTATGAGCGATCTAGGTTCCGAACCCCCTCCACGTCGTGCATGGGCCTCCTTTTATAGTGCAAGGGGTCACCGACAGGTGTCAACGTAGGAGAAAGGGTAAAAATGTAAAAGAGGTGGTAGTTGTAACAGTGCAAGAATAGTGGAGCTACAGTGCGTGAACAGTGGTCGCTACCTACTTTGACAGTGGGGGACAAGAGCATTTAATGCCCGTCGCCGTCGACCCCAAAAGCGCCCGCCCTTGCGTCTCCGTTTGCCATGGCGATGGCTTCACCACCGTGGAGTGCCACCGTGTCCCCCAGGCTGCACAGCCATCCGCCACGCGTCCCAGGAGAGGCCCCAGGGCGACGCGTGGGCCGATGAGCTGGAGCGCGGGCACACAGCGCAACTCTCCCGGCAAGCACCTTGCCGGGATCTTGACCTTGCCGGGCCCGGGAGCTTGCCGGGCTCTGAAGCTTGTCGCTCCCCGGGCCCTGCCGGGGCGCATATAGCGCCGAGGCATGTCTTCTGCAATGGAATCTTCTAGCCTTCCTGGCAAGCTCCTCTTGCCAGGGCCTTGCGTGAGTGAGGTAATCTTGAGCCTGGAACGGCCTTCCCGGCAAGCTCCACTTGCCGGGGTCTCGATCTTCTGTCTTGTATACTTTGTTTTTGAATGGTTTTACACGGAACAGGAAGATCTCCGGCGAGCACGTGGTCGACCCTGCCGCGGGAAGCTGCTACTGCCCGTGCACAAGTTGGGGTACTGAGGTACCCCTACCTTAGTACACCGACAGCGTGCTACTACGAGTCCCTAGGTTTTGCGAATCATCAGCAAGGCAAGTAACACTTTGATCATACCCCTTTACTACCCAGTTTTTATGCATTAGATCAAACCCTCACACATTGCATGAGTAGGATCTCTTAACTTGTGGGTCTGGGAAGTAGATTGAGGTAGAACCTATTACCTGCATTATTCTTCAAACCCTCGGGAGTTACTTCTACGTTATGCTTAGGTTGCCATGCTATGCTCGTAGACGTGGTTTGGGTTTGAGAGTATCCAAGACAGATGCGAGTTTGTTAATTAAGGGTTCAACTTAAGGTGGCTACTTTAATACACATCTGGGTGGATTGGTTGCAGGGCACCTGGAGAATCCAGTGTTGTCCTAAGAAATCCCGGGGGTACCGTGTAATTTTTCCTATGGAATGCCACCCAGGCTCAAAGGGATCATAAAACTATTCATGCTAGAAACTTCCGTGTGCAGCCACAAAGCCATTATGGGCTCTGGCATAGTTGAGTATGTTGCATGAGCTCTTTCAGTGGTGGACTAGCAGATTTAGGGGAAGGTAGGTGTACGGGTCCACCCGGGGTAAAGAGTAAATGCTTCTGAAAGACTGTGTCTCGGTCATCCGTTTCTCAAACACCATGCAGTGCGAGAAAACCAACAGAGGAGATCGAGTCTTGTGGGGAAAAGTGCGTAAATCTCTGCAGAGTGTACAAACAAATCATGATTAGCCATGTCCCCGGTTATGGACATCTTGAGTATCTGGTACTTGAATTATTGGTTGATCTCATCACTCTAAAACTAAACTTGCTGGGTTGTTAATGACTACCTTAATTGGGATTGAGTTGGAGGTACCTTCTCAATGATGTTTCAACTACCATGATAGTTAAAATAAAAGTTATTCCTTTGTTGTAGGAAAAAATGGCTTTATGCAAAAACTTTAACCCTAGAGCCTCCACCAGCCATATATGCATGTAGTGTTAGCCTTTATTCTGTTAGTTGCTCTACTGTGTTATCTTGCCAGCATATTCCATGTGCTGACCCGTTTCGGGATGCAACATGTCATGTTGCAGACTTTTCAGAAGAAGAGTAAGGTGCGCTAGGTCGTTTGTCATGCACTCAGCTATGCCGTTGGAGTTCATGGACTCACTTATCTTCCAAGTCTTCCGCTCTTATCGTGGTAGATGGCCTTATGCCATATACTTTTGTAATAAGTTCTCTTTTGAGACATTCGATGTAATATGTGTGTGATTGCCACTCTGTGATAGTCTAAAAATAGAGTTGAAGATATGCTACATTTTTCTAGTACAAAATTCTTCCTTTCTATGTTTTCTAGAAACACAAATCTTTATACCTTGTTTTGACATTTACACATTGTCAAATATTTATATATTGTTTTGACCATGTTCGATTTACTGTTCTGCACAACGCTTCACTGAATGTGCAACAAAATGTCTCAATGGACAATTACCGCAACATTCTCCCTTTAGCAAGGCCAAAATTGATGAACTGAAGGAATGCAGCTTCAACCTCAAATCTTGCGGTTGTTGAATGAAGCACTAGACACTGGCTAATACGTCCATTTTGCATCATGTTTATATGTTGATATTTATTGCATTTTGGGCTGTTATTACTTGTTTTGTCACAATACTTATGCCTTTTCTCTCTTATTTTACAAGGTTTACATAAAGAGGGAGAATGCCGGCAGCTGGAATTCTGGGCTGGAAAAGGAGCAAACTCTGGAAACCTATTCTGCACAACTCCAAAAGCCCAGATACTCAACAGAACTCCGTTTCAGAGAATATAAAAAATATCTGGCGAAAGAAGATCACGAGGGGGGCCACCGGCTGTCCACGAGGGTGGGGGGGGGGGCGCCCCCTGTCTCGTGGGCCCACCGAAGGTCCCCCGATGCCCATCTTCTCCTATATGAGGTGTTTTCACCTGGGAAAAAAAATCATAAGGAGGCTTTCGGGACCATACGCCGCCGTCTCGAGGCAGAAACCAATCTAGGGCTCCGGCAGAGCTATTCTGCCGGGGATACTTCCCTCCGGGAGGGGGAAATCGTCACCGCCGTCATCACCAACAACTCTCCCGTCTTGCGGAGGGCTATCTTCATCAACACCAGCACCATCTCCTCTCAAACCCTAGTTCATCTCTTGTATCCAATCTTTGTACCCAAACCTCAGATTGGTACCTGTGGGTTGCAAGTAGTGTTGATTACTCCTTATAGTTGATGCTAGTTGGTTTATTTGGTGGAAGATCATATGTTTAGATAGATTATGCATATTAATACCCCTCTGATCATGAACAATATTATTTTTTGTGAGTAGTTACTTTTGTTCCCGAGGACATGGGAGAAGTCTTGCTATTAGTAGCCATGTGAATTTGGTCTTCGTTCGATATTTTGATTAGATGTATGTTGTCTCTCCTCTAGTGGTGTCATGTGAACGTCAACTACATGACACTTCACCATTATTTGGGCCTAGAGGAAGGCATTGGGAAGTAATAAGTAGATGATGGGTTGCTAGAGTGACAGAAGCTTAAACCCTAGTTTATGCGTTGCTTCGTAAGGGGCTAATTTGGATCCATATGTTTCAGGCTATGGTTAGGTTTACCTTAATACTTCTTTTGTAGTTGCGGATGCTTGCATTATAGGTTAATCATAAGTGGGAGGCTTGTCCAAGTAAGGACAGCACCCAAGCACCGGTCCACCCACATACCAAATTATCAAAGTACCGAACGCAAATAAGATGATCTTGATGAAAACTAGCTTGACGATAATTCCCACGTGTCCTCGGGAGCGCTTTCCTTTATATAAGAGTTTGTCCAGGCTTTTTCTTTGCTACAAAAAGGATTGGGCCACCTTGCTGCACGTTATTTACTTTTACCTTTTTGTCACTTGCTACCAATTATCTTACCACAAAACTATCTGTTACTTATAATTTCAGTACTTGCAGAAAATACCTTACTGAAAACTGCCTATCATTTCCTTCTGCTCCTCGTTGGGTTCGACACTCTTACTTATCGAAAGGACTATGATAGATCCCCTACACTTGTGGGTCATCAAGACTCTTTTATGGCGCTGTTGCCAGGGAGTGAAGCGCCTTTGGTAAGGAAAAATTTATATAGTGTGCTGAAATTTATTGTCACTTGTTACTATGGCCCAAAATCCTTTGAGGGGCTTGTTCGGGGTATATTCACCCCAACCATAAGAGCAAAGAGTTGCTCCTCAACCTACTGCACCTACTGAAAATGTTTGCTTTGAGATTCCTTCGGGTATGATAGAGAAACTGCTTGAAAATCCTTTTACAGGAGACAGAATATTGCATCCCGATTTACATCTAATCTATGTGGATGAAGTTTGTGGATTGTTTAAGCTTGCAGGTATGCCCGAGGATGCTATCAAGAAGAAAGTCTTCCCTTTATCTTTGAAGGGGGATGCATTGACATGGTTTAGGCTATGTGATGATATGGGATCATGGAACTATAATCGTCTAAAGTTGGAATTTCATCAGAAGTTCTACCGTATGCACCAGGTTCATCGTGATCGTAATTATATTTTTAGTTTCTGGCCTCGCGAAGGAGAAAGCATCGCTCAAGCTTGGGGGAGGCTTAAGTCAATGTTATATTCATGCCCCAATCATGAGCTTTCAAGAAAAAAGATCATTCAAAATTTTTATGCTCGGTTTTCTCTCAATAATTGCACCATGCTCGATAATTCTTGTTCTGGCTCTTTTATGAGGAAGACTGTTGAATTCAAATGGGATTTATTGGAAAGAATTAAACGCAACTCTAAAGATTGGGATCTCGACGAAGTTAAGGAGTCAAGTATGACCCCTAAGTTTGATTCTGTTAAAGCTTTTATGGATACTGATGTTTTCCATGAGTTTAGCACTAAATATGGACTTGCCTATGAGATAGTAGCTTCTTTCTGTGAATCATTTGCTACTTATGTTGATCTCCCGAAGGAGAAGTGGTTCAAATACCATCCCCCTATTGAAGTAAAAGTAGTGGAACCTGTTAAAGTTGAAGAAAAGATTATCACTTATAATGTTGATCCTATTGTTCCTACTGCTTATATTGAGAAACCACCTTTCCCTGTTAGGATAAAGGATCATGCTCAAGCTTCAACTGTAGTTCGTAAAAGTAATACTAGAACACCTACACCCTCTGAGCAAATTAAAGTTGATCCTAGTGTTGCTATGGTTAAGGATCTCTTGGTAGAAGATGTAGATAGACATGTTATTTACCTCCAAGAAGAGTCTGCTAGAATAGCCCAACCCAATGCTAGGAATAAACATAGACCTGTTGTAGGCTTGCCTGTTATCTCTTTTAAGATGGGAGATCATTGCTATCATGGTTTTTGTGACGTAGGCGCTAGTGCGAGTATTATCCCTCTTGATTTATATCGAGAAATTATGCATGATATTGCACCTGTTGAGTTAGAAGGGATTGATGTTACTATTAAGCTAGCTATTAGAGACACTATTTCACCAGTTGGGATTGCTAGAGATGTTGAAGTCTTGTGTGGGAAGGTTAAATACCCTGCTGATTTTCTTGTTCTTAGTTCCCCACAAGATGAATTCTGTCCCATTATATTTGGTAGACCCTTCTTGAATACTGTTAATGCCAAGATAGACTGCGCGAAAGATATTGTTACTGTGGGGTTAGGGGATATGTCTCATGATTTTAACTTTGCTAAATTCCGTAGACAACCCCTTGAAAAGGAACCACCCAGTAAGGATGAAATTATTGGTCTTGCTTCTATTTCCATGCCTCCTAATGATCCTTTAGAACAATACTTGATAGACCATGAAAATGATATGCATATGAATGGGAGAAGGGAAATAGATGAAATATTTTTTAAACAGGGGCCCGTACTGAAAAACAACTTGCATGTTGAAATCCTAGGGGATCCTCCTCCACCCAAGGGTGATCCCGTGTTTGAACTTAAACCTTTACCGGATAATCTTAAGTATGTTTATCTTGATGAAAAGAAGATATATCCTGTTATTATTAGTGCTAACCTTTCAGAGTAGGAAGAAGAAAAACTATTGAAAACTCTGAAGAAGCACCGTGCTACTATTGGATATACTCTGGATGATATTAAGGGCATTAGTCCCACTATATGCCAACCTAAGATAAATTTGGACGAAAATGCTAAACCGGTTATTGATCATCAGCGACGGTTAAATCCTAAGATGAAAGAAGTAGTAAGGAAGGAAATACTAAAGCTTCTAGACGCAGGTATTATCTATCCAGTTGCTGATAGCCAGTGGGTAAGTCCTGTCCATTGTGTCCCTAAGAAGGAGGTATGATTGTCGTTCCTAATGATAAAGATGAATTGATCCCACAAAGAATAGTTACAGGCTATAGGATGGTAATTGATTTCCGTAAGTTAAATAAAGCTACTAAGAAAGATCATTACCCCTTGCCATTTATTGATCAAATGCTAGAAAGGTTATCCAAACATACTCATTTCTGCTTTTTAGATGGTTATTCTGGTTTCTCTCAAATACCTGTGTCAAAAGGGGATCAAGAAAAGACCACATTTACTTGTCCTTTCGGTACCTTTGCTTATAGACGTATGCCTTTTGGTTTATGTAATGCACCTGCTACCTTTCAAAGATGCATGATGGCTATATTCTCTGATTTTTATGAAAAGATTGTTGATGTTTTCATGGGTGATTTCTCCGTTTACGGAACTTCTTTTGATGATTGCTTAAGCAACCTTGATCGAGTTTTGCAGAGATGTGAAGACACTAATCTTGTCTTGAATTGGGAGAAGTGCCACTTTATGGTTAATAAAGGCATTGTCTTGGGACATAAAATTTCTGAAAGAGGTATTGAAGTTGACAAAGCTAAAGTTGATGCTATTGAAAATATGCCATGCCCAAAGGACATCAAAGGTATACGAAGTTTCCTTGGTCACGCCGGGTTTTATAGGAGGTTCATAAAGGACTTCTCCAAAATCTCCAAGCCTCTGACTAATCTCTTACAAAAAGATATTCCTTTTGTCTTTGATGATGATTGTCTAGAAGCATTTGAAATACTTAAGAAAGCATTGATCTCTGCACCTATTGTCCAGCCTCCTGACTGGAATTTACCTTTTGAGATTATGTGCGATGCTAGTGATTATGCTGTAGGAGCTGTTCTAGGGCAAAGAGTTGATAAGAAATTGAATGTTATCCAATATGCTAGTAAAACTCTAGATAGTGCCCAAAGAAACTATGTTACTACCGAGAAAGAATTTTTAGCAATTGTATTTGCTTGTGATAAGTTTAGACCCTGTATCGTTGATTCTAAAGTAACTATTCACACTGATCATGCTGCTATCAAATACCTTATGGAAAAGAAAGATGCTAAACCTAGACTTATTAGATGGGTTCTCTTGCTGCAAGAATTTGATTTGCATATTATTGATAGAAAGGGAGCTGAGAACCCCGTTGTAGATAACTTGTCTAGGTTAGAGAATATACTTGACGACCCACAACCTATTGATGATAGCTTTCCCGATGAACAACTAGCTGTCATAAATACTTCTCGTACTGCTCCATGGTATGCTGATTATGCTAATTACATTGTTGCTAAGTTTATACCTCCTAGATTCACATACCAACAAAAGAAAAAGTTCTTCTATGATTTAAGACATTACTTCTGGGATGACCCACATCTTTATAAAGAAGGAGTAGATGGTATCATTAGACGTTGTGTACCTGAGCATGAACAGGAACATATCCTACGCAAGTGCCACTTCGAAGCTTATGGAGGACACCATGCGGGAGATAGAACTGCACACAAGGTATTGCAATCCGGTTTTTATTGGCCTACTCTCTTCAAGGATGCCCGTAAGTTTGTCTTATCTTGTGATGAATGTCAAAGAATTGGTAATATCAATAGACGTCAAGAAATGCCTATGAATTATTCACTTGTTATTGAACCATTTGATGTTTGGGGCATGGATTATATGGGACCATTTCCCGCCTCTAATGGATACACGCATATTTTAGTTGATGTTGATTACGTCACTAAGTGGGTAGAAGCTACTCCAACTAGTAGTGCTGATCATAACACCTCTATTAAGATGCTTAAAGAAGTTAATTTTTTCAAGGTTTGGAGTCCCTAGATATCTAATGAGTGATGGTGGTTCACACTTTATTCATGGTGCTTTCCGTAAGATGCTTGGTAAGTATGATGTCAACCATAGAATTGCATCCCCCATCACCGACAGACTAGTGGTCAAGTAGAACTAAGTAACAGAGAATTGAAATTAATTTTACAAAAGAAAATTAATAGGTCTAGGAAGAATTGGTCCAACAAACCTGATGATGCATTATGGGCCTATAGAACTGCATACAAAAATCCTATGGGTATGTCTCCATATAAGATGATTTACGGAAAAGCTTGTCACTTACCTCTTGAGCTAGAACATAAGGCATATTGGGCTATTAAAGAGCTCAATTATGATTTCAAACTTGCGGTGAAAAGAGGTTATTTGACATTAGCCGCCTTGATGAATGGAGAACCCAAGCTTATGCGAATGCCAAACTGTTTAAAGAAAAAGTTAAAAGATGGCATGACAAAAGGATACAAAAGCGTGAGTTTAACGTAGGTGACTATGTCTTGCTATACAACTCTCGTTTAAGATTTTTTGCAGGAAAACTTCTATCCAAGTGGGAAGGACCTTACGTTATCGAGGAGGTCTATCGTTCCGGTGCCATAAAAATCAACAACTTCGAAGGTACAAATCCAAAAGTGGTGAATGGTCAGAGAATTAAACATTATATCTAAGGTAATCCTATAAATGTTGAAACCAATGTTATTGAAACCGTAACCCCGGAGGAATACATAAGGGACACTTTCTAGAATGATTCAGCCTCCGAAAAGGAAGAGGTATGTGATACGGTAAGTAAACCGACTACAAAACAACTCTAAAGGCATTTTTTCTCCGTTTTGGAATATTTAGAAAAATAGAAAAATAAGCCGCAACCCAGAAGAGACACGAGCCGTCCATGAGGGTGGAGGGCGCGAGTAATGCCCATTATGCGGCTATGTCCCCCACGTGTCGAGGCACGACTTAAGGACATAAACGCATACTAGAATGATCTCAAGTATGGTATGTTTGCACAAATCATGTAAAATCAGGGGTGAAAGAGTAAAAAAATAGTTGGCTTACACTCGCCACGTCACACAAGTGAATACAATAGCATACATAATCCAAATAACATCAGAGTCCAACTACGGACGAAATCCAAACGAAAAGATACCATAAATAACACAAGCCCGGATCCTCCTAGTAAGAGCCACTACTGATCGTCGGGATAAGACACATAGTAACGTCCACGCTCTTCGTCGAACTCCCAGTATAGCTCTGAACCATCTCCTGTATAGTTCTCAATGGTACCTGCATCTGGTGTGTGTTGAATCTGTGAGCCACAGAGGACTCAGAAATCCCGTTCCCGGGTAGCAAAACTACCAAAGCCTTAGGTGTGGAAAGGCTATAAACAAGGTTGCAGCAAGCACTAAGCACTAGCTTACCAGTTTAGAGCGAGAAGAGAGCAAGTGCCAACGATCGCCAAGTTGATCAAGAAGTGATCCTAGCTACTCACGATCAAACATAACCCCACCGTGTTCACTTCCCGAAGCCCTTCGGAAAAAGACCATCACGGTTACTCACGCAGGTAGTGTATTCATGAATAAGGTGTCAAGTTATCTACAACCGGATATTAACAAATTCCCATCTGCCACATAACTGCGGGCATGGCTTTCGAAAGATCAAACCCTGCAGGGGTGTCCCAACTTAGCCCATCACAAGCTCACGATCTGCGGAGTCGCAACTCCAAAGTGGGAAGACCCGAGTATTCTCGGAATCCCGTGCTCAAGATATTTCTACAAAGGTAAAACTAATCCAGCAAGACCTCCCGGCGTGCGGACACCCTGATAGTAGTCGCACGTATCTCGTCTCAGGCCATGACCGGATGAGTCATCCTACAGGTCTATACCAAATACCTCGGGTTTCCCCAAGGCGGCCCCGCAGTCTGCTCAGTTTGGACCAACACTCATGAGGAGCAATGGCCCGGGGTTGTTAATTAAGTCCACGGGGTAGCTAGTCCCTATGCAAATTTTAGTTGTTAGGAAAATGTAAAACCAATGTTGGGCCTTGCTGGAAAAGCTTTAGCACAGAGCGAATTATCAAGGGGGGGTCCATAAACCCCAACCGTGTTAGGAACGCAAAATCAAGGAACATAACACCGATTTATCGGTTCCTAGGGTGGCATGAGTGGAACAAAACACCAAGCAAGAGGCTCAACCTTCCACCCATTACCAATATATAGATGATTTAGTTTAACAGATTATATATTGTGATATCCCAACAATAACTTCATCACGGGGCAAGAATCTTCAAATCTTCACCCGCAACTAACAACGCTATAAGAGGGGCTGAGCGATGCGTACTTAGCCAAACAACGGTTTGCTAGGAAGGTGGTTAGAAAGTTTCATGGCAACAATAGGAGGGCTGACAAACAGGAATAGGCATCGAGGCAATATCTAAAGAGCGAGACATATATCATAGGCAAAGATAGAAGTGATATCTGGGAATGGTCATCTTGCCTGTTGATTCCACGGAGGGATCGTAACCTTGCTCCTCAAACTTAGCCTCGGTAGGAACCTCGAACTCCGAATCAGCTCCCGGCTCTACCCAACACAAGAAAACAACAACGGCACATTATCAAGAACGATGCAATGCACAATCAACATGATGCAAGTCATAACAAGGGATGCGAGTATGATGTGCGTATGCATGTGGAAGATCTTGAGCCTAAGGAGAAGATGATGGAAAAATCCTCATCTTGGGAAACCAAGCAAGCCACTGGATAGAGGGGAAGATTTCGGTTGAAATCGATATAAAGATCACCGGAAACGGATGCACGGTTTGCAGATGGCAAGCAAAACAAAATTCAAGCAAAACTGCAGTTTACAGCAACATGGCATCTTTGGAGCAAGAAATAATTATACTACAGCACCCAAACATGGAGACAAAGGGAATGGATGTGATATATACATGATACTTAGCAAGCATGAACTTAGATCACACCCAAAACCTTGCTGTAACACAATTAAACAAGCATGACAAGTTGCAATAAATTTACAGAATTCTCAGACTTGGTGAAAATTACAAGGCATGGCAGAAATTACAACTAGTAGGCATGTTTGGAAGCTTGTGCAACTCAACTCAAAGCATGTCATGATAAGTTAAGGTAACACACAGCAAGAAGATATATTTGAGAAGCTACTCAAAGCAAGAACATGCTCATAGGGTGCATAGAACACTAGATACACTCGTGGCAAAACGGAACTTGTTGATAACATGCTAACCGATACATTTTATAGCCTCTTGAGAGCATAAAAACAACAAGTTACAACAAGCCATCATGCAAGCAAAAGGCATGGCAATAATATACAAAACATGCTCTTCAAGAATAACCAAATTTCTACTTCTACCACATACTAGAACATGTCCCAAACACCATGGCAAAAGTGCAAAAGTTTATCCAGACTTAGCAAAATCTGGGCATGGCAAAAATTACAACGTGAAGGCATGTTAACAAGCTTGTTGCATTCATTTCAAGACATATCATGGCATGAAAATGAATCTATCATGTAGAGCACATACCCAAGAGCAAAACTCATGTTGACACCTAGCTCATATGACACATGGATAAATAAGCACAAGCATGACAAAACATCATCTCATAACAAGTTCAGAAATTTATCAGCCAAATGCACTTTTGCAACAGAGATATACATGGCAATATGACACCTAACATGCATGCTACAGTAACCATCATGTAGAGAATTTCACAACGAAGATCTGGACATATCATTCACTCAATTCAGACCAACATGCACAAAGTTACTTGCTCACGAACATGGCAACAAATTTACACAGACAACAAGTGCTGAAACAGTTTCAGCAACATGCACTCTTGCCACGAAGATTAATTCAACTAGATGACCTCTAACATGCATGAAACTTATACTAACATGTAAAGCACGACGAGACGAACATTTCGACATATCATACACGCAAAACGAAGCACCGAGCACAAAGTTATCACATGGTGAAGGAGGCAACAAAATTACTCACATCCGGGACTTAGTGGAATTTTTACCTCCACGAAAGTCAACGCGGGACGGAGGGATCTGGGACACGGAGGCGCGTTTGGTTCGCGGGGGTGGTGGATCTGATCCACACCCAGTGGATCTGGATCTGACCAGAGCTCCGGTGGCGGCTCGCCGGAGTTGGGCGCCGGCGGCGGAGGCGAGGGCCGGCGGCGACGCGGCGGGGTGGAGAGGCGGGGCCGGCGGCGAGGGCGCGCCGGTAGCCGGAGACGGGGCTGGCCGGGGCTGCGGACGAGCGGCGGCGGTGACGCGCGCCGGCAGAGGTTCGCGGCGGAGCGAGGCCGCGCCGGCGGGCGGATCGACGGCGTCGGGCGCGGAGGCGGTCCGGGAGGGCCGACCTCGGGCCGAGCGGGCCCGGTGACGGCGCGGTGGGAGGCTGGCGGTGGTGGGGCGACATGGCGCGAGCTGATTGGTTCGGGGCGGCGGCGGATGTGTCCGGCGCCGGGCGGACGTGTCCGGCGCGGCGCGGAGGAGGAGGAGCTAGGGTTTTACCCGAAAATGGAGGGGTTGGGGATGATTTATAGGTAGAGGGAGCTAGGAGTGTCCAAATGGAGAGCAGTTTTCGCCCACACAATCGTGATCCGACGACCGAGAGGATGGGAGTGGTTGTGCTGGGTTAGTGAGATGTTGTGGAGGGGGTCTTGGGCCAAAAGGAAGAGGAGCTTTTAGCCCACGAGGTTAACTGTTGGAGTAACAAACGACCTCCAAACGCGATGAAACTTGACAGGCAGCCTACACGTACTAAAACAACAACGTACGACAAGTCTCATCTTATTCCAAGAACGTTTCACGGCCACATATGAAAGAAGGACTCGGGGATGCCACGGGCACGTGTGAGTGTCGGAACTCGAAACGGACAACGGGAAGAGACGATCATGACCGGGTGCAAGTGACAACATGAATGCAATGCAATGCACATGATAACATGCCATGGTTGATATGCACACACGCACGCGAAAAAAAAACGAAGAAACCCGAAATGAAAGAAGAGCCCAGAATGGAATTGATTAAGCCAACGAAGATTATATTGCCATAAATGGAAGGTATCACATATGGGGTGTTACAAACTCTCCTCCACTACAAAAAAATCTCGTCCCGAGATCTAGGACTAAAAGAAGGAAGGATACTTGGAACGAAGGTGATCTTCTTGTTCCCACGTAGCTTCTCGGTCGGTATGGTGTGACCACTTCACTTTCAAGAATATGATGGACTTGTTGCGGGTCTCACGCTTAGTTTCTTCAAGAATAGTAACGGGGTACTCACGATAAGACAAGTCTTGTTGAAGATCAATCTCTTCGAACAGAATGGTGCGTTCAGGCGTCTTGAAGCACTTGCGGAGTTGAGACACGTGAAACACATCATGCACATTTGCAAAGTTGGAGGGAAGCTTGAGTTGGTAGGCTAGGTCGCCTCTCTTGCCAAGAATCTTGAAAGGGCCCACATATCTTGGAGCAAGCTTGCCCTCGATACCGAACCTTTGAGTGCCCTTCATGGGGGAAACACGGAGATAGACATGGTCTCCAATGTCGAAAGCCAAGTCACGATGCTTGCCGTCATAGTAGTTCTTTTGACGCGATTGCGCGGCTTTGAGATTCTCACGTATGACTCTGCACATTTCTTCGGCCTCTGAGATCAAATCATTTCCAAGGAGTTGACGTTCACCAGTCTCAGACCAGTTGAGAGGGGTACGACACTTTCTGCCATAGAGGATTTCAAAAGGAACTTTGCCTGCACTTGCTTGGAAGCTGTTGTTGTAGGAGAATTCGGCAAATGGAAGGCAATCTTCCCATTTCATACCGAAGGAGATGACACAAGCTCTTAGCATATCTTCGAGGATCTGGTTCACTCTTTCGACTTGACCACTAGTCTGAGGGTGAAACGCAGTGCTGAAGCGAATCTTTGTGCCCATGGCTGACTAAAAAGAATCCCAGAACTTGGAAGTGAACAAGCTTCCACGGTCTGAGGAGATCACTTGAGGAATGCCATGCAAAGAAACAATTCTGGAGGTGTACAGCTCTGCCAGCTGAGCTGTGTTGATGGATTCTTTGACTGGAACAAAATGTGCTACTTTAGTTAGCTTGTCAATCACCACAAAGATAGCATCATTTCCCTTCTTGGACTTGGGAAAACCGGTAACTAAATCCATCTCAATGTGATCGAATTTCCACTCGAGAATAGGTAGAGGTTGAAGGAGTCCGGCTGGACGTTGATGCTCTGCCTTCACTCTTCTGCAGACATCACATTCATTCACGAATTGGGCAATCTTCCACTACAAGAAATATGTCAACTTATGACCTTCTGCCAGTGACCCTGGGAGAATTGGTCATAAATCTATGACCATTTGAGACCAATTGGTCAAAAGCTGTTCGAGGGGCTCCAAACCCTAAACTATAACGACCATTTTGGTCAAAAAGGTCATAATTTCCTTACACGAAATGGTCATAAAGCAGACAACACTGGTTCGCTGCCTTATTTCTTGCTTATCAAGACCAATATAGATGGTAATAACCTTGTAAGTTGTGGTGGATTGCTATGACTAGGCGCCACCTCATCAGTTTTGCCTATGTGTTATGTCCATGTGGGAGTTTTTGCCCAAGGTTGTGAAGCAACCTATATTTCTGTCATTCCCAAAAATCCCCAAAAAATCTCATAAACTCTTTGGGTCATATCTTCGTCAAATATGCAAAAAAACCTTCCTTGCCTAGTTCAAAAATAATTAAATAATATTCATTTCCCTATTCTATTCAAAAAACACTTTGTGAAGGAAGTACCACTTTGGCATGTCCAAATGGTATCCATTTTCTACAGTGCTTTCCTATGCCCAAATAACCATCCTCCACCAAATGCCAGCTCAATCCATTCATTATTTTGAGCCCAGCCTCAACATTCGTATTTATGTCCAGTGTGGTACTTTGCAAAGCAAGTACCACCTAGACTCCTCCTTTTGAGCTGAAAATTTGTGAAGACGGTATTCTTAGTAACTGATCATCCTGAACCAAAACTCACGCCCATTAGCCATGTGCATTTCCTGTACCTCTAATCAAACACTTGGCTGCTAATTCATGTTTGAGCATCGATTGGTCTCCTCGTGAGAATCTTATGTTGTAATTTTCTTCCTAGCACCTACCTGGGGAGTGCCCAACCCACTAGACATGCCTAGGCCTCCCAGAACACATGGTAACGCCACAATCACGCGGTGACCACGCGACGAGCATGCGAGTTTACACGCTCTAGAGTTGGGGCCCTCGACCACCGCCCAAACCTCGACGTATCGCGACCAAACCATGTATTTATGATTAAATAGGTACTTATGTAACTAGAAATGATTTTTGGAAAAAAATAAATAGCAAACTATGAGGCAGCTGCAGTTCAAATTTGACCCGCTTCTAGCTAAATCGACAGAAATTTGTCTTTTTCACCAGAGGTGGATCAAAACTTTTTACACCCAACCATTTTGTCAATTATGCATTAAATATGTCCTAGTATTTTAGAAAATTGATTTGGTCCAATTTTGCAACAATTATTTGGGAGGTCCTTCACAAAAAAACCTCCTTTTGGGCACTCGAAAAATGGAAAATGAATTTTTCGTCCAAAGACAATGAAAACTTCCTTAGGCAACATTGTTTGCCATTCCAAGATGCACCCTTGCGCACAATATGAGATCATTCGAACAAACTATGCCATGAATGTGGCCATAGGATTGATCATTTGGCTTGAAAGTTATGAATCTTCACGCATGATAGCTCATTTCTGAGAACACTTTTTTAAAAGAATTGTCGTATTACAAATTTATTATTTTTCCTGGTAACTTGGTCATATATAATGACACAATGCGAAGGTGTTCCAATTTTTTGATTTTTTTTGAATTTTTTTATGCCCATTTCAAAATGCGGTCAAAACAGCGGGAATGACCGTTCCTAGCTAGTGGTTGAACCTTGGTATTTTTTGGTGTTTCTCTGATTAAATAGATACTTATGTACCTAGAAATCGTTTTTGTAAAAAATAAAGAGCAAACTACAAGGTAGCTACAGTTCAAATTTGACCCGCTTCCAGTTAAATCGGCGGAAATTTGTCTTTTTCACCAGAGGTGGATCAAAACTTTTTACACCCAACCATTTTGTCAATTGTGCATTAAATATGAAATAGTATTTTATTAAAATGATTTGGTCCAATTTTGCAACAATTATTTGGGAGGTCCTTCACAAAAAAACCTCGTTTTGGGCACTCGAAAAATGGAAAATGATTTTTTCGTCGAAAGAAAATGAAAACTCCCTTAGGCAACATTGTTTGCCATTCCAAGATGCACCCTTGTGCACAATATGAGATCATTTGAACAAACTATGCCATGAATGTGATCATTTGGCTTGAAAGCCATGAATCTTCACGCATGATAGCTCATTTCTGAGAATACTTTTTAAAAGAATTGCCGTATTACAAGTTAATTATTTTTCCTGGTAACTTGGTCATATATAATGACACAATGCGAAGGTGTTCCAATTTTTTTGATTTTTTTTGAAATTTTTATGCCTGTTTCAAAATGCGGTCAAAACGGCGGGAATGACCGTTCCTAGCTAGTGGTTGAACCTTGGTATTTTTTTGGTGTTTCTCTGATTAAATAGATACTTATGTACCTAGAAATGATTTTTGTAAAAAATAAATAGCAAACTACAAGGTAGCTACAGTTCAAATTTGACCCGCTTCCAACTGAATCGGCAGAAATTTGTCTTTTTCACCAGAGGTGGATCAAAACTTTTTATACCCAACCAGTTGGTCAATTGTGCATTAAATATGGCCTAGTATTTTAGAAAATTGATTTGGTCCAATTTTGCAACAATTATTTGGTAGTTCCTTCACAATAAAACCTCATTTCGGGCACTCAAAAAATGGAAAATGGTTTTTTTGTCCAAAGAAAATGAAAACTTCCTTAGGAAACATTTTTTGCCATTCCAATATGCATCCTTGTGCACAATATGAGATCATTTGAACAAACTATCTTGTGAATGTGGCCATAAGATTGATCATTTGGCTTGAAAGCCATTGATCTCCACACGTGATAGCTCGTTTCTGAGAACACTTTTTTATAATAATTGATGTATTACAAGTTTTTTATTTTCCCTGGGAACTTGGCCACATATGATGACACAATGCGAATGTTTCACAATTTTTTGATTTTTTTTTGAATTTTTTATGCCCGTTTCAAAGTGCGGTCAAAACGGCGGGAATGACTGTTCCTAGCTAGTGGTTGAATCTTGGAATTTTATTGGTGTACTCTGATTAAATAGATACTTATGTACCTAGAAATGATTTTTGGAAAAAATAAAGAGCAAACTAGAAGGCAGCTACAGTTCAAATTTGACCCGCTTTTTGCTGAATCGACGGAAATTTGTCTTTCTCACGAGAGGTGGATCAAAGCTTCTCACACCCAACCATTTGGTAAATTTTGCATTAAATATGTCCTAGTATTTTAGAAAATTGATTTGGTACAATTTTGCAACAAATATTTGGTAGGTCCTTCACAAAAAAGCTCATTTCGAACACTTAAAAAATAAAAAAAATGATTTAAAAGAACTCATTTCTCATAACTCTTTAAAAAATATTTATCTTATTTCAATTTATGATTATTCCTGAAAACAATAGTCAAATTTGCTGACACAATAAAAAGTTTTTTTTTTCAAATTTTCAGGTCATAATAAAATAGCTAACATGATTTCGCACATAATTTTAGTCGATTATGACCAATTTAAATGGTCAAAATATCATACCTGTATACTGCGTTCTGATTGGTCCAGGGGCCTCTCACGCGGATCATGGGTAAATCACCGTTGGATCCCCTGGATCCAACGGCCCGCACCAAACATGGATGTGTCCCCGAAACCCTAGCTCTGTCCTGTGGTCATTTTCCATCCACCCCCGCCTCCTTTCTTTCCCTCGCTCTGTGCTCCTCCTCTCCCCTTCCAGATCCGGCAGAGCTCCTCTCGATCCCCTCCCCTTCCTCCCCGCCAGCCGCCACACCCATTCTCTCCAGATCCAATCCAAGCCCCCCTCGTCCACCGTCCCCTTCCTCCGCCGTCGACGTTCGTGCTCAAGGCCTCCGCCTCACCCGCCCTCGCCATTGCCTCCTGATACGTCCAAAACGTATCTATAATTTCTGCTTGCTCCATGCCACTTTTGGGTGATATTGCTATGATATTCATAAACTTCCATACACTTTTGATCATATTTGGACTAACTTACTAATCCAGTGCACCCCAGTGCCAGTTTCTGTTTTCGGCTGTTTTTTGTATTTCAGGTTTTCACGTTACGAGAACTGCCAAGAAAAATCCAGAAAAATTATATAAAAAATCAGCGTTCCGGAAACTACCGTGCGTCCGAAGGACAGCCGGAGGGGGGGCACCAGGGCTCCAGGCGCCCTGGCGGCGCGCCCCCCCGGGCCGCGTCGGGGGGCGCCTGGGCCCCCCAAAGCTCCCCCGATGCCCCCCTTTGGCATATATTTAAAGCGTCCTCCGAAACCCTCAGAACAGGAACTCTTTTCGCGATCCCATCTCTATTCCGCCGCCGCCGCCGCTTCCAAGATCGGGAGCACCAGGAGAACTCTTCCCGGCACCCTGCCGGAGGGGAGGATCACCACCGGGAGCTTCTCCACCACCATGGACGCCTCCCGGATGACTCGTGAGTAGTCTCCCTTGGACCATGAGTCCATGACGAGTAGCTATGTGATGTTCTCATCCCGTTCTTGTGCTTCACTAATTAGTCCTCGTGAGCTGCCCTACATGATCGAGGCACCTATGTAATCCTTATGCTGTTGCTATGTTGAGTTTGCTGGGATCCGATGGATTATGAGATTATGTTCAGATTGATCTTGAGTAATATATTTGATTCACCTCTTTTACATTTTAGTTCATAAGTAATTCTTGCATGTTCTCCGTTGTTATTTATTGCTTTGGCCGAGTAATAGGTAGTGACTCCAAGAGGGAACGTTATGCTCGATTGTGGGTTTCTGCCCCTCGATGACTAGCTTGAGTGACAGAAACATGAGTCTAGGGGATGTGTTGTTGCCACAAGGGGGAAAACAACGGTGCTTGTGCCCGCGGGTGCAAGGATTGTTTACTTTACGCAAAGTTCTTTTAATGCAGTTGTCTGTTGCATTGAGTTTACACTATGGGTGGGACTCGCAACTTAATACCAGCGAGATGTTCTGGATAGATATCTCAAGGTGGATGATTAGTAGTAGATATTGATGTCTTTCGGTCTACTTACTTTGGCGTACCGCCCATGCTTTGAACCTCAACGTTTCTTGCAATGTAGTCAGCATTGGTTTGCGTTCGTGGTCCTATCAATTGCCCAGCTGTAATTTGTTTACCTCACATAGCTGTTTTATCGTCTTTTGGGAGAGAGACATCACTAGTGAACATCATGAGACTCCGGTCCATATTACCATCATTGATCACATCCGCTATTTACTTTTCGCTATTATTTACTATTGCAAAACACTACCTATCACTACTATCATTTGCTTTTAACCCTTTATGAACTACAAGGCCGGAGGGATTGACAACCTCTCTGTACTCGTTGGGAGCAAAGTTATTTGTATCTGTGTGCAAGTCCACGTTGATTTCTAATACGCGCCGTTAGCAGTTGACACCTACTTGTTGAACCTAGGAGTCTCTGGGGATTCGATCCTTGGCATCTTTGCTAAGGGAAAACACTTCCACAACACTGCATCTTACACCTTCCACTTGGGGTAACCAATCAGGGGTTCGAGGCCCATCAAGGAGTATTTTCTGGCGCCGTTGCCGGGGACTCCACTCTTCAGGATAGGGGAGTTGCATGCTATCTTTTACCTTTGCTTTTTAGTCTTGTTAGTTTACCTTTCAGTTTTTGCTTTAGTACCTTTTATCGAAAATCACAAAAATAGTTATCTTGCTTGCTTGCTACTATGGGTTCCACCGAGAACACCAAGTTGTGTGACTTCACTAGTCACAACAACGATGACTTTATCAGCACACCTATCACTACACCTGCCACTTCAGCACCTTCATATGAAATTAAACCTGCTTTACTGAACTTAGTCATGAAAGATCAATTCTCCGGTGCTGGAGATGATGCTGCTTTACACTTCAACAACTTTGTTGAACTTTGTGATATGCAAAAGTACCAAGAAATAGATGGTAATATTGTTAAACTTAAGCTTTTTCCTTTCTCCTTGAGAGGAGGAGCTAAAATATGGTTTCAGTCTTTGCCTAGAAATAGCATAGATTCATGGGACAAGTGCAAAGATGCTTTTATTGGAAAATACTATCCACCAGCTAAAATTATCCAACTTAGAAGTAACATAATGAATTTTAAACAATTGGATAATGAACACGTTGCCCAAGCTTGGGAACGTATGAAATCTCTTATCAAGAACTGCCCTACTCATGGTTTGACTACTTGGATGATTATCCAAACTTTTTATGCAGGCTTGAACTTTACCTCGCGGAACTTGTTAGATTCAGCCGTGGGAGGAACTTTTATGTTAACTACACTCGGTGCTGCCACAAAGCTTCTCGATGAGATGATGACCAACTATTCCCAATGGCACACCGAACGCGCTCCAACAGGTAGGAAGGTAAACTCTGTTGAGGAGATTTCCTCCTTAAATGAAAAAGTTGACTTAATCATGTCTCTACTTTCGAAGCAATCTTCTGTTGATCCTCGCGATGTGCCTTTAAATTCTTTGATTGCTCAAGAACAAGTAGATGTGAACTTTATCTCTAGAAACAATTTTAACAACAATGCTTATAGGAGTAACTTTGGTAGCAATCCTAGACCGTTCCCCTCTAATTCCTATGGGAACAACAATGCTTATCCTATAACCAAGAACTCCACTACTGAACTAGAGATTATGCTTAAAGATTTCATCACTACCCAAAAAGCCTTTAATAAGAGTGTAGAAGAAAAACTACATAAACTAGATGATCTTTCTTTTAAAGTAGACCATTTAGCCAATGAGGTAAAATTGCTAAAAATTAAAACTTCTCCTCTTGAGGAGAGGAAGGTCATTCCTATTAATGCTACTCAAGTGCAAATTAATGAAAATATTAGGATGATGGCTAAACTTAAAGAAAGATGGGCTAGAGAAATGGAGGAAGATGATAGAATTAAGAGCCTTCCTACCCACCACACTGTTGCTACTATCAAAGTTGTTGGAGATATCCAAACTCTTAGCACCCAATGTACTCCTGGTCCCAATGGACCTATTAATGGTGATGCTAGTGACCGTGATTTTGATAATTGCACTCTTACTGAAGTTATTGATTTCCTTCACAAGATGTCTAGAGACCCCCGCACTAGCACGCTTAACCTTGCCTTCACAGAGCATATCACTAATGCTCTCATCAAAGCTAGGGAGGAGAAACTTAGAGTAGAAGCCTCCATACCTAGAAAGCTAGAAGATGGTTGGGATCCTATGTTAAAAATTAAATTGAATGACTTCTCTTGCTATGCATTATGTGATGTTGGAGCTAGTACCTCTGTTATGCCCAAAAGAATATATGATATGCTTAAATTGAAACCTTATGATTCTTGTTCTTTTGGTGTTCGTCTCGTTGATTCTTCCATAAAGAAACCTCTGGGGATGATCGACGATGTTCTTGTCGTTGTTAATGATAATTATGTTCCCGTTGATTTCACTATTATGGATATTGAATGTGATCCTTCATGTCCAATTATTTTGGGACGTCCCTTTTTACGTACCGTTGGTGCTATCATTGACATGAAAGAGGGTAATATAAAATTTCAGTTTCCTCTCAAGAAAGGGATGGAACACTTCCCTCGAAAGAAGATCAAGTTACCTTTTGAGTCCGTTGTACGGGCTAGCTATTCTTTTACTCTTGATAAAACTTGATCTATATGCATCATGCCTAGCTTAAAGGCATAAAAGAAAGCGCTTTTGGGAGGCACCCCACATGAATAATTTTTTTGCTTTTGTTGTGTCTTGATGTTGTTTACTGCTGTAGCATCATCATTGTATCTTTGCTTTTCATATTTGTGCCAAGTATAGCCTCTGATTGCTAGAAAGTTCAAAAGTTGTGAGGTGCTGTCCAGGAAACAGATTCTGTCCTTGGATAGAAAAATTCGTATAAAATCACCAGATCATCTTTTTGGTCTGAATTTTTTCGACAGCGTTCTCTATATAATTGTCTTTCGTGCCTCTGTTCTGAGTTTTTTGATTTGAGTTGCAGAAGCGCCCCGAACAAATCAATTACTCTCTGCTGTTCTGTTTTTCACAGATTCTGTCCTGTTTTGCCTTTCCTTCATTTTGCAAATCAAGAGCTTGCTTTTTCTTTGCAAAAACCTTTTGGCAATCTTGAGAAACAGTAGAACTTCAAGAATATCTTTATTTCCAGCAAGGTATAATTATTTTATTAAGGGTACTAACCTCGCTAATCAGATTATGATGAGTTATGTATGAAGGGAGTTTTCAAGTGTGCGAGGGAAGATGATAAAAAGATTCAGGAGTGTCAAGCGCTCAAGCTTGGGGATGCCCCCGTGCACCCCCAAGAAATATTCAAGGAGACTCAAGCGTCTAAGCTTGGGGATGCCCCCGTGCATCCCCTTCTCCATCAACATTATCAGTTCGTCTTTCATTTCGCTATATTTTTATCACTTCATGTGTTATGTGTTATGCTTGAGCGTCTTGCTTTTAGTTTTCTTTTTAGTTTTTCATAACGAGTCGGAACTCAGCATTCCTTTATGTGGGAGAGAAACACGCTCCACTTCTACCTAGAACATAACATAGAATTTTCATGTCTATCTTTGCTGTGTGTGTTCTTTGTCTTTTAATAGCTACTATCATGCTCTGCTCTTAGTATTCATGCTTATCTTTTCAAAGAGCTTTTGTTTAGTTGGTTGCTTGAACTCTCTTTAATTATCATGCTCACCTTATTAAGAGAGTTTGCTTCCGTTGCATTGGTTAATATGTCTATGATAAATATGCTACGTGCATAATGGTGCTTAGTAGTTCAGGTTTCTTATGGTTAATCTCAAATAGCTGGGGGATTCCCAATGTGTTATTGGAATACCAACTTGATTTGTTTGCCAATGATGTGGTATGGTTTAGTAATATCTTCCTTCAAAGAATTTATTTTGATTGACTTGGCGTATGCTCACGCATATTTAAGACTGTAAAGAAAGTCTGTCAAGCCTTGATGATCTTTTGTTTCTGAGTAGCGATATAACTACCATGCCTGATTCAATGTTGCTTTGTCGCTCTGCATGATTATGATCGTCATTGCTCTCTTAGTTGGTCGCTCCCAGTCTTTTGCTAACCTCCACCTGTACTAAGTAGACTAACCTTGCAATACATAGCTCATGGGAAAGTAGCTTAAAAACTATTGTGGTAAAGAATATGTTGCCTATGTATCTTATTTCTTATAAGTTGCTTGCTGAGCGGTAACCATGTTTCTGGGGACGCCATCAACTGTCACACTCTTGTTGAATATCATGTGAGTTGCTATGCATGTTCGTCTTATCTGAAGTAAGGGTGATTTGCCGTGGGTTGATTGAGTATGCATATTGTTAGAGAAGAACATTGAGCCGCCAACCAAAGCCATGTATCATGGTGGAAGTTTTAGCTTGGACATTAATCCTCAATCTCTTATGAGAACATGCTTATGCATTAAAGAGGAGTCCATCATCTATTTTCTATGTTGTCCCGGTATGGATGTCCTCAAGTTGAGATCTATCAAAAACGAGAAATCAAATGCGATTTATCTCCTTGGACCTTTGTACAGGTGGCATAGAGGTACCCCTTTGTGACACTTGGTTAAAACATATGTCATGCAATGATAACCCATGGAAATCCGAGCTAATTAGGACAAGGTGCGAGCACTATTGGTATTCGATGCATGAGGCTTGCAACTTATAGGATGTCTTATGCATGACACATATGAAGTACTACTACCGTTTACAAAATTGCTTCCATATTTTCAAAATAAAAAGCTCTAGCACATAACCATTTCTTCAAGCACCAACTACTGAGAGCATGATTGTCATTCTGAGTGTAATGTGCATTGTCCCAAAGTAGAATTGTCTTTTGCATGATTGTGATATCGTTTATTTTGAAATCATTGTATCTAGTCATCACTTAAACCTTGAAGGTGCCCCTGCATTTATGTTTTGCATCACTAAAGGGGGCAAGCTAGATATCACTTTATCATATTTGCACATCATGTTCATTGCAAATCTTTTTGATGTTTCAGTTTCATGTTGTAAAACTTTCAGTCATTTGTGATTTTCTCATGAGGCAACTAAATTACTATAGAATCATTGTCTTAGTAAGCTTTTGTCATATGACTATGAATAAGTCCTATATGGTTAATAGCATGTCACCACAGAAATTATTCTTGTTATCATTTACCTACTCGAGGACGAGCAGGAATTAAGCTTGGGGATGTTGATACGTCCAAAACGTATCTATAATTTCTGCTTGCTCCATGCCACTTTTGGGTGATATTGCTATGATATTCATACACTTCCATACACTTTTGATCATATTTGGACTAACTTACTAATCCAGTGCACCCCAGTGCCAGTTTTTGTTTTCGGCTGTTTTTGTATTTCAGGTTTTCACGTTACGAGAACTGCCAGGAAAAATCCAGAAAAATTATATAAAAAATCAGCATTCCGGAAACTACCGTGCGTCCGAAGGACAGCCGAGGGGGGGGGGACCAGGGCTCCAGGCGCCCTGGCGGTGCGCCCCCCCTGGGCCGCGCCGGGGGGGCGCCTGGGCCCCCCGAAGCTCCCCCGATGCCCCCCTTTGGCATATATTTAAAGCGTCCTCCGAAACCCTCAGAACAGGAACTCTTTTCGCGATCCCATCTCTATTCCGCCGCCGCCGCCGCTTCCAAGATCGGGAGCACCAGGAGAACTCTTCCCGGCACCCTGCCGGAGGGGAGGATCACCACCGGGAGCTTCTCCACCACCATGGACGCCTCCCGGATGACTCGTGAGTAGTCTCCCTTGGACCATGAGTCCATGACCAGTAGCTATGTGATGTTCTCCTCCCGTTCTTGTGCTTCACTAATTAGTCCTCGTGAGCTGCCCTACATGATCGAGGCACATATGTAATCCTTATGCTGTTGCTATGATGAGTTTGCTGGGATCCGATGGATTATGAGATTATGTTCAGATTGATCTTGAGTAATATATTTGATCTACCTCTTTTATATTTATGTTCATAAGTAATTCTTGCATGATCTCCGTTGTTATTTATTGCTTTGGCCAAGTAATACGCAGTGACTCCAAGAGGGAACGTTATGCTCGATTGTGGGTTCATGCCCCTCGATGACTAGCTTGAGTGACAGAAACATGAGTCTACGGGATGTGCTGTTGCCACAAGGGGGAGAACAACGGTGCTTGTGCCCGCGGGTGCAAGGATTGTTTACTTTACGCAAAGTTCTTTTAATGCAGTTGTCTGTTGCATTGAGTTTACACTATGGGTGGGACTCGCAACTTAATACCAGCGAGATGTTCTGGATAGATATCTCAAGGTGGATGATTAGTAGTAGATATTGATGGATTTCGGTCTACTTACTTTGGCGTACCGCCCATGCTTTGAACCTAAACCTTTCTTGCAATGTAGTCAGCATTGGTTTGCGTTCGTGGTCCTGTCAATTGCCCAGCTATAATTTGTTTACCTCACATAGCTGTTTTATCGTCTTTTGGGAGAGAGACATCACTAGTGAACATCATGAGACTCCGGTCCATATTACCATCATTGATCACATCCGCTATTTACTTTTCGCTATTATTTACTATTGCAAAACATTACCTATCACTACTATCATTTGCTTTTAACCCTTTGTGAACTACAAGGCCGGAGGGATTGACAACCTCTCTGTACTCGTTGGGAGCAAAGTTATTTGTATCTGTGTGCAGGTCCACGTTGATTGCTAATACGCGCCGTTAGCAGTTGACACCTACTTGTTGAACCTAGGAGTCTCTGGGGATTCGATCCTTGGCATCTTTGCTAAGGGAAAACACTTCCACAACACTGCATCTTGCACCTTCCACTTGGGGTAACCAACGAGGGGTTCGAGGCCCATCACCTCCTCGGCGGGGTTGCCCTTCTTGGCGTCCGCCTCCGCGGCGCCGAGGGCCGCGCCACCGCGGCCAGGAGGGTCTCGCTCCGCGGGGGCGCACCCGCGACCTGCTCCACCCGCCGCTCCCGCCCCGGCGCTGGCGCCAAGGCCATCCCCGCCCACCAGGTCTGGGATCTCGCCGCGGGGTTCTTCGTCAAGGTCCTCACCGTCTCCGAGTTCTTCGTCAAGGTCCCCACACATCCTCTCCTCACCCCTAGATCGGAATCGGCGCCTCCCTCCGCCGCCGGCCGCCATGTCGCCGTCTCTGCTCGGGGCCAGCTCCCCTCCCTCCCCCTCTCTCCTCTCCTTCTCGTTGCGCGGCGCGGGTGGAGGTTGCTGAATTGACCTTGTTTTTTGCTTGGTTCCTTCCTGCTGCAGGGGCTCACCAAGTCGCTGGCCATGACCGTGCTCTCCGAGGTCGGCGACAAGACCTTCTTCACCGCCGCGGTACCCCACCCCACCTCACCTCCTCTCTCTCATGTTCCGCCGCTGTACAAGAGACGCCGGACTGCTGTCGTCCTCCGCTCCTACTTGGCTGCTGAGGTACTCCCGGATCTCGTCCATGAATCTCTCTTCCCGCTCCGGCCCTCCCCCTTGACAAATATCCTCACAATTCATTTTGCAGTACAGGTGTTCGTTCGTTCTTCCTGCTCGAGGCATCCGGTGGCCGTCCTCCTCTTCTCCACGCCATCCATGGCCACAACAAAGGTAACACTCCGATCCGGTTCGTGTGTATTCTGCTATTGTGCAGCCTGTTTGTGGGGTTGTCAGCAAGCCATGGTGTAGATTAGGATGTGCCCATACAATCTAAATTGATGGGTTATGACTACTGGTTTCAGATCTGTTCCTCTTGTAGTCTGTCTAATGTATTATGTAATGCTTTGTGTTGGTTAGTGCTGCTCTGTTGTATTGATGATGTATGAAATTCACTCTTGTGCTAGTTGCAACTGCGAGAATATGAAAACTAGTGTGATGACAGTGACCGTTCAGAATGTGAGTCTCTGATGCGGGCAGGTAGAGCATGAGGGGAGAAAATCCTTCTGTTTGCCCACTATAAATTAGTAGTATCATATTGCTTACTTTTTTACATCATATTTATGTACTGTAAATGTCGTCTCATCAACTATGAAGAGAATTGGTGGTGGTTAGGGTGTTCTGTTTCTAGTTTTAGGTCGGGATGAGATGCATGTTTGCATGCTTGTGCTTGATGTTGATCATCTGGTGCATTAGTATGTAGTTCTCATTGTCAGTTCTTGTTTTCTTGATTCATTTATACTATATGATTCAGGTTTTATACTTTGCCAGTAGGTAGCTCATACTGCCCGCTTGCTTCTGCTTTGAATATTGTGGTCTGCATGCTTTAGTCACTGTGCCCTTAGTTCTTTTTTTGTAGGGAGCTATGCTTATCATCAGAAACTCTTGGTGATGATGTTATTTCTCTTTTGGTTCATGTGTTGCAATTATATACCACAAAATTCTACACCATGTGGTGGACTTAAGTATCTTAGTGACTTCATTTGAGTGTGTATTTCTGTTAATTTTAAGCTTCTGTTGCTGTGAAATTGTACCTCACTGACCGTCTGTCTATTTATTGTGTACTTCTTGCATGAGGAGGTGACTAGTGATGCGGCGCGCCAAGCAGCAGTAGGGGAAGGGGGTCTCCTGCTCGAGGAGGCGGAGGAGTAGGGGCGTGCCCAACCGGCAGCCCTATCCTGCTTGTGGGGGAGGGGCAAGAGGGATCTGCTCCTCTCCTTCCATTGCGATCGCGGCAGGCAGCTCCTCCATCTCCGTCCCCCTCTTCCTGTGCTCACTACTTCTGCTGCTAAGTTGACGAATATGTGATGCACTTGTCCCAAGGAATTTTAGAGGGATCTATATGAACAAGTCATGTTTTTTTTATTTAGGTTGTTAGTTACCAAATAGAGAGAGAAGATGAGCTCATGCTTGGATTTTTTCTGCCAGCACATGATTTGTATGTATGCAATCATCATCTTGCGTGTGTGAGCTGGTTCCTTGATTGGGCATCGCGTCGATGACCAAGTCTTAGTGCCGATTTGTTGTGGTGGTGCTCATCTGGCCATTGATTTCTTGCTGATAATTTGTCTACTCCACTTGTTTGTTTTTACTGAAACCTTTGTTTGCATCTTTCTAAAATACATAGAAGAACACCATGTTTTCTGGTAAAATATTTGTTGGCTATGATATGAAATTCCATGATGTGTGTGTTGTTTCAGTTTCTATAGCTGCAACAAAGTCCCGGTTTACTCTGTACTTGCTGCTGATGATTGCTAGCTAAATTTACAACGGCGGTGTCCAGGAGGAGAGCAGCGGACTGGAGCAGCCGCCACTGGTTTTTTTACTGGTTTTTTTAAATGTCACAACTTACTATGCCGCTACCTAGTAAAAACCAACTTACTATGCTGCTACCTAGTAAAATTATTTCTATGTTTGATGCATGGCCTATCTTACTTCGTGCTTATACATTCTGTTCTGTACCTAACTTATATTGGAAGCTGACTATTCTGTAAGATGGATCTAACCATCATTAAGTGCACAAGTTTTCAGGATAATTCGCAACTGCATTAAAAAATTATAGTGGGAGTTATACATGTTTTCTCATGATAGATTGATTTGGACTGAAACATGATTTTGCATCCCATTTTCCGTCGACAAATATACAAGTTATACAAGTTATATCAGCAAGTTAATGTATGTGTTAGAGAAATCAGTGCTGATTTATTTGTTGTTCTTTTTTCTCTTTCTAATTTTTGCATGAGAGCAAACTGGTGTAGCTAGCTGGATTATGCAGCCATGAATTAGGAAGTAGCATATTCAGTTTTGCTAATGGAAAATAAATGTATTAAAAACTTTAAAAACTGCATAATAAGTGCTTGTTCATGTTTGGTTTTCTCTAAACTTTGTTTGTATGATTGAGGGCAAATTTACTTGGTTCTTTTCTCTAAACTTTGCTTGGAACATTCGTTTTTATGATCTAAAATTGCCTTCCTGTGATGATGCAGGTGCCCAGTTTGTGCTCGCTACAGAAGGAGCTCCATGTTGAAGAAGATTGAAGACACTTGTAGAGCTACAGGGTTAACACCAGGGCACCGTATCACGTGTAGAGCTTGTATATGTTAGAGATTATTATGTGTAGAGCTTGTAAAGTATATGTTATTTGTACAATAGGAGCTCTGTACTGAATCTGGCTGATAATATTTGGAGTATTATGTGTGTGTTTTCTTTGTGCCAATTTAAATACTGGTTATTTATTTACTGTCAAATTGAAATATGAAGAATATGAACTTGCTAGCTGGGACCAACGTACCTGAACCTGACATCTGGGACCCATTTGACTAGTGGACCTTTTTTATATTGCAAAAAAACTAAAACTTTCTAGAGGAAAAGGCCACGGCCCAAAAATGAGAAGCCTTAATTGTTGGGCTTGGCCCATCTACCTAGCCAAAATTAATATGAGAAAAAACACTAATAGGCTGAATTAATGGGCTCGGCCCATGTAGAATACCGAATTGGACCGGGCTGAATCTTGTGCCACATCAGCTTGCCACGCTGGATGCATACGTGGTCTGGGGAGGCTGATAGTGACCAAAACACGACAATAGGCATATTTTGGTCATAAACGTCTATGACCTTCTCACAGAGAAGGTCGCTAATGTCAGTTTATGACGGCCAGCTTTTGACCTTATGTTTTTGGTCACAAAAAGGTCACAAATAGAAATTTGTGACCATTCAGTGACCAATAGTGGTGGTCACAATTTGACATATTTCTTGTAGTGTTCCTTTTCATGCGAGTCCACCAATACGATTTCTTGAGGTCATGGTACATCTTGGAGCTTCCGGGATGTATCGAGAGGAGGGAGTCATGTGCTTCATTCATTATGAGCTTCCTGAGATCACCTTTGGGAACCATGATCCTGTCCTCAAAGAACAAGGTGTCTTTCTCATCAACGCGATAGCACTTGTATTTGGGAGTACCCTTAGCAATACCATGTTTCACTTTCTGCACCATAGCATCACTGAGTTGGGCCTAACGGATCTGATCTTCCAAGGTAGGAGCAACTTGAAGGTTTGCAAGAAAGCCTTACGGAACGACTTGGAGGTTGAGCTTCCTGAAAGACTCACAAAGTTCAGGTTGGAACGGTTTGAGAAGGAGACTGTTGCAATACGCCTTTCTGCTCAAGGCATCTACAATGACATTGGCCTTGCCAGGAGTGTACTCAATGCTTGTACCGTAATCTTGAATCATCTCAACCCAACGAGTCTGGCGAAGGTTAAGGTTTGGCTGAGTGAAGATGTACTTCAAGCTCTTGTGATCGGTGAAGATGTCCACTTTTCTGCCCAACAGAAGGTGTCTCCACGTGATCAAGGCATGTACAACTGCTGCTAGCTCGCGATCATGTGTGGGATAATTCTTCTCATTTGGTTTCAGCTGACGAGAAGTGTATGCCAGAATCTTCTTATCTTGCATGAGAACACCACCAAGACCTTGCAATGAAGCATCACAAAAGACTTCATAAGGCTTGGACTCATCCGGAGGAGTAAGAACCGGAGCAGAAATGAGCTTCTCTTTGAGTGTCTTGAATGCCACATCACAATCAGGAGTCCACGAGTACTTGACATTCTTCTGCAACAGGTTGGAAAGAGGCTTGGCAATCTTGGAGAAGTTCTCAACGAACCTTCTACAATAGCTAGCGAGACCAAGGAAGCTTCGGAGTTGCTTGACACTCTGCGGAGGTTCCCAGTTGACAATAGCTTCAACCTTCTCGGGGTTCATAGAAATGCCCTCGGCAGAGATAATATGGCCAAGATAGAGGACTTTATCCAGCCAGAATTCACATTTGGAGAACTTCGCATAGAACTTGTGTTCACGGAGCCTGTCAAGGACCAAACAGAGGTGCTTGGCATGGTCTTCTTTATTCTTGGAGAATACCAAGATATCATCTAGATAGACAAGAACAAATTCATTGGTGTAGGGGTTGAATATGAAGTGCATCATCCGAGAGAAAGTGGGTGGAGCATTTGCAAGGCCGAAAGACATGACCGTGTATTCATAGGAGCCATAGCTTGTTCTGAATGCGGTCTTGGGAATATCCTCTTCACGGATATGAATCAGATGGTAACACATCCGGAGATCGAGCTTCGAGAACACCTTTGCTCCTTTGAGCTTCTCGAACAATTCATTGATATTGGGGAGCAGGTACTTATTCTTTATTGTCTTCTTATTCAATGGTCGGTAATCAACGCAAAGGTGTTCCGTGCCATCCTTCTTATTGAAAAATAGAACGCCACATCCCCAAGGATAAGTACTAGGCCTGATTAGACCCATACGTTCTTGCTCATCGAGTTGTTTCTTCAGCTCCTTCAACTCTTTAGGAGAAAGCTTGTACGGACGCCGACATGCTGGCTCGGTACTGGGTTCTAGTTCAATGACAAATTCAACTGGACGGTGGGGAGACATGCCTGGAAGCTCTTCAGGGAATACATCCTCATATTCACAAACCACCGGAATATGAGAAATGGCATTAATCTCGCCCTTGTCATTGAGAGCGAATAGCCTGATTGTGTTATCTCGAGAAGCGAAGATAATCACGTCTTCGGAAGAATGAGTTAGATTGACCTCCTTATTTGCACAATCAATAAGAGCATCATGCTTCGAGAGCCAATCCATCCCAAGAATAAGATCAATGTCCGAGTTACCGAGAACAACCGGAGAAACCAGAAAACTGTAATCACCCATATGAATAGATATGTCCGGAGCAAACACGCTAGAATGCATCAGTTTTCCCGGAGAAACAATTGATAACTCCCTTGGAAAATTTTTGGTGTCAAAATTGTGCTTCGTTGCAAATGGGTGAGATATGAAAGAGCATGATGCACCCGAATCAAACAAGACTTTAGCATGAATTGAGTTAACCAGAAGATTACCAATTATCACATCTGAAGAATTCTCTGCTTGAGCTGCACTCATCAGGTTCACCCTTGCTGACTTGGGATTATGCTTGACAATAGCATTGCTGATTGGTGGAGGAGGCGGAAGGCGCCTTTGGTTGGGACACTTGTTGGAATAATGGCCATTCAGACCACACTTGTAGCAAGTGACCTCAGAAACTGGACGGGAAGGAGGAACACGTACTAAAACAACAACGTATGACAAGTCTCACCTCATTCTGAGAACGTTTCACGGCCACATACGAAAGAAGGACTCGGGGGTGCCACTGATACGTCCAAAACGTATCTATAATTTCTGCTTGCTCCATGCCTCTTTTGTGTGATATTGCTACGATATTTATGCACTTCCATACACTTTTGATCATATTTGGACTAACCTATTAACTCAGTGCACCACAGTGCCAGTTCCTGTTTTCTGCTGTTTTTCTGTTTCAGGTTTCCCCCATATTAAAAGTGCCCTAAAAATTCCGGGAAAAATACAGGAAAAATCAGCGTATCGGGAGCTTCCAGAAAAACCAAGGCAGGGCCAGAGGGGAGCCTGGGGTGGCCCAGACGGCCACCCGGCGCCGCCCCACCCCTGGCCGCGCCAGGGGGCGCCTGGGGCCCCACCTCCGCCTCTGGTGCCCCCCTTTTGCATATATATTGCTCGCGTCTTGAAACCCTCGAGGACAGAACCCTTTTTCGTGATCTCATCTCTGTTCCGCCGCTGCCGTGCTTCCAAGATCGGTAGCACCAGGAGAACTCTTCCCGGCACCCTGCCGGAGGGGAGAACCACCACCGGGAGCTTCTCCACCACCATGGACGCTTCCCGGATGAGTTGTGAGTAGTCTCCCTTGGACCATGGGTCCATGACCAGTAGCTATGTGATGTTCTCCTCCCCTCTTTGTTCTTCATGGATTAGACCTCGTGAGCTGCCCTACATGATCGAGGCACATATGTAATCTTTATGCTGTTGCTCTGCTGAGTTTGCTGGGATCCGATGGATTATGAGATTATGTTCAGATTGTGTGTGAGTAATATATTTGATTCACCTCATTCATATTTATGTTCTTGAGTAATTCTTGCATGTTCTCCGTTGCTGTTTATTGCTTTGGCCGAGTAGTAGGTAGAAACTCCAAGAGGGAACGTTATGCTTGATTGTGGGTTCATGCCCCTCGATGACTAGCTTGAGTGACAGAAACATGAGTCTAGGGGATGTGCTGTTGCCACAAGGGGGAAAACAACGGTGCTTGTACTTGCGGGTGCAAGGATTGTTTACTTTACGCAAAGTTCTTTTAATGCAGTTGTCTGTTGCTTTGAGTTTACACTATGGGTGGGACTCGCAACTTAATACCAGCGAGATGTTCTGTATAGATATCTCAAGGTGGATGATTAGTAGTAGATGCAGATGGATTTCGGTCTACTTGCCTTGGCGTACCGCCCATGCTTTTGAGCCTCTACCTTTCTTTACAGCATAGTTAGCATTGGTTTGCGCACATAATCCTGTCAATTGCCCAGCTGTAATTTGTTTACCTCGCTTAGCTGTTTTATCGTCTTTTGGGAGAGAGACATCACTAGTGAACATCATGGGACCCCGGTCCATATTACCATCACTGATCACACCCGCTATTTACTTCCTGTTCTTATTTCCTAGTTGCAGTCATACCTATCACTATTATCTCTTGCGTTTGATCCTTTGTAAACGACAAGACCGGAGGGATTGACAACCTCTCTGTACTCGTTGGGAGCAAAGTTATTTGTATCTGTGTGCAGGTCCTGTCAAGCAAAAGTTTCTGGCACCGTTGACACCTTCTTGTCGACCCTCGGAGTCTCACGGGATTCGATCCTTGGTATCTTTGCCAAGGGAAATTTGCCGCTACGCTACATCTCAAACCTTCCACTTGGGGTAACCAACGAGGGGCGAGAAGCCATCAAGCAAGTTTCTGGCGCCGTTGCCGGGGACTCCACTCTTCAAGATAGGGGAGTTGCACGCTATCTTTTATCTTTGCTTTTTAGTCTTGTTAGTTTACCTTTCAGTTTTTGCTTTAGTGTCCCTTACCAAAAATCACAAAAATAGTTATCTTGCTTGCTGCTGCTATGGGTTCCACCGAGAACACCAAGTTGTGTGACTTCACTAGTCATAACAACGATGACTTTATCTGCACGCCTATTGCTACACCTGCCACTTCAGCACCTTCTTATGAAATTAAACCTGCTTTACTGAACCTAGTTATGAAAGATCAATTCTCCGATGCTGAAGATGATGCTGCTTTGCACTTAAATAATTTTGTTGAGCTCTGTGGTATGCAAAAGTACACCGAAATAGATGGTGATATTGTTAAGCTTAAGCTTTTTCCTTTCTCCTTGAGAGGAGGAGCTAAAATTTGGTTTCAATCCTTGCCTAGGAATAGCATAGATTCTTGGGACAAGTGCAAGGATGCCTTTATTGGGAAGTACTATCCCCCTGCTAAAATTATCCAACTAAGGAGTAACATAATGAATTTTAAACAATTGGATAATGAACACGTTGCCCAAGCTTGGGAACGCATGAAATCTCTTGTCAAGAACTGCCCTACTCATGGTTTGACTACTTGGATGGTTATCCAAACTTTTTATGCAGGCTTGAACTTTCCTCGTGGAACTTGTTAGATTCGGCCGCGGGAGGAACCTTTATGTCAACTACACTTGGTGCTGCCACGAGGCTTCTCGATGAGATGATGACCAATTATCCCCAATGGCACACCGAACACGCTCCAACAGGTAGGAAGGTAAACTCTGTCGAGGAGATTTCCTCCCTAAATGAAAAAGTTGACTTGATCATGTCTCTACTTTCCAAGCAATCTCCTATTGATCCTCATGATGTTCCTTTAAATTCCTTGACTGCTCAAGATCAAGTAGATGTGAACTTTATCTCGAGAAACAATTTCAATAACAATGCTTATAGGAGTAATTTTGGTAGCAACCCTAGACCGTTTCCCTCTAATTCCTATGGGAACAACAATGCTGATCCTAGCACCAAGAACTCCACTTCTGAACTAGAGATTATGCTTAAAGACTTCATCACTACCCAAAAAGCCTTCAATAACAGTGTAGAAGAAAAACTGGCCAAACTAGATTATCTCTCTTCGAAGGTAGACAATTTAGCCCATGAGGTAGAGTTGCTTAAAATTAGAACTTCTCCTCTTGAGGAGAGGAAGACCACTCCTATGAATGCTATTCAAGTGCAAATTAATGAAAACATTAGGATGATGGCTAAACTTAAAGAGAGATGGGCTAGAGAAAAGGAGGAAGAAGATAGAATTAAGAGCCTTCCTACCCACCACACTGTTGCTACTATCCAAGTTGTTGAGGATATCCAAACTCTTAGCACCCAATGCACTCCTGGTCCCATTGGACCTATTAATGGTGATGCTATGACCTCAACCGTAGAAGAAACTCCTATGACCATAGAAGCTACCAAACAAGTGAGCCTAAAGGACACCACTACCACTTTACTTGATAGTAGTGACCTTGATTTTGATAATTGCACCCTTTCTGAAGTTATTGATTTTCTTCACAAAATGTCCAGAGATCCCCACACTAGCACACTTAATCTTGCCTTCACGGAGCATATCACTAATGCTCTCATCAAAGCTAGGGAGGAGAAGCTTAGGGTAGAAGCCTCCATACCTAGAAAGCTAGAAGATGGTTGGGATCCTATGATTAAAATTAAGTTGAATAACTTCTCTTGCTATGCTTTATGTGATGTTGGAGCTAGTACCTCCGTTATGCCCAAAAGAATATATGATATGTTTAAATTGAAATCTTTTGATCCTTGTTCTTTTGGTGTTCGTCTTGTTGATTCTTCCGTAAAGAAACCTTTGGGGAGGATCGACGATGTTCTTATCATTGTCAATGACAATTATGTTCCCGTTGATTTTACTATTATGGATATTGAATGTGAACCTTCATGTCCAATTATTTTGGGACGTCCTTTTCTTCGCACCGTTGGTTCTATCATTGACATGAAAGAGGGGAATATAAAATTCCAATTCCCTCTCAAGAAAGGAATGGAACACTTACCTAGAAAGAAGATTAAGTTGCCTTTTGAGTCTGTTACATGGGCTAGCTATTCTTTTACTCTTGATAAAACTTGATCCTCTCTTTTTGCATCATGCCTAGCTTAAAGGCATAAAAGAAAGCGCTTTTGGGAGGCAGCCCACAACGAATAAAGTTTTATTTTGCTTTTGTTGTGTCTTGATGTTTGTTACTACAGTAGCATCATCATTGTATCTTTTTTTTCCAGCTTTGTGCCAAGTTTAGCCTCTGATTGCAAGAAAGTTCAAAAGTTGTGACGTGCAGTCCAGAAAACAGATTTTGTCCTTGGACAGAAAAATTCGTATAAAATCACCAGGTCATATTTTTGATCTGAATTTTTTTACAACGTGCTCTATACAATTGGCTTTCGGGCGTCTGTTCTGAGTTTTTTGATTTGAGTTGCAGAAGTGCCCCGAAAAAATTATTTACGACCTGCTGGTCTGTTTTTCACAGATTCTGTCATGTTTTGCCTTTTCTTTGTTTTGCAAACCTTGAGCTTGCTTTTTCTTTGCAAAAACCTTTTGGCAATCTTGAGAAACAGTAGCTCTTCAAGATTATCTTTATTTCCAGCAAGGAAAAATTATTTTATTATGGGTACTAACCTCGCTAATCAGATTATGATGAGTTATGTATGAAGGGAGTTTTCAAGTGTGCGAGGGAAGATGATAAAAAGATTCAGGAGGGTCAAACGCTCAAGCTTGGGGATGCCCCCATGCACCCCCAAGAAATATTCAAGAAGACTCAAGCGTCTAAGCTTGGGGATGCCCCCGTGCATCCCCTTCTCCATCAACAATTATCAGTTCGTCTTTCGTTCCACTATATTTTAATCACTTCATGCGTTATGTGTTATGCTTGGAGCGTCTTGCTTTTAGTTTCCTTTTTAGTTTTCTTCAGCTTTGCTTGCTGTTCATAACAAGTTAGAACCCAGCTTTCTTTGTGTGGGAGAGGAACACGCTCCACTTCAACCTAGAACACAACATAGGGTTTTCATACTTATCTTTGCTGTGTGTGTTCTTTGTCTTTCCATAGCTACTGTCATGTTTAGCTCTTAGTTTTCATGCCTTTCTTTTTAAAGAGCTTTTGTTTAGTTGGTTGTTGAACTCTCTTGAGTTTTTATGTTTATCTTGTTAAGAGAGTTTGTCTGTTGCACTGAGTTGTGTGTCTTAACTTAAAGTAGGTAATTGAGGTTGCTATTTAATTTTGGTAGTAACTTGCAATAGTTTTGAGGTGTTGCCATAAGTAATGTCTGAACTTTTGGTGTCAAGAGCTTTAGCCTATTAGTGATAGATGTCGTATTTTTGGCAATCCGTGTTTATTTTCGAAAACCTACAAAATAGTTGAGAACTTTAGCTACTAAATGGATCACTAATCTTTGGAGGGATCGAATATTAGAGTACACTCACGTACCATGGGTCGAGGATGCGCAAGGGTAACCAAACCCCCATACACACCTCCTCGGGGTACTTGTCTCTTTGAGAACCTCCTAATTAGATTGAGAGTTACCGATAATAAGTGCATGAGTTCTTCGGACTAATGTGAGTATTCGAAAGTTGACACTTCCACCTAACCATATTTTTCTAGCCTCTTCGGTACCGTGCATTGCCCTTTCTCACCTCGAGAGTTGGCGCATACTTCGCCGGTGCATCCAAATCCTTGGCACGATACGCTCTGTCATCATAAGCCTCATTATATCCTTCCTCAAAACAGCCACCATACCTACCTATTAAGGCATTTCCATAGCCTTTCCGAGATACATTGCCATGCAACATCCATCTTCTCATGACTTGATCTTCATGTCATACATGCTTTTTGCTTGATCGATGAGCCGCATGCTAGTTGGGCCTTGCCCTAATCATTGCTACATGACGCGCTAGTATCATTGCATTTCCTTCTACACTGGCAGAGGCATACATTTGCATACATCATGATAGTTTCATTTTCTTTATGTTGAGTACTTTTGTAAAGTGTGAAAGATCTTCTATACTTCTTGTAATACATAGAGTGTTGCCCCTAAAGTGAGGAAAAGATCCCAAAGAGGACAAATCAAAAGATCCCAAAGAGGACAAAATCAAAAGATCCCAAAGAGGACAAATGAGAGACAAATAGAAAGAGCCATTGAGCCCACAAAAAATAAAAAAAATAGAAAAAAGAGAAAAAGAAATAAAAAGAGAGAAGGGGGCACACTACTATTTCTTTTGAGAGATCCACACTCGTACTCCATCTTATACCTTGTACTCCATAGAGATTATCATTCATGCATATAGCTATGTGGGGACCTTTACACTATAGAACTTGGCTTGTATATTCCAATGATGAGCCTCCTCAAAAGAGCTCTAGGTCTTCTTGAGCAAGCAAGTTGGATGCACCCCCACTAGTTCCATTGGAGAGCTTACCTTAGCTCATATGTGCATCCGTTGCATGGCAATCCCTACTCCTCACATCATATCTATCATTTGGCTTTCTCTCGCCGATGATTCTCCTCATTGATGTGAGCCCTTCACACCTTTTTGTCTTCCTCCTCTATCATTTTTCTATCTTTGCCATCCTAAGTGTCGACTTTCTTGCTTACGCTCATCCATTGCATGAGTGCTCAAAATATCGAAAGGGAGTGGATCATTTTGACTTGTACCTGGCTGACGGTCTGAGGATGAGTCAAGATAAGATTCCAACGAAGACCAAGTGTGAAACTTTAGTAGATTAAGTTCTCAACAATATAAAAACTATGTTTTACTCTCTCATATATCCCTATCCCCTTTCTTGCACGCAAACACCATTTGGAGACATTCGAGTCACGGATAGCGAGAGCTCTTGCACCTTTATGTTCTTATGTTACTTGTTACAATGCTAATATAGACTCTTGCTTGTTATGACTTGGATTGAATTACATGCCTTGATTGCTTTACTTAAAAGTTCTTATATGGTTGATAGCACGTCACCACAGAAATTATGCTTGTTATCATTTACCTACTCGAGGACGAGCAGGAATTAAGCTTGGGGATGTTGATACGTCCAAAACGTATCTATAATTTCTGCTTGCTCCATTCCTCTTTTGTGTGATATTGCTATGATATTTATGCACTTCCATACACTTTTGATCATATTTGGACTAACCTATTAACTCAGTGCACCACAGTGCCAGTTCCTGTTTTCTGCCGTTTTTCTATTTCAGGTTTCCCCCATATTAAAAGTGCCCTAAAAATTCCGGGAAAAATACAGGAAAAATAAGCGTATCGGGAGCTTCCAGAAAAACCAAGGCAGGGCCAGAGGGGAGCCTGGGGTGGCTCAGGCGGCCACCCGGCGCGGACCCACCCCTGGCCGCGCCAGGGGGGCGCCTGGGTCCCCACCTCCGCCTCTGGTGCCCCCCTTTTGCATATATATTGCTCGCGTCCCGAAACCCTCGAGGACGGAACCCTTTTTCGCGATCTCATCTCTGTTCCGCCGCCGCCGCGCTTCCAAGATCGGGAGCACCAGGAGAACTCTTCCCGGCACCCTGCCGGAGGGGAGAACCACCACCGGGAGCTTCTCCACCACCATGGACGCTTCCCGGATGAGTTGTGAGTAGTCTCCCTTGGACCATGGGTCCATGACCAGTAGCTATGTGATGTTCTCCTCCCCTCTTTGTTCTTCATGGATTAGACCTCGTGAGCTGCCCTACATGATCGAGGCACATATGTAATCTTTATGCTGTTGCTCTGCTGAGTTTGCTGGGATCCGATGGATTATGAGATTATGTTCAGATTGTGTGTGAGTAATATATTTGATTTACCTCTTTTATATTTATGTTCTTGAGTAATTCCTGCATGTTCTCCGTTGTTGTTTATTGCTTTGGCCGAGTAGTAGGTAGAAACTCCAAGAGGGAATGTTATGCTTGATTGTGGGTTCATGCCCCTCGATGACTAGCTTGAGTGACAGAAACATGAGTCTAGGGGATGTGCTGTTGCCACAAGGGGGAAAACAACGGTGCTTGTACTTGCGGGTGCAAGGATTGTTTACTTTACGCAAAGTTCTTTTAATGCAGTTGTCTGTTGCTTTGAGTTTACACTATGGGTGGGACTCGCAACTTAATCCCAGCGAGATGTTCTTAGATATCTCAAGGTGGATGATTAGTAGTAGATGCAGATGGATTTCAGTCTACTTGCCTTGGCGTACCGCCCATGCTTTTGAGCCTCTACCTTTCTTTACAGCATAGTTAGCATTGGTTTGCGCACATAATCCTGTCAATTGCCCAGCTGTAATTTGTTTACCTCGCTTAGCTGTTTTATCGTCTTTCGGGAGAGAGACATCACTAGTGAACATCATGGGACCCCGGTCCATATTACCATCACTGATCACACCCGCTATTTACTTCCTGTTCTTATTTCCTAGTTGCAGTCATACCTATCACTATTATCTCTTGCGTTTGATCCTTTGTAAACGACAAGGCCGGAGGGATTGACAACCTCTCTGTACTCGTTGGGAGCAAAGTTATTTGTATCTGTGTGCAGGTCCTGTCAAGCAAAAGTTTGTGGCGCCATTGACACCTTCTTGTCGACCCTCGGAGTCTCACGGGATTCGATCCTTGGTATCTTTGCCAAGGGAAATTTGCCGCTACGCTACATCTCAAACCTTCCACTTGGGGTAACCAACGAGGGGCGAGAAGCCATCAGCCACGGGCACATGTGAGTGTCGGAACTCGAAACGGACAACGGGAAGAGACGAGCATGACCGGGTGCAAGTGAAAACATGAATGCAATGCAATGCACATGATAACATGACATGGTTGATATGCACACACGCACGCGAAAAAACCCGAAGAAACCCGAAATGAAAGAAGAGCCCAGAATGGAATTGATTAAGCCAACGAAGATTATATTGCCATAAATGGAAGGTATCACATATGGGGTGTTACAGCGCGCCCCCTGCCTCGTGGGAAGCTCGTGTGCCTCCCGGAGTCCGTTTTCTTGCGTGTTACTCCTTTTGGTCGTTAAAAATTCATTATATATACTCCCGAAGGTTTTGACCTCTGTATCACGCAAAAATCCTCTGGTTTCGTTTCGAGCTACTGCTTTTCACAGATCTTGATCATCATGGCATCCTCCAACACCCCCAAGGACAAGTTCTTTGAGAAGGTCATCAACCCCTACCTTGCGGAGGTGCTGCACCACCCTAAAACCATGGAGTTGCATGAGGGGGTGCTGCACATCCGTGATGTTGAGGGGGCGTGGAGGGCCGGAAGCGTGGAGACAAGACTCGAAGCAATGGAGCAGCAAGTTTTCAAGTGCCAAGGTATGGTGGAACGAGGACTCAACGCCAACCACATGGTGATCTCGGAGCTTGCCAACAACCTCAAGCTGGACTCAAGGATCTCTGGGGAAGCTATCTCCAATCTTCAAGAGAAGATCGAACACCTCCAAGCCCAGATCTATGACCTGCAAAACCAAAACTGTGAGTATGAATATAGATTCAAGAAGATGAGTTTGGCTATAGATTTAACTATCCCAGAGACTCGGTCATCCTTCTACGATGGTGAACCCATGCCTTGGAAGGTGGACAACAAGCCTACATCATCAACAACTCCATCATCACCACCCTCGAAGAAGGAGACATAATCATATGGGTATGGGCACTCCCCTTGGCAACTGCCAAGCATGGGGGAGTGACCCCGGTATCGTATCACCATCACTCCTATCTTTACCATTTTTCGTAGTTCGATCCTTTTGGTAGTATCTTGATCTAGTAGAATAAAGTTAGCATGATCTAGTTGTGAGCTTTTGCCTTATGATCTTTACCCTTTGTAATCAAGTCTGTGAGCTATATAATAAATATTAGTGTTGAGTCAAGGGCTTGATTTTCTCACTTGGGTCATGATAAAAAGAAAGAAAATATGAAAAGTACCAAAGAGATCATATTGATCTTATGGGAAGTAATGACTTCACATATAAGAGTATGATAAATAAAAGTTGTTGGGAGTTGACAAACATAGTTTTGGTCATCGTTGGAATTAATAGGAAGTAATAAAAGAAGAGAGGCTTCACATACAAATATACTATCTTGGACATCTTTTATGATTGTGAGCACTCATTAAAGTATGACATGCTAAAGAGTTGATGTTGGACAAGGAAGACAACATAATGGGTTATGTCTTCTTATATCCAAAATAAAGTATATTGTCCTGGATCATCCAACATGTTGAGCTTGCCTTTCCCCCTCATGCTAGCCAAAACTCCTCGCACCAAGTAGAGATACTACTTGTGCTTCCATATATCCTCAAACCCAGTTTTGCCATGAGAGTCCACCATACCTACCTATGGATTGAGAAAGATCCTTCCAAGTAAGTTGTCATGTTGCAAACTCGCTAAAATAGGTATGGTTTATTAGTGTGGGATAAATTAGCTTTATACGATCTTGTGATATGGAAGTAATAAAAGCGACAGACTGCATAATAAAGGTCCTTATCACAAGTGGCAATTGGCAATATAAAGTGAAGTTCTTCTATGCTAAGACTTTGTGCATCCAACCATAAAAACACATGACAACCTCTGCTTCCCTCTACGAAGGGCCTATCTATTATTCTTGCCTTATAAGAGTCAAGGTGAATTCCACCTTTCCTTTTTACATTTTTCCTTTGGCAAGCACATTGTGTTGGAAAGATCCTGACATATATACCCACTTGGATGTAAGTTTTCATGATCTATTACTGTTGACATTACCATTGAGGTAAAAGGTTGGGAGGCAACACCATAAGCCCCTATCTTTCTCTGTGTCCGATTAAAACTCCATAAACATAAGTATAGCGTGAGTGTGAGCAATTGTGAAAGACTATATGATAGTTGAGTATGTAGGCTTGCTGAAAAGCTCTTATATTGACTCTTCCCGATGTTACGATAAATTGCAATTGCTTCAATGACCAAGATCAAAGTTTGTTAGTTTTCAATAAAGTTTATGATTCATGCTTGATATTGTGGATGAATTGTTACTTTAGCATAAGAATCATATGACATTATATATATGTTGCTGTTATGAGAATGATCATGATGCCCTCATGTTCGTATTTTGTTTTTATCGATACCTCTTTCTCTAAACATGTGGACATATTTTTTTTCGATTTCGGCTTTCGCTTGAGGACAAGCAAGGTCTAAGCTTGGGGGAGTTGATACGTCCATTTTGCATCATGCTTATATGTTGATATTTATTGCATTTTAGGCTGTTATTACTTGTTTTGTCACAATACTTATGCCTTTTCTCTCTTATTTTACAAGGTTTACATAAAGAGGGAGAATGCCGGCAGCTGGAATTCTGGGCTGGAAAAGGAGCAAACTCTGGAAACCTATTCTGCACAACTCCAAAAGCCCAGAAACTCAACAGAACTCCGTTTCAAAAAATATAAAAAATATCTGGCAAAAAAAGTTCACGAGGGGGGCTACCGGCTGTCCACGAGGGTGGGGGCGCGCCCCCCTGCCCAGGGCGTGCCCCCTGTCTTGTGGGCCCACCGAAGGTCCCCCGATGCCCATCTTCTCCTATATGAGGTGTTTTGACTTGGAAAAAAAATCATAAGGAGGCTTTCGGGACCAGCCGCCGCCGTCTCGAGGCGGAAACCAATCTAGGGCTCCGGCAGAGCTGTTCCGCCGGGGATACTTCCCTCCGGGAGGGGGAAATCGTCACCGCCGTAATCACCAACAACTCTCCCATCTTGGGGAGGGCTATCTTTATCAACATCTTCACCAGCACCATCTCCTCTCAAACCCTAGTTCATCTCTTGTATCCAATCTTTGTACCCAAACCTCAGATTGGTACCTGTGGGTTGCTAGTAGTGTTGATTACTCATTGTAGTTGATGCTAGTTGGTTTATTTGGTGGAAGATCATATGTTCAGATCCATTATGCATATTAATACCCCTATTATCATGAACAATATTATTTCTTGTGAGTAGTTACTTTTGTTCCTGAGGACATGAGAGAAGTCTTGCTATTAGTAGTCATGTGAATTTGGTCTTCGTTCGATATTTTGATGAGATGTATGTTGTCTCTCCTCTAGTGGTGTCATGTGAACGTCGACTACATGACATTTCACCATTATTTGGGCCTAGAGGAAGGCATTGGGAAGTGATAAGTAGATGATGGGTTGCTAGAGTGACATAAGCTTAATCCCTAGTTTATGCATTGCTTCGTAAGGGGCTTATTTGGATCCATATGTTTCAGGCTATGGTTAGGTTTACCTTAATACTTCTTTTGTAGTTGCGGATGCTTGCATTAGAGGTTAATCATAAGTGGGAGGCTTGTCCAAGTAAGGACAGCACCCAAGCACCAGTCCACCCACATACCAAATTATCAAAGTACTGAACGCGAATCAGATGATCATGGTGAAAACTAGCTTGACGATAATTCCCATGTGTCCTCGGGAGCACTTTCCTGTATATAAGAGTTTGTCCAGGCTTGTCCTTTGCTACAAAAAGGATTGGGCCAGCTTGCTGCACCTTATTTACTTTTACCTTTTGTCACTTGCTACCAATTACCTTATCACAAAACCATCTGTTACCTATAATTTCAGTGCTTGTAGAAAATACCTTACTGAAAACTGCCTATCATCTCCTTCTGCTCCTCGTTGGGTTCGACACTCTTACTTATCGAAAGGACTACGATAGATCCCCTACACTTGTGGGTTATCACTGGCCAACAACATATGTTGGATGGTGGGCAAGTAATTAACTGATGTATACCTTTAACATGTGCAACCGAACCAATACCCATAAGTCCAGTGTATGGCATATTATAAACTATTTTTTGGTTGATCCAGATGTATAGCCATCAACATTTTGTCCACTCCATACTATATGACCCAGACATTTTGAATGATCAGCTATATAGAAGTGCTCATGTATTCTATTCTTGGATATCATTTGTGCCTAATCTTTTGGCAGAGATGTCCATAGCACAAGCTCTTCATAGTCAGCTATCTACAATATGGAGAACACAACACTTTGATCGTGTCTATGCATAGATGCATTTCTTCGGAATGAGAGGCCTAGGTAAAACTTTGACAACGAGATGGTGAACTGTGGCAACCGCCACATTGTGTTGAGGGAAAGCACACTCTCAATTAAGAAGAAGATGTAGTTAATTAGTTCCCACACCATCAGGTTTTGACAGATAAACCCTTCGTCACTGCCGACCACAAGCACAACAAGGTGGTTGACAACCGCCTCAAGGATGTTCCTGATCACCACAAGGTCATACCCGTTTACACACCCCGGTGGGAGGAACCTAGAAGCAGTACAGATATGCTACCCTAGGTATTGCAAGCAGGAATGCCTATTTTTTCTCATGGGGGACAAATATTCTATGTTAACTGATTTTTTTTGGACAAATTCAGACGAAATTTGAAATTAGATTGTGAAGTGAATTTTTTAGCGCTTATGTAGATAAATATTGAACTTGATCTATTCAGCAATAGTTTTCTATTGCAATGTCAATGTTCTAGAGTTTGGTTCCGGTCGCTTGAAATATGCACCCTTTTTGTCTAAAAAAGGGAGAAAAAACTGCATTACCGATGAGTCAACCTTGCACGACCTCTCATGAGTGTCACAAGAAGGGCCTTAACTACCATACACTATCGACGTTTACCGGGTCCTACTTTATTTAACCATTAGGTGACTGTTTGAATTTAAAAAATTGGAAGATTTTGAGAATTTTTACTCTATACTAGAGTTTCTTGTGGGACAGCGAGATCTGTGGTTACCGGATGGCAACCAATTTTTTTGCCGAGTACCCAAAACCCTAGCCGTGCTCACACCGTGGGACGAGGTGAAGTTATGCGCTATGCGCAAGGTAGACCGTGGTTCATCAGTCGTGGGTCTACATGGGGCTGGACTAGTCAACTGGAACGGGTCGCAAGGCTTTAGTTACTTGCATGCTTTTCTCTTTCTTTAGAAAGATGTTTTCTTGAACCTATGCACCTTGCCACCATATTTCTAAGGATATGTACCTCCTCGTAAGTACTCAATTTGTTCACTATTATAAGATGTTTTAATTTTTTCTGATTCAGATGTATATATAGATGCATTTTATTGTGTTTGTTCACTCATTTCAGTCCATATGTAATCAATATTGATTTATCCAAAACATCTTGTATTTGTGAATCGATGGAATACCAGGCTTGCTAATCCAATATCATCTTGCGCCATGCTTCCACACGCCAGCTTAGCGGGAGGCAGCCGTTCGAGCCGATGAGATGTTGGCACAGTCCAACGGGTAAGCGCAACTCAAATGCCCAACCCAAGCGGACACAAAATGTGTCACTTTTGTCCGTTTGGGTGGCCATAAGGGCAATCGGTCATCACTTGTCCGTCATTTCCTAGCCATGACATCCAAAGGGACGACCCATTTGGTCCATCCTGTCTGTTCTTTATCAAAATTGTCATGTTGGCCATTCTATATATTAACAACCTAATAAACAAATAAATGAGTCATTGCACATGATTAAAGAAATAAGTCACATAGTTTACAACCAAATAAATAAAAATCACATAGTTTATAATGAAATGAATTTAATATTGTATAGTAAATAAATTAGAAGAAAATGAATTTAATATTGTAGTAGTTAAATTAGAAGAAAATGAAAATATAAAAATCACATCATCTCGAAGTTGAATGTAAGTTGCCCGATCACGTATTTGATGATGGAATTGGATGAACTATGCATGCTTTGTCACTTCACCCTCAGACTCAACCAAATCACCTTGGCAATCCCACCCTTGGTCATAGATGTTGTCATCACACTCATACTCTAGGATCATGTTGTGCACGATCAAACAAACAACTATCACCTCTCACATCCATGCTCCATGTTCTAGCATGGTGCCGAACAATAGCCCAGCGAGATTGGAGCACACCAAAAGGATGCTCCATATCCTTCCTTTCACTCACTTGTTCTTTACCCATCTAGGAGCCATGTGGCACGGCCGTTCGAGGTTGACGGCTCCATCATGTTGGTGGCACGTTTGTCAAGAACTTCAATTGGCGAACTCGGAAAAAGCATCCCCCCCC
>LR738713.1:744504661-744577758 GCA_902687465.1 Secale cereale
CCCCCCCCCCCCCCCCAAAAAAACATCCGAGAAAATCAACTCTATTGGAGAACTAGACACACTTGTTGAAGGAGTATATGTCAATTGATGCATCTTGCTCTGATAGATAAAAGGCCGATTCATTTTGGAATCACTGGATACTAAAATTTAATTTTCTCTAAGAATAATTGGTCGACGAAAGATGCAGGATGCTTGAATCGACTATGCCACCTTGCAACCATAGACTTGGTGACATCAAGACTGTGTGCGGCTGGATTGTGCTTGAACCGGTACATTCTTTCCTCAATCTATAGTGCAGTAGAACTTTCCCCATTTTAGTAAAGATATATGAACTTAAAAAATGAGTGCCATTATCCGATGCGAGACAATGCATGGAAGCAAGACTATTAGTGGCATTAGGAATGGTGAATGATGTTTTAAGATGAAGGTCACCATTCAGGTGTTTGACCATGGCATGACCAATATGACTAATCTTCATAAATGAGCCATTGGCTGCATGGGTCTGATCGCCACCATGGCACCTCTCAAATACTGCCAGTTTGTCTTGTTCACCTGTTATGTAATATGTGGCTCCAGAATCAACATACAGGTTCGTATCAATGCCGTAGGAACCCATGGCGGAACCTGTGTTGCACTCGGGGTCGTGGAGGCTTCGATTGATTCACTTCCAAAAATCCAAGGCTCGGTGGCCTTGTTTGAAGCACACTTGACACATGAGTTTTTGGAGGTATCACCACCATATCGCTGGAACTGGTGGAAGTTGCCACCTTTAGAGCATCAATTATTCAGTACATCATATAAAGAATAGCAAGGAACACAAAGCTGGAAACAAGTAGGCACTAACAAGATACAATGATGCAAACATATACCCTATTATTGGATCGCCATCTGACCCAGATGAAGAATCCTGTGTACACATCTCTAGTTGGTTGCTCCAACTGTCCATGAACCCACTGTCTTCCACATGAAGTGAGAAAACCCGTGAATGTTTGAAGCAGGTGGCTCTCTAGATGACCTACAAGAAATTTGGAAATTCAGGGTTATTTAGATAAGGTCATTATGGTAATTCCATAATACCCAAAGTAAAGCACAAACGACACATGCATATTTGTGACTTAAGCGGGAGGGAACTACCCACAAATAGTTAGCTAACATATTCACCATGCTAGTTCCGGTGTAGATAATAATAAATAGATAAATGCATTGTTCGCCATACCAACATTGCAGACGGGCACGCTCACGACAAATGATGAATAGTTTCTCTTGATCATACATAAACAATATTTCTTGCATCCCTACAAACAAAGTTTGGGTAGGTTACCTTTGGTCAAAATGACACCTTTGTGCATGAACACTAGTAGAAAACAGGGCTTTGGTTCGGGCCTGGCCAGCCCATTAGTCCCGGTTCACCCACGAATCGGGATCCATGGGGCATAAGTCCCGGTTCGTGCGCCCAGGGGGCCAGCCGGGCCTCGTGGGGCATCTGTCCCGGTTGGTCTGGACCCATTTGTCCCGGTTTCAGGCACGAACCGGGACCAATGGGCCTTGCTCCTGGCCCGCACCCATTGGTCCCGGTTCGTGACTGGAACTGGGACAAATGGGTGGCCTTTAGACCTGGTTCCAGTAACGAACCGGGACCAATTGGTTGCTTATATATACCCCATCGCCGGCAAGCCCACACTGCTATGTTTTTTCTGGCCGGCAAGGGGAGAGCTTTGTGTGGTGCTCTAGCTCACCTCCCATATATGCACATGAGGTGTTCGATGAAATGCCTGAGCCACACTAGTTAAGCTTTCTCCTCTCGAAGTTCCATTTTCTCCGAGATTTGGCTAGGTTGAGCGGACCGTCACGTCCCGTCCCCGTCTTCACCGCCGTTGATCGCCCGCGCTGATCTTGTCGTCGGCACCACCGTGGTGAGCTATGCATGTATTTTGAATATAATGTGATGATGAACTTATATTAATTTGATCACTTATCTATCCATGATGTTCTGTAATGGTTTTTGACACACTTAATAATATATAAATGCAAGGAGACGAACCGGCAATGGATGTACGGTGACAGACGCACCTCCGAGTACATTAATGGTGTGCATAATTTTCTCGAAGTGGCTAAGGCAAACAAGCAGAATGGTTTTATGTGATGTCCATGCACTATCTGTGGGAATACGAGGTCTTACTCCGACTCGAAAACCCTTCACACCCACCTGCTTTATAAGGGTTTCAAGCCACACTATAATGTTTGGACCAAGCACGGAGAAATAGGGGTTATGATGGAAGACAACGAAGAAGAAGAGGACGATGACAACTATGTGCCCCCGGAATACGGTGATGCTGCAACGGGGGAAGCTGCCGAAGGTCAAGAGGAACCAGACGATGTTGTGCCCGACGATGATCTCCGCCGGGTCATTGTTGATGCAAGGAGACAGTGCGAAAGTGAAAAGGAGAAGCTGAAGTTTGATCGCATGTTGGAGGATTACAAAAAAGGGTTGTACCCCAATTGCGAAGATGGCAACACGAAGCTCGGTACCATACTGGAATTGCTGCAGTGGAAGGCAGAGAATGGTGTGCCTGACAAAGGATTTGAGAAACTACTTAAAATATTGAAGAAGAAGCTTCCAAAGGATAACGAATTGCCCGACAGTACGTATGCAACAAAGAAGGTCGTATGCCCTCTAGGATTGGAGGTGCATAAGATACATGCATGCCCTAATGACTGCATCCTGTACCGCGGTGCGTACGAGCATTTGAACGCATGCCCGGTATGCGGTGCCTTGCGGTATAAGATAAGACGAGATGACCCTGGTGATGTTGACGGCGAGCGCCCAAGGAAGAGGGTTCCTGCCAAGGTGATGTGGCATGCTCCTATAATACCACGGTTGAAACGTCTGTTCAGAAACAAAGAGCATGCCAAGTTGATGCGATGGCACGCAGAGGACCGTAAGAAAGACGGGAAGTTGAGAGCACCCGCTGACGGATCGCAGTGGAGAAAAATCGAGAGAACGTACTGGGAGGAGTTTGCAGCTGACGCAGAACGTATGGTTTGGTTTAAGCGCGGATGGCATTAATCCTTTTGGGGAGCAAAGCAGCAATCACAACACTTGGCCCGTGACTCTATGTATCTATAACCTTCCTCCTTGGTTGTGCATGAAGCGGAAGTTCATTATGATGCCAATACTCATCCAAGGCCCTAAGCTACCCGACAACGACATTGATCTGTACCTAAGGCCATTAGCTGAAGAACTTTTAAAGCTGTGGAATGGACAAGGTGTACGTCCGTGGGTTGAGGCCAACCAGGAGGAATTTGACCTACATGCGTTGCTGTTTGTAACCATCAATGATTGGCCTGCTCTTAGTAATCTTTCATGACAAACAAACAAGGGATACCACGCATGCACACACTTTTTAGATGACACCCAAAGTATATAGCTGGACAGATGCATGAAGAATGTGTACCTGGCGCATCGTCGATTTCTTCCGACCAATCATCAATGTCAAAAGAAAGGCAAGCATTTCAAAGGCGAGGCAGATCACCGGAAGAAGCCCGCCATGCGTACCGGTGATCACGTACTTGCTATGGTCAATGATTTACATGTAATCTTTGGAAAGGGTCCCGACGGACTATCTGTTCCGAATGACGATGAGGGACGCGCAACCATGTGGAAGAAGAAATCTATATTTTGGGACCTACCCTACTGTAAAGACCTAGAGGTCCGCTCTTCAATCGACGTGATGCACGTGACGAAGAACCTTTGCGTGAACCTGCTAGGCTTCTTGGGCGTGTAGGGGAAGACAAAAGATACACTGGAGACACGAAAGGACCTGCAACGTTTGCACGAAAAAGACGGAATGCCTCCAAAGCAATATGAAGGTCCTGCCAGCTACGCTCTCACCAAAGAAGAGAAGGAAATCTTCTTTGCATGCCTGCTCAGTATGAAGGTCCCGTCTGGCTTCTCATCGAATATAAAAGGAATAATTAATAAATATGGCAGAGAAAAAGTTCCAGAACCTAAAGTCTCATGACTGCCACATGATTATGACGCAGCTGTTTACGGTTCCACTGAGGGGGCTTCTACCGGAAAATGTCCGATTAGCCATTGTGAAGCTATGTGCATTCCTCAATGCAATCTATCAGAAGGTGATCGATCCAGAAATCATACCAAGGCTAAGGAGTGATGTGGCGCAATGTCTTGTCAGTTTTGAGCTGGTGTTCCCACCATCCTTCTTCAATATCATGACGCACGTCCTAGTTCATCTAGTCGATGAGATTGTCATTCTGGGCCCCGTATTTCTGCACAATATGTTCCCCTTTGAGAGGTTCATGGGAGTCCTAAAGAAATATGTCCGTAACCACGCTAGGCCAGAAGGAAGCATCTCCATGGGCCATCAAACAGAGGATGTCATTGGGTTTTGTGTTGACTTCATTCCTGGCCTTAAGAAGATTGGTCTCCCTAAATCGCGGTATGAGGGGAGACTAACTGGGAAAGGCATGCTTGGAGGGGAGTCAATAATATGCAGGGACGAGCATTCTTGGTCTGAAGCGCACTACACAGTTCTACATAACTCTACCCTGGTGACCCCGTATGTCGATGAACACAAGAACAGTCTGTGCTCCAAACATCCGGAGCGGTGTGACGACTGGATTACATGTGAACACATCAAGACTTTCGGCAGTTGGTTGGAAACACGTCTCAGAGGTGACAAAACTGTTTGTGATGAGCTGTACTCGTTGTCCAGGGGACCATCTTTGACTGTATTGACTTACAAAGGATACGAGATAAATGGGAATACATTTTACACGATCGCCCAAGATAAAAGAGCACCAACCAAAATAACGGTGTCCGCTTCGATGCAGCAATCAAGAAGTGAAAGGACACATATTATGGTTAGATAGTGAACATATGGGAACTTGACTACGGACATGATTTTAAGGTCCCTTTGTTTAAGTGCAAATGGGTCAATCTGTCAGGAGGCGGGATACAGGTAGGCCCAGATTACGGAGTGACAACAGTGGATCTGAACAATCTTGGGTATGATACGTCCAAAACGTATCTATAATTTCTGCTTGCTCCATGCCTCTTTTGTGTGATATTGCTATGATATTTATACACTTGCATACACTTTTGATCATATTTGGACTAACCTATTAACTCAGTGCACCCCAGTGCCAGTTTCTGTTTTCTGCTGTTTTTGTATTTCAGGTTTTCCCATCACGTAAACTGCCAGAAAAATCCCGGAAAAATTATATAAAAAATCAGCGTTCCGGAAGCTTCCTTGCGGCCAAAGTAGGGCCGGAGGGGGGCCACCAGGGCTCCAGGCGCCCTGGTGGCGCGGCCCCCCTCCTGGCCGCGCCGGGGGGGCGCCTGGGCCCCCAGGTCTCCGCTGATGCCCCCCTTTGGCATATATTTAACACGCGTCCCGAAACCCTCGAGGACGGAACCCTTTTTCGCGATCTCATCTCTGTTCCGCCGCCGCCGCGCTTCCAAGATCGGGAGGAGCAGGAGAACTCTTCCCGGCACCCTGCCGGAGGGGAGGATCACCACCGGGAGCCTCTCCACCACCATGGACGCCTCCCGGATGAGTTGTGAGTAGTCTCCCTTGGACCATGGGTCCATGACCAGTAGCTATGTGATGTTCTCCTTCCCTTCTTATGCTTCACTAATTAGACCTCGTGAGCTGCCCTACATGATCGAGGCACATATGTAATCCTTATGCTGTTGCTATGTCGAGTTTGCTGGGATCCGATGGATTATGAGATTATGTTCAGATTGTGTTTGAGTAATATATTTGATTTACCTCTTTTATATTTATGTTCTTAAGTAATTCTTGCATGTTCTCCGTTGCTATTTATTGCTTTGGCCGAGTAGTAGGTAGTAACTCCAAGAGGGAACGTTATGCTTGATTGTGGGTTCATGCCCCTCGATGACTAGTTTAACTGACAGAAACATGAGTCTAGGGGATGTGCTATTGCCACAAGGGGGAAAACAACGGTGCTTGTACTCGCGGGTGCAAGGATTGTTTACTTTACGCAAAGTTTTTTTAATGCAGTTGTCTGTTGCTTTGAGTTTACACTATGGGTGGGACTCACAACTTAATACCAGCGAGATGTTCTGGATAGATATCTCAAGGTGGATGATTAGTAGTAGATGCAGATGGATTTCGGTCTACTTGCCTTGGCGTACCGCCCATGCTTTGAACCTCTACCTTTCTTGCAACATAGTTAGCATTGGTTTGCGCACATAATTCTGTCAATTGCCCAGCTGTAATTCGTTTACCTCACATAGCTATTTTATCGTCTTTTGGGAGAGAGACATCACTAGTGAACATCATGGGACCCCGGTCCATATTACCATCACTGATCACATCCGCTATTTACTTTCAGTCTTTACTTACTAGTTGCAGTTATACATATCACTATTATCTCTTGCATTTGATCCTTTGTAAACGACAAGGCCGGAGGGATTGACAACCTCTCTGTACTCGTTGGGAGCAAAGTTATTTGTATCTGTGTGCAGGTCCGGTTGATTGCTAATATCTGGCGCCGTTAGCAGTTGACACCTTCTTGTTGAACCTTGGAGTCTCAGGGGAATTCGATCCTTGGTATCTTTGCCAAGGGAAAATACCGCTACACTGCATCTCAAACCTTCCACTTGGGGTAACCAACGAGGGGCGAGAAGCCATCAAGCAAAGTTTTCTGGCGCCGTCGCCGGGGACTCCACTCTTCAAGATAGGGGAGTTGCATGCTATCTTTTACCTTTGCTTTTTAGTCTTGTTAGTTTACCTTTCAGTTTTGCTTTAGTATCTTTTATCGAAAATCACAAAAATAGTTATCTTGCTTGCTTGCTGCTATGGGTTCCACCGAGAACACCACGTTGTGTGACTTCACTAGTCATAACAACGATGACTTTATCTGCACACCTATCACTACACCTGCCACTTCAACACCTTCTTATGAAATTAAACCTGCTTTACTGAACCTAGTTATGAAAGATCAATTCTCCGGTGCTGGAGATGATGCTGCTTTACACTTAAACAATTTTGTTGAACTCTGTGATATGCAAAAGTACCAAGAAATAGATGGTAATATTGTTAAGCTTAAGCTTTTTCCTTTCTCCTTGAGAGGAGGAGCTAAAATTTGGTTTCAATCTTTGCCTAGAAATAGCATAGATTCATGGGACAAGTGCAAAGATGCTTTTATTGGAAAATACTATCCACCTGCTAAAATTATCCAACTAAGGAGTAACATAATGAATTTCAAACAATTGGATAATGAACACGTTGCCCAAGCTTGGGAACGTATGAAATCTCTTGTCAAGAACTGCCCTACTCATGGTTTGACTACTTGGATGGTTATCCAAACTTTTTATGCAGGCTTGAACTTTACCTCGCGGAACTTGTTAGATTCGGCCGCGGGAGGAACCTTTATGTCAACTACACTTGGTGCTGCCACGAAGCTTCTCGATGAGATGATGACCAATTATTCCCAATGGCATACCGAACGCGCTCCAACAGGTAGGAAGGTAAACTCTGTCGAGGAGATTTCCTCCCTAAATGAAAAAGTTGACTTGATCATGTCTCTACTTTCGAAGCAATCTTCTGTTGATCCTCGTGATGTTCCTTTAAATTCTTTGATTGCTCAAGAACAAGTAGATGTGAACTTTATCTCTAGAAACAATTTCAATAACAATGCTTATAGGTGTAATTTTGGTAGCAATCCTAGACCGTTCCCCTCTAATTCTTATGGGAATAACAATGCTTATCCTAGCACCAAGGACTCCACCCAAAGAGATAGAGACATGCCTGGTTATGAGAAACTTCTAGAAATAGAGAAGGCCACTAAGAACTACATGCGCACCCAATATGAACAAAACAAAACCTTCTCGAGGCAATTAAATGAGCATACTGCTATCTTGCAAGACATTGGTAGACAACTAGAGAGCCTAAATATTGAGATTTCTAACCTCCAGACTAGGCTCACTATCACTGAGACCCAAGTTTCCAATATGTCCCAAACACAAGCCACTTTGATAAACCAAATGGCAGCTAAACCCGAAGTGGTTGCACCCCTAAAGGAGGAAGAAGATAGAATTAAGAACCTTCCTACCCACTACACTGTTGCTACTATCCAAGTTGTTGAGGATATCCAAACTCTTAGCACCCAATGCACTCCTGGTCCCATTGGACCTATTAATGGTGATGCTATGACCATAGAAACTACCAAACAAGTGAACCTAAAGGACACCACTACCACTTTACTTGATAGTAGTGACCTTGATTTTGATAATTGCACCCTTACCGAAGTTATTGATTTCCTTCACAAGATGTCTAGAGATCCCCGCACTAGCACGCTTAATCTTGCCTTCACAGAGCATATCACTAATGCTCTCATCAAAGCTAGGGAGGAGAAGCTTAGAGTAGAAGCCTCCATACCTAGAAAGCTAGAAGATGGTTGGGATCCTATGATTAAAATTAAGTTGAATAACTTCTCTTGCTATGCTTTATGTGATGTTGGAGCTAGTACCTCCGTTATGCCCAAAAGAATATATGATATGCTTAAATTGAAACCTTTTGATTCTTGTTCTTTTGGTGTTCGTCTTGTTGATTCTTCCATAAAGAAACCTTTGGGGAGGATCGACGATGTTCTTATCATTGTCAATGACAATTACGTTCCCGTTGATTTTACTATTATGGACATTGAATGTGAACCTTCTTGTCCAATTATTTTGGGACGTCCTTTCCTACGCACCGTTGGTGCCATCATTGACATGAAAGAGGGGAATATAAGATTCCAATTTCCTCTCAAGAAAGGGATGGAACACTTCCCTAGAAAGAAGATTAAGTTACCTTTTGAGTCCGTTATACGGGCTAGCTATTCTTTTACTCTTGATAAAACTTGATCTCTTTGCATTATGACTAGCTTAAATGCATAAAAGAAAGCGCTTTTGGGAGGCAGCCCACAATGAATAAATTTTTATTTTGCTTTTGTTGTGTCTTGATGTTGTTACTACAGTAGCATCATCATTGTATCTTTACTTTTCAACTTTGTGCCAAGTGTAGCCTCTGATTGCAAGAAACTTCAAAAGTTGTGACGTGCTGTCCAGGAAACAGATTCTGTCCTTGGATAGAAAAATTCGTATAAAATCACCAGATCATCTTTTTGGTCTGAATTTTTTCGACAGCGTGCTCTATACAATTGTCTTTTGGATGTTTGTTCTGAGTTTTTTGATTTGAGTTGCAGAAGTGCCCCGAAAAAATCATTTACCACCTGCTGGTCTGTTTTTCACAGATTCTGTCCTGTTTTGCCTTTCCTTCATTTTGCAAACCTTGAGCTTGCTTTTTCTTTGCAAAAACCTTTTGGCAATCTTGAGAAACAGTAGACCTTCAAGAATATCCTTATTTCCAGCAAGGAACAATTATTTTATTATGGGTACTAACCTCGCTAATCAGATTATGATGAGTTATGTATGAAGGGAGTTTTCAAGTGTGCGAGGGAAGATGATAAAAAGATTCAGGAGTGTCAAACGCTCAAGCTTGGGGATGCCCCCATGCACCCCCAAGAAATATTCAAGGAGACTCAAGCGTCTAAGCTTGGGGATGCCCCCGTGCATCCCCTTCTCCATCAACATTATCAGTTCGTCTTTCGTTCCACTATATTTTTATCACTTCATGTGTTATGTGCTATGCTTGGAGCGTCTTGCTTTTAGTTTCCTTTTTAGTTTTCTTTAGCTTTGCTTGCTTTTCATAACGAGTTGGAACTCAGCTTTCTTTGTGTGGGAGAGAAACATGCTCCACTTCAACCTAGAACACAACATAGAATTTTCATGTCTATCTTTGATGTGTATGTTCTTGGTCTTTCAATAGCTACCGTCATGTTCAGCTCTTAGTTTTCATGCTTATCTTTTTAAAGAGCTTTTGTTTAGTTGGTCGCTGGAACTCTCTTTATTTATCATGCTTATCTTGTTAAGAGAGTTGGCTTCTGTTGCACTGGTCGATATGTCTATGATAAAAATGCTACGTGCATAATGGTGCTTAGTAGTTCATGTTTTCTTATGGTTAGTCTCAAATAGCTGGGGGGTTCCCAATGTGTTATTGGAGTACCAACATGATTTGTTTGCCTATGATGTGGTATGGTTTAGTGATATCTTCCTTCGAGAATTTATTTTGATTCACTTGGCGTATGCTCACGCATATTTAAGACTGTAAAGAAAGTCTGTCAAGCCTTGATGATCTTTAATTTCTGAGTAGCGATATAAATTCCATGCCTGATTCAATGTTGCTTTGTCGCTCTGCATGATTATGACCGTCATTGCTCTCTTAGTTGGTCGCTCCTAGTCTTTTGCTAACCTCCACCTGTACTAAGCGGACTGACTGCTTGTGCATCCAAAATCCTTTAAACCAGTTATGCCATATGAGTCCACCATACCTTCCTATACATGGTATTTACCTGCCATTCCTAACGAAGACTTTCATGTACCATCTCGAAATTATTCAAGAAAAGCATTTCTGTTTTGTGCCTCTGTTTTAGTTCATGAGGAAGTAGTAGTTAATTCATGATCTTTTTAAGTTAGACAAGCTTCACCCCGGGATTGCATGTCTAATGTGCAAACCCATAACACGAGAAGGAACTGGCATAGAGTGCGCCCGGCTCATTAAAAAATAATACAACAAACAAACCCTCCTTCACGCTTTGTTCATGAGAAATCAAAAAACTTTGGCAGTGATAAACAAAGGAGATTAAGAGGATGTGATCGTCCTCATTCGGGAGCCGTTCCTCGAAACTTGTCCAGCTCAAGAAGTAATTGAGTTATCTGCTAGCATTCATTGACGAAACATGCATATTCTAAAAAATAATAATTCTTACTTCTGTTTTTAAAACCAAGAGCTCTGGTACATGCTTTGTCTTTGTTTCTGACCACGGGTTTTCAACCTTGCCAACAAAAGCCACGGTTCGAGAGTCTCCACCTTCTTTAAAGCACCAACTACTGAGAGCATGATTGTCATTCTGAGTGTAATGTGCATTGTCCCAAAGTAGCAATGTCTTTTGCATGATTATGATATCGTTTATTCTGAAATCATTGTATCTAGTCATCACTTAAACCTTGGAGGTGCCCCTGCATTTATGTTTTGCTTCACTAAAGGGGACAAGCGAGATACCACTTTATCATATTTGCACACCATGCTCATTACAAATATATTTGATGTTTCAGTATCATATTGTAAAACTTTCAGTTCTTTGTGATTTTCTCATGAGGCAACTTAATTACTACAGATTCATTGTCTCAGTAAACTTTTGTCATGTGACTATGAAAAGTCCTTATATTGTTAATAGCATGTCACCACAGAAATTATGCTTGTTATCATTTACCTACTCGAGGATGAGCAGGAATTAAGCTTGGGGATGTTGATACGTCCAAAACGTATCTATAATTTCTGCTTGCTCCATGCCTCTTTTGTGTGATATTGCTATGATATTTATACACTTCCATACACTTTTGATCATATTTGGACTAACCTATTAACTCAGTGCACCCCAGTGCCAGTCTCTGTTTTCTGCTGTTTTTGTATTTCAGGTTTTCCCATCACGTAAACTGCCAGAAAAATCCCGGAAAAATTATATAAAAAATCAGCGTTCCGGAAGCTTCCTTGCGGCCAAAGTAGGGCCGGAGGGGGGCCACCAGGGCTCCAGGCGCCCTGGTGGCGCGGCCCCCCTCCTGGCCGCGTCGGGGGGGCGCCTGGGCCACCCAGGTCTTCGCTGATGCCCCCCTTTGGCATATATTTAACACGCGTCCCGAAACCCTTGAGGACGGAACCCTTTTTCGCGATCTCATCTCTGTTCCGCCGCCGCCGCGCTTCCAAAGATCGGGAGCACCAGGAGAACTCTTCCCGGCACCCTGCCGGAGGGGAGGATCACCACCGGGAGCCTCTCCACCACCATGGACGCCTCCCGGATGAGTTGTGAGTAGTCTCCCTTGGACCATGTGTCCATGACCAGTAGCTATGTGATGTTCTCCTCCCCTTCTTGTGCTTCACTAATTAGACCTCGTGAGCTGCCCTACATGATCGAGGCACATATGTAATCCTTATGCTGTTGCTATGTTGAGTTTGCTGGGATCCAATGGATTATGAGATTATGTTCAGATTGTGTTTGAGTAATATATTTGATTTACCTCTTTTATATTTATGTTCTTAAGTAATTCTTGCATGTTCTCCGTTGCTATTTATTGCTTTGGCCGAGTAGTAGGTAGTAACTCCAAGAGGAAACGTTATGCTTGATTGTGGGTTCATGCCCCTCGATGACTAGTTTGAGTGACAGAAACATGAGTCTAGGGGATGTGATGTTGCCACAAGGGGGAAAACAACGGTGCTTGTACTCGCGGGTGCAAGGATTGTTTACTTTACGCAAAGTTCTTTTAATGCAGTTGTCTGTTGCTTTGAGTTTACACTATGGGTGGGACTCGCAACTTAATACCAGCGAGATGTTCTGGATAGATATCTCAAGGTGGATGATTAGTAGTAGATGCAGATGGATTTCGGTCTACTTGCCTTGGCGTACCGCCCATGCTTTGAACCTCTACCTTTCTTGCAACATAGTTAGCATTGGTTTGCGCACATAATTCTGTCAATTGCCCAGCTGTAATTCGTTTACCTCACATAGCTGTTTTATCGTCTTTTGGGAGAGAGACATCACTAGTGAACATCATGGGACCCCGGTCCATATTACCATCACTGATCACATCCGCTATTTACTTTCAGTCTTTACTTACTAGTTGCAGTTATACATATCACTATTATCTCTTGCGTTTGATCCTTTGTAAACGACAAGGCCGGAGGGATTGACAACCTCTCTGTACTCGTTGGGAGCAAAGTTATTTGTATCTGTGTGCAGGTCCGGTTGATTGCTAATATCTGGCGCCGTTAGTAGTTGACACCTTCTTGTTGAACCTTGGAGTCTCAGGGGAATTCGATCCTTGGTATCTTTGCCAAGGGAAAACTACCACTACACTGCATCTCAAACCTTCCACTTGGGGTAACCAACGAGGGGCGAGAAGCCATCAGGGTACACAGACGAACCGTTCGTCCTAGCCAATGATGTGGCGCAGGTTTTCTATGTGAAGGACATGTCTACAAGAACCAGAAAAAGAAAAGATATGGAAGTGAACACATCAAACGATGAACCAAAGCGCCACATAGTTCTTTCAGGAAAAAGAGACATCGTGGGAGTGGAGGGCAAGACAGACATTTTCGAAGATTATGAAAAGTTTCATGAAATTCCCCCCTTCAAAGTCAAGGTTGACCCAAACACCCTGATAAAGGATGAAGATTATCCATGGTTACGGCGCAATAAGCAAATGACACAAGCGAAGAAAAAGTGAAGACTTTCTCTCCATAACTATTGGGATGATGCCTTTAATCTAGAATATCACTTTGTAATGGTGCATTTTGAACACAGAAGTACGTAGTCTGTAGTTCAAATAAGTTAAAAAATTTGAAATCAATTTGTGACACATGAGTTTTCGTCTGAAACCCTGATACCTCGAAACAAATAGTCCGTTTTGTACACAAAGTGCATCCAGTATTTATACATCCAGAAAACTTTAATGAAACTCTAATAGCTAAAGGAATCAACCAAAAAGCTTTTATAAACCTCTAGTATTAGTGAAACTAGAATTATATAAAATTTATGCAACTAAAATTACCAAAGTATTTTCTGTTCAAAACATTAAAAGCAAAAAGAATTTTCATAAAATAAATAAAAAAGCAAAAAATAAAAATAAAATAAATAAGTAGTATAAAAATAAAATAAACAAGTAGAAACAAAATAAACTTTAATAAAATAAACTTTAATAAAAAACAAAAATAGCAACATTAAGTATTTTGTTGAAAGTATAAACAAAACTATAAAATAAAGCAACAAAGAAAAAAATGAAAAAAATAAAAAAAATAAAAAAAATGCCACCTACTGGGCCACCACGGCCCGAATACGACTAGAAACCCAACCGTGGGCCAGGATTCAGGCCCGTAGAGAGCCCAGCAAGCCCACAGGCATAACAGTGTCAGTTTAGGCCCATAGGCCTGCAGTTCAGAGGAGTTCAAGACGGAAGAGACAGCGGGGCTTATAAACAGGTGCTCGTCGCTCTCAGCTAGCGAGGTGGGACTAAACTCCGACCACCACGCCGCTGTGCACAGGCTATTGGTCCCGGTTGGTGGCTCAAACCGGGACCAATACCCACCTTTGGTCCTGGTTCGTGGCACCAACCGGGACCAATGCCCCTCTTTTAGTCGCGGTTGGTGCTACCAACCGGGACCAAAGGTCCCAGCTTCCCGCCCTCTGGGCTGCTGAAAAGAGACCTTTGGTCCCGGTTGGTGACACGAACCGTGACTAATAGGTGGCATTGGTCCTGGTTGGTGTCACGAACCGGGACTAAAGGCTTTCCTATATAAGATGGCACATAGGAATTTTCACATCTCATCTCGCACAGTTGCCCCCGACGACGCCGACGGCATCGACGCCGCGAGGCTGCCCCGACGCCGCCCGCCGCCCCCACCGTCGCCGTCGCCCGCGCCCTCGCCGTCGCCGTCGCCCGCGCCCTCGCCCGACGCCGTCGCCGCTCGCCGCCACTGCCCCGACGCGCGCCGCCCCGGCACGCCCCCGTCGGCGCCGCCGACCCCGCGGCCCTGCTCCTCACCTTGGTCCGGCCGGCGCCCTCCCTGTTTTTCTCACATATATATGCTTGTTTTTTTTCATATATATGATGATGTATATGTTCATATGCAAATAATATGCAAATGTTAGAATTTTTAAAAGAATTTTTATGATTTTTTCTGTTGTAATTTTGTTCATAGAATTTTAGGATGAAAAAAAGAAGAAGAAGAAAAAAAAGGAGGAGGAGAAGTTTCGTTTAGTTTTAGGATTTATTGAGTTTATGTTTAGGTTAGGAAGAAGGAAAAGAAAAAGGAGAAGAAGAGGAGAAATAAATAAGAAGAGGAAGAAGAAGAAAAAAAGGTCGAGGGGTCGAGGGTCGCCGAGGGGTCGAGGGTTCGAGGGTCGTCGAGGGGCCGAGGGTTCGAGTGTCGTCGAGGGGTCAATTTTTTCTGTAGTAGATGATGATGATATATGAAAACTTGATTGGTCAATTTTTTGTACTAGATGATGATGATATATATGGTGATATATGAAAACTTCTTTAGATGTATAATATATGATGATGATGTAATTTTATTCGAGGATATATGATGATGTAATCTTGTCGATATACCCCCTCCCCGATAACTTCGACATGAGGGGGGTCGATCGATATCTACCCCCCTCCTATAACATTTTTTCTACGTATATGTCGTCGTTCTCGATATATATATATATATATATATATATATATATATATATATATATACCCCTCCCCGATAACTTCGACATCAGGGGGGAGGGGTAGCCGAGGGGTCGAGGGTTGCTGAGGGTTCGAGGGTCGAGGGGGTCGAGGATCGCCGAGGCCACCGCAAACCCTAGAGAAGCGTCGAGGCCACTAATATGGTTCCTTGTTGTGATTATAGCTAGCTAGGTCTACGTTTGCCACTAATATATCCGTTCTGTCATGTTTGTATAATAATTGCCATGTCGTAATATTTGCAGAAACTATGGAGATAGGACGAGAGGAGGTAGCAGAACAGGTGTTGGGGGACATAATCGCAGACGGAGCTTTTGTCGAATTGTATATGAACGTCGACTACGATGGTCATTTGGAAGGACATGGTGATGAAGAAGTAGGCTACGGTGATCCAATGCAGGAGATAACACATGATTATGATGGTCCAATGGAGGAGGAAACACATGATTATGGTGGCTCCGGTGACCGATTACCGGTGGAAGAAGGACACAGTGATGACGGCTCCGGTGACCGATTACCGGTGGAAGAAGGACACGGTGATGACGGCTCCGGTGACCGAACGGAGTCCGGCTAGGTATATGTGTATTCATTAAGCATGTGCTGACACTATAACTAATTGATGCATTGATTGTTTTGGTATATATGTACACATATTAACTTTCTTCCTTCTTCTTTTCTAGCCCTCCGGATCGAGCCAAAGTTCGGTAAAGACATGAGGTCCGAAGAAAAGGTTACGCCAGGATGAAAAGTTCATCATCGAGAAATCGCGCGCGATGGCCTACCGAGTAAACCCAGCAAGGCCAAGGACGCATTTACTGCTCAGTGCGGGGTTGTTGTTAGGGACATGATCCCGATCAGCATCCACCTATGGTACAAGCCTAAGAACAAAGACCCTCAGGTGTCTTATGTCAACGATATGCAGAAAAATGATCTTTGGACCGCGCTGAAGTCCAATTTCACCCTACCGCCAGAGGAGGATCCGGACAAGCAGCCACCAGTTATAGAGCAATTGGTCAAGGCGGCCGCTCTTAAGAAGATGGGGCAACTATTTAGGAGGTGGAAGAATGAGCTGAATGCAAAGTTTGTCGAAAAAAACAAGACTCCAGAATTCACCGACCGATTTGAGAAGATCAGAGATCACTTGGATTCATTTGTGGCCCACAAGAAATCAGAAAAGAGTAAGGAGATGTCAGAGAGAAACAAGATAAATGCTGCGAAGAATCAGTATCACCATCGCACGGGGTCAGGTGGCCATCTCAAAGCCCGGCCGTTGTGGGACAAGGCCGAGAATGACCTGCTTGCTAAAGGGGTCGAACCACAGACATTACACTGGCCAGACCGTTCAAGGACTTGGTTCTTCGGAGTTGGGGGAACCTTGGACCGTGTAACAGGGAAGTGCGTTTGGACGGACGAGCAACTTGCAATACCCATAACGCAGCTTCAGTTCTATATCGAAGCAACGCAACAAGGGACGTTCGTTCCCGACAGAGAGAACGACGAGCTCACAATGGCCTTTGGGAATCCTGAGCACCCTGGACAGACATGAGGCACGCCAGGCTCCCTTTCATGGAAGGCCAGGTTTCCCGACGCATGCGGTTACAAATGCCGGGATAGGAAGAAGAAAGTGGATCAGACCACTTTGCAGGCGCTGCACGCAAGAGCAAAAGCGCTAGAGGTCGAACGAGAAGTATCTCGCAGCAAGCAACTTGTCGAAGCTACCCTCGAAGCCACCCCGCCATCTCAGCGGAGAAGCAGTGTGGCTTCCACCGAGCTGCCTGACGAGCCTGTCTTCACGGCTCCTGCTAGCTACCCCGTGGATGCTTGTAACACCCCATATGTGATACCTTCCATTTATGGCAATATATGAAACGTTGACTTCATCAATTCCATTCTGGGCTCTTCTTTCATTTCGGGTTTCTTCGTTTTGTCATGTGCGTGTGTGCATTTCATCCATGTCATGTTATCATGTGCATTGCATTGCATTCGTGTTGTCACTTGCACCCGGTCACACTCGTTTCTTCCCGTTGCCCGTTTCGAGTTCTGACACTAACACACGTGCCCGTGGCACCTCCGAGTCCTTCTTTCATATGTGGCCGTGTAACGTTCTCGGAATGAGGCGAGACTTGTCGCGCGTTGTTGTTTTGGTACGTGTAGGCTGCCTCTCAAGTTTCGTCACGTTTGGAGTTCGTTTGGTACTCCAATGGTTAACCTAGTGGGCTAAAAGCTCCTCTTCCTTTTGGCCCAAGACCCCCTCCACAACAGCCCACTAACCCAGCACAACCACTCCCATCCTCTCGATCGTCGGATCGTGATCGTGTGGGCAAAAACCGCTCCTCATTTGGAGTCTCCTAACTCCCTATGCCTATAAAAAGGCCCCATCCCCTCCATTTTCGGGCGAACCCCTAGTTTTTTCCTTTTTTTCCTTTCTCCCCGTGCCCCGCAGCTCATCCGCACGCCGGACACGTTCGCCGGCGCCGGACGCGTCCGCCGCCGCCCCGCGGCCACTCAGCGCCTGACACGTGGCAGCCCAGCCACCGCGTCCTCTCTCGCGCTCCGCCGGCCCGCAGGGCCCAGGCGGGGCCCGCCCGGCCCGCGCACCGCGCCCGCCGCCGCTGCGGCTTCGCCGTCTCCGCCCGACCCCGCCTCCGTGGGCCGCCGCCGCCATCACCCGCCCAGGCGTCGGCTCCTCTGCCGCCCGACACCGGCTCGCCGTTCACCACCGCCGCCGCCTCCGCGGGCCCCCGCCACGGATGGCTTCTCGCCCCTCGTTGGTTACCCCAAGTGGAAGGTTGAGATGTAGCGTAGCGGCAAATTTCCCTTGGCAAAGATACCAAGGATCGAATCCCGTGAGACTCCGAGGGTCAACAAGTAGGTGTCAACGGCGCCAGAAACCTAGCGGTTGACGGGACCTGCACACAGATACAGATAACTTTGCTCCCAACGAGTACAGAGAGGTTGTCAATCCCTCCGGCCTTGTTGTTTACAAAGGATCAAACACAAGAGATAATAATGATAGCTATGACTGCAACTAGGAAATAAAAACAGGAAGTAAATAGAAGGTGTGATCAGCGGTGGTAATATGGACCGGGGTCCCATGATGTTCACTAGTGATGTCTCTCTCCCAAAAGACGATAAAACAGCAAAGCGAGGTAAACAAATTACATCTGGGCAATTGACAGGATTATGTGCGCAAACCAATGCTAACTATGCTGCAAAGAAAGGTAGAGGCTCAAAAGCATGGGCGGTACACCAAGGCAAGTAGACCGAAATCCATCTGCATCTACTACTAATCATCCACCTTGAGATATCTATCCAGAACATCTCGCTGGTATTAAGTTGCGAATCCCACCCAAAGTGTAAACTCAAAGCAACAGACAACTGCATTAAAAGAACTTTGCGTAAAGTAAACAATCCTTGCACCCGCAAGTACAAGCACCATTGTTTTCTCCCTTGTGGCAACATCACATCCCCTAGACTCATGTTTCTGTCACTCAAGCTAGTCATCAGGGGGCATGAACCCACAATCAAGCATAACGCTCCCTCTTGGAGTTACTACCTACTACTTGGCCAAAGCAATAAATAGCAACGGAGAACATGCAAGAATTACTCAAGAACAAAGATATAAAAGAGGTGAATCAAATATATTACTCAAACACAATCTGAACATAGTCTCATAATCCATCAGATCCCTGCAAACTCAGCAAAGCAACAGCAGAAAGATTACATATGTGCCTCGATCATGTAGGGCAGCTCACGAGGTCTAAACCATGAAGAGCAAAGAGGGGAGGAGAACATCACATAGCTACTGATCATGGACCCATGGTCCAAGGTGGACTACTCACGACTCATCCGGGAAGCGTCCATGGTGGTGGAGAAGCTCCCGGTAGTGGTTCTCCCCTCCGGCAGGGTGCCGGGAAGAGTTTTCCTGATGCTCCCGATCTTGGAAGCGCTACGGCGGCGGAACAGAGGCGAGATCGCGAAAAAGGGTTCTGTCCTCGAGGGTTTCGGGACGAGAGGGATATATAGGCGAAGGGGGGCAGCCAGAGGCGGAGCAGGGGCCCCAGGCGCCCCCATGGCACGGCCAGGGGTGGGGCCGCACCAGGTGGCCGCCTGGGCCTCCCCTGGCTCCCCTCTGGCCCCGCTTTGGTTCATCGCGAAGCTTCCTGTTCGCTGATTTTTCCTGTATTTTTCCCGGAATTTTTGGAGCACTTTTAATATGGGGGAAACCTGAAATAGAAAAACAGCAGAAAACAGGAACTGGCACTGTGGTGCACTGAGTTAATAGGTTAGTCCAAATATGATCAAAAGTGTATGGAAGTGCATCAATATCATAGCAATATCACACAAAAGAAGCATGGAGCAAGCATAAATTATAGATACGTTTTGGACGTATCAACATCCCCAAGCTTAATTCCTGCTCGTCCTCGAGTAGGTAAATGATAACAAGCATAATTTCTGGGGTGACATGCTATCAACCATATAAGAACTTTTTAAGTAAAGCAATCAAGGCATGTAATTCAATTCAAGTCATAACAAGCAAGAGTCTATATTAGCATTGTAACAAGCAACATAAGAACATAAAGGTGCAAGGGCTCTCGCTTTCCGTGACTCGAATGTCTCCAAATGGTGTTTGCGTGCAAGAAAGGGGATAGGGATATACGAGAGAGTGAAACATAGTTTTTGTATTGTTGAGAACTTAATCTACTAAAGTTTCACACTTGGTCTTCTTTGGAATCTTATCTTGACTCATCCCCAGACCACTAGCCAGGTACAAGTCAAAATGATCCACTCCCTTTCGATATTTTGAGCACTCATGCAATGGATGAGCATAAGCAAGAAAGTTGACACTTAGGATGGCAAAGAGAGAAAAATGATAAAGGGGGAAGACAAAAAAGGTGTGAAAGGCTCACATCAATGAGGACAATCATAGGCGAGGGAAAGCCAAATAATAGATATGATGTGAGGAGTAGGGATTGCCATGCAACGGATGCACATATGAGCTAAGGTAAGCTCTCCAATGGAACTAGTGGGGGTGCATCCAACTTGCTCGCTCAAGAAGACCTAGAGCTCCTTTGAGGAGGCTCATCATTGGAATATACAAGCCAAGTTCTATAGTGTGAAGGTCCCCACATAGCTATATGCATGAATGATAATCTCTATGGAGTACAAGGTATAAGATGGAGTACGAGTGTGGATCTCTCAAAAGGAATAGTAGTGTGCCCCCTTCTCTCTTTTTATTTCTTTTTCTCTTTTTTCTATTTTTTTATTTTTTTGTGGCCTCAATGGCTCTTTCTATTTAACTCTCATTTGTCCTCTTAGGGATCTTTTTATTTTGTCCTCTTTGGGATCTTTTGATTTTGTCCTCTTTGGGATCTTTTCCTCACTTTAGGGGCAACACTCTATATATTACAAGAAGTTTAGAAGATCTTTCACACTTTACAAAAGTACTCAACATAAAGAAAATGAAACTATCATGATGTATGCAAATGTATGCCTCTGCCAGTGTAGCAGGATATGCAATGATACTAGCGCGTCATGTAGCAATGATTAGGGCAAGGCTCAACTAGCATGCGGCTCATCGATCAAGCAAAAAGCATGTATGACATGAAGATCAAGTCATGAGAAGATGGATGTTGCATGGCAATGTATCTCGGAAAGGCTATGGAAATGCCTTGATAGGTAGGTATGGTGGCTGTTTTGAGGAAGGATATAATGAGGCTTATGATGACAGAGCGTATCGTGCCAAGGATTTGGATGCACCGGCGAAGTATGCGCCAACTCTCGAGGTGAGAAAGGGCAATGCACGGTACCGAAGAGGCTAGAAAAATATGGCTAAGTGGAAGTGTCAACTTTCGAATACTCACATTAGTCCGAAGAACTCATGAACTTATTATCGGTAACTCTCAATCTAATTAGGAGGTTCACAAAGAGACAAGTACCCCGAGGAGGAGTGTATGGGGGTTTGGTTATCCTTGCGCATCCTCGACTCATGGTACGTGAGTGTACCCTAATATTCGATCCCTCCAAAGATTAGTGATCCATCTAGTAGCTAAAGTTCTCAACTATTTTGTAGGTTTTCGAAAATAAACACGGATTGCCCAAAATACGACATCTATCACTAATAGGCTAAAGCTCTTGACACCAAAAGTTCAGACATTACTCATGGCAATACCTCAAAACTATTGCAAGTTACTACTAAAATTAAATAGCAACCTCAATTACCTACTTTAAGTTAAGACACACAACTCAGTGCAACAGGCAAACTCTCTTAACAAGATAAACATGAAAACTCAAGAGAGTTCAGCAACCAACTAAACAAAATCTCTTTAAAAAGAAAAGCATGAAAACTAAGAGCTAAACATGACAGCAGCTATGGAAAGACAAAGAACACACACAACAAAGATAAGCATGAAAATCCTATGTTGTGTTCTAGGTTGAAGTGGAGCGTGTTTCTCTCCCACACAAAGAAAGCTGGGTTCTAACTTGTTATGAACAGCAAGCAAAGCTGTAGAAAACTAAAAAGGAAACTAAGAGCAAGACGCTCCAAGCATAGCACATAATGCATGAAGTGATAAAAATATAGTGGAACGAAAGACGAACTGATAATTGTTGATGGAGAAGGGGATGCATGGGGGCATCCCCAAGCTTAGACGCTTGAGTCTTCTTGAATATTTCTTGGGGGTGCACGGGGGCATCCCCAAGCTTGAGCGTTTGACCCTCCTGAATCTTCTTTTATCATCTTCCCTCGCACACTTGAAAACTCCCTTCATACATAACTCATCATAATCTGATTAGCGAGGTTAGTACCCACAATAAAATAATTTTTCCCTACTGGAAATAAAGATAATCTTGAAGAGCTACTGTTTCTCAAGATTGCCAAAAGGTTTTTGCAAAGAAAAAGCAAGCTCAAGGTTTGCAAAACAAAGAAAAGGCAAAACAGGACAGAATCTGTGAAAAACAGACCAGCAGGTAGTAAATAATTTTTTCGGGGCACTTCTGCAACTCAAATCAAAAAACCCAGAACAGACGCTCGAAAGCCAATTGTATAGAGCACGCTGTCAAAAAAATTCAGATCAAAAAGATGATCTGGTGATTTTATTCGAATTTTTCTGTCCAAGGACAGAATCTGTTTTCTGGACAGCACGTCACAACTTTTGAACTTTCTTGCAATCGGAGGCTAAACTTGGCACAAAGCTGAAAAGAAAAGATACAATGATGATGCTACTGTAGTAACAAACATCAAGACACAACAAAAGAAAAATAAAACCTAATTCGTTGTGGGCTGCCTCCCAAAAGCGCTTTCTTTTATGCCTTTAAGCTAGACATGATGCAAAAAGAGAAGATCAAGTTTTATCAAGAGTAAGAGAATAGCTAGCCCGTGTAACGGACTCAAAAGGCAAATTAATCTTATTTCTAGGGAAGTGTTCCATTCCTTTCTTGAGAGGGAATTGGAATTTTATATTCCCCTCTTTCATGTCAATGATAGCACCAACGGTGCGAAGAAAAGGACGTCCCAAAATAATTGGACATGAAGGTTCACATTCAATATCCATAATAGTAAAATCAACGGGAACATAATTGTCATTGACAATGATAAGAACATCGTCGATCTTCCCCAAAGGTTTCTTTACGGAAGAATCAACAAGACGAACACCAAAAGAACAAGGATCAAAAGGTTTCAATTCAAGCATATCATACATTCTTTTGGGCATAACGGAGGTACTAGCTCCAACATCACATAAAGCATAGCAAGAGAAGTTATTAAACTTAATTTTAATCATAGGATCCCAACTATCTTCTAGCTTTCTAGGTATGGAGGCTTCTACCCTAAGCTTCTCCTCCCTAGCTTTGATGAGAGCATTAGTGATATGCTCCGTGAAGGCAAGGTTAAGTGTGCTAGTGTGGGGGTCTTTAGCCATTCTTTGTAAAAATGTGACAACTTCTGAGAGACTACAATTATCAAAATCAATTTTATCATTATTGAGCAGAATTGTAGTGTCATCTTCTTTGTTTGAATCGCTCTCTATTATAAGAGTTTGGACGTCTTCCCAAGATTGGGGAAGTGTGGGAGCAACTTTAAACAGAGGCTCATACTTTTTTCCTGGAAGACCATGCCATGGGCATAACTCTCCATTAAAACTAACATAATCACAAGGTTTATTACTTTTGTAGATCCCGACAGTGGTGATTGGTGTGATGGAAGAAGGGGTGTACTCCTCCCACTTAGTGTTTTTGGTGGAACCCATAGCAGCAGCAAGCAAGATAACTATTTTTGTGATTTTTGGTAAGGGACACTAAAGCAAAAACTGAAAGGTAAACTAACAAGACTAAAAAGCAAAGATAAAAGATAGCGTGCAACTCCCCTATCTTGAAGAGTGGAGTCCCCGGCAAAGGCGCCATAAACTTGCTTGATGGCTTCTCGCCCCTCGTTGGTTACCCCAAGTGGAAGGTTGAGATGTAGCGTAGCGGCAAATTTCCCTTGGCAAAGATACCAAGGATCGAATCCCGTGAGACTCCGAGGGTCGACAAGTAGGTGTCAACGGCGCCAGAAACTTAGCGGTTGACAGGACCTGCACACAAATACAGATAACTTTGCTCCCAACGAGTACAGAGAGGTTGTCAATCCCTCCGGCCTTGTTGTTTACAAAGGATCAAACACAAGAGATAATAATGATAGCTATGACTGCAACTAGGAAATAAAAATAGGAAGTAAATAGAAGGTGTGATCAGCGGTGGTAATATGGACCGGGGTCCCATGATGTTCACTAGTGATGTCTCTCTCCCAAAAGACGATAAAACAGCAAAGCGAGGTAAACAAATTACAGCTGGGCAATTGACAGGATTATGTGCGCAAACCAATGCTAACTATGCTGCAAAGAAAGGTAGAGGCTCAAAAGCATGGGCGGTACGCCAAGGCAAGTAGACCGAAATCCATCTGCATCTACTACTAATCATCCACCTTGAGATATCTATCCAGAACATCTTGCTGGTATTAAGTTGAGAATCCCACCCAAAGTGTAAACTCAAAGCAACAGACAACTGCATTAAAAGAACTTTGCGTAAAGTAAACAATCCTTGCACCCGCAAGTACAAGCACCGTTGTTTTCCCCCTTGTGGCAACAGCACATCCCCTAGACTCATGTTTCTGTCACTCAAGCTAGTCATCAGGGGGCATGAACCCACAATCAAGCATAACGCTCCCTCTTGGAGTTACTACCTACTACTTGGCCAAAGCAATAAACAGCAACGAAGAACATGCAAGAATTACTCAAGAACATAGATATAAAAGAGGTGAATCAAATATATTACTCAAACACAATCTGAACATAGTCTCATAATCTATCAGATCCCAGCAAACTCAGCAAAGCAACAGCAGAAATATTACATATGTGCCTCAATCATGTAGGGTAGCTCACGAGGTCTAAACCATGAAAAGCAAAGAGGGGAGGAGAACATCACATAGCTACTGATCATGGACCCATGGTCCAAGGTGGACTACTCACGACTCATCCGGGAAGCGTCCATGGTGGTGGAGAAGCTCCCGGTGGTGGTTCTCCCCTCCGGCAGGGTGCCGGGAAGAGTTCTCCTGATGCTCCCGATCTTGGAAGCGCTGCGGCGGCGGAACGGAGGTGAGATCCCGAAAAACGGTTCTGTCCTCGAGGGTTTTGGGACGAGAGGGATATATATGCGAAGGGGGGCAGCCAGAGGCGGAGCAGGGGCCCCAGGCGCCCCCCTGGCGCGGCCAGGGGTGGGGCCGCGCCTGGTGGCCGCCTGGGCCTCCCTTGGCTCCCCTCTGGCCCCGCTTTGGTTCTTCGCGAAGCTTCCTGTACGCTGATTTTTCCTGTATTTTTCCCGGAATTTTTGGAGCACTTTTAATATGGGGGAAACCTGAAATAGAAAAACAGCAGAAAACAGGAACTGACACTGTGGTGCACTGAGTTAATAGGTTAGTCCAAATATGATCAAAAGTGTATGGAAGTGCATCAATATCATAGCAATATCACACAAAAGAAGCATGGAGCAAGCAGAAATTATAGATACGTTTTGGATGTATCAGCCACCGGTCGCCGCTGCCTCCGCCGCCACCCTCGGGCGTGCCGCCGCCCCGGGCCGCCGCCGCCGACCCTCCCCGCCTCGTCGGCCTCTTCCCCGCCTCCGGCCGAGCTCCGGCGAGAGTTCCGGCCGGATCCCGATCTGATCCAGGCGGGATCTGATCCACCCACTCCGCCAACCAAACACGTGTTTCGATCCGGATCCCTCCATCCCGCATCTCCTCATCCCGCGTTGACTTTCGCGGAGGTAAAATCCCACTAAGTCCCGGATCTGGGTAAAGTTGTTGCCTCCTTTGCCATGCAATAACTTCGTGCTCGTACCTCCGTTTTGCGCGTATGATATGTCGAAATGTTCGTCTTGACGTGCTCTACATGTTAGTGCCAGTTTCATGCATGTTAGAGTTCATCTAGTTGACTCAATCCTCGTGGCAAGAGTGCATGTTGATGTAACTAGTTGTCTGTGTAAATTTGTTGCCATGTTTGAGATGTGATAACTTTGTGCTTGTTGGTCCGAATGGAGTGAAAGATATGTCCTGATCTTCGTTGTGAAATGCTCCACATGATGGTCGCTGTAGCATTCATGTTAGGTGTCATATTGACATGTTTATATCTGTTGCAAAAGTGCATTTGGCTGATAAGTTTTTGGACTTGTTATGAGATCATGTTTTGCCATGCTTGTGCTTATTTACCATTGTGTCATATGAGCTAGGTGTCAACATGAGTTTTGCTCTTGAGTATGTGCTCTACATGATAGGTTCTTTTTCATGCCATGATATGTCTTGAAATGAGTGCAACAAGCTTGTTTACATGCCTTCATGTTGTAAATCCTGCCATGCCCAGATTGTGCTAAGTCTGGATAAACTTTTGCACTTTTGCCAAGGTGTATGGGACATGTTCTAGTATGTGGTAGAAGTAGGAATTTGGTTATTCTTGAAGAGCATGTTATGTATGATATTGCCATGCCTTTTTCTTGCATGATGACTTACTGTAACTTGTTGTTTTCATGCTCTCAAGAGGCTATAAAATGTATCTGTCAGCATGTTATCAACAAGTTCAGTTTTGCCACGAGTGTAGCTAGTGTTCTATGCACCCTATGAGCATGTTCTTGCTTTGAGTAGCTTCTCAAATATGTCTTCTTGCTGTGTGTTACCTTAACTTGCCATGCCATGCTTTGAGTTGAGTTGTACAAGCTTGTAAACATGCCATTCCGTTGTAATTCTGCCATGCCTTGTAATTTTCACTAAGTGTGAGAATTCTGTAAATTTATTGCAACTTGCCATGCTTGGTTAATTGTGTTCCAGTAGGTTTTTGGGTGTCTTCTAAGTTTATGCTTGTTAAGTGTCATGTCTATTTCACATCCATGCCCTTTGTCTCCATGTTTGGGTGCTGTAGCATAGTTATTTCTTGCTCCAAATATGCCATGTTGCTTTAAACTGCAGTTTTGCTTGAATATTGTTTTGCTTGCCATTTGCAAACCGTGCGCCCATTTCTGGTGATCTTTATATCGATTTCAACCAAAATCTTCCCCTCTATCTAGTGGCTTCCTTGGTTTTCCAATATGAGACCTTCTCCATCATCTTCTCCTTAGGCTCAAGTGCTTCCACATGCATACGCACATCATACTTGCATCATGTTGATTGTGCACTGCACCGTGTTTGATATTGTGCCGTTGTTGTGTTCTTGAGTTGAGTAGAGCCGGGAGCCGATTCGGAGTTCGAGGTTACTACCGAGGCTGAGTTTGAGGAGCAAGGTTACGATCCCTCCGTAGAATCAACAGGCAAGATGACCATACCCAGATATCACTACTATCTTTGCCCATGCTAGATGTCTCACTCTTTAGATATTGCCTGGATGCCTATGTCTGTTTGTCAGCCTTTCTATTGTTGCCATGAAACTCTCTAACCACCCACCTAGCAAACCGTTGTTTGGCTACGTAAGCTTCGCTCAACCCCTCTTATAGCGTTGTTAGTTGCAGGTGAAGACTTAGAGATTCTTGCTTCGTGATGAAGCTATTGTTGGGATATCACAATATATAATCTGTTAAACTAAATCATCTATATATTGGTAATGGGTGGAAGGCCAAGCCTCTTGCTTAGTGTTTTGTTCCACTCATGCCACCCTAGGAACCGTTAAACCGGTGTTATGTTCCTTGATTTTGCGTCCCTAACACGGTTGGGGTTTATGGGGCCCCCTTGATAATTCGCTCAGTGCTAAAGCTTTTCCAGCAAAGCCCAATCTTGGTTTTACCATTCTCCAAAACTAAATAACTTGCATAGGGACTTTCCGGACCCCGAGGACTTAATTTTACAACCCGGGCCAGTGCTCCTCATGAGTGTTGGTCCAAACCTGTCAACCGCCGGTGGCCACCAGGGGCAACTCTGGTATTTAGCCTACCGGAAGTTTGGACAATCCGATTGTGGCCTGAGACGGGATACGCGCGGCTCTTATCAGGGTGTCAGCACGTCGGGAGGCTTTGCTGGATTAGTTTTACCTATGTCGGAATATCTTGAGCACGGGATTCCGAGAATACTCGGGTCTTCTCACCTTGGAGTTGCGACTCTACAGATCGTGAGCTTGTGATGGGCTAAGTTGGGACACCCCTGCAGGGTTTGATCTTTCGAAAGCCGTGCCCGCGGTTATGTGGCAGATGGGAATTTGTTAATATCCGTTTGAAGATAACTTGACACCATGTTCATAATACACTACCAGCGTGAGTAACCGTGACGGTCTCTTTCCGAAGGGGTTCGGGAAGTGAACACGGTCCGGTTATGTTTGACGTGCTTAGTTAGGATCACTTCGTGATCACTTTGACGATCGTGGGCACTTGTTCTCTCCTCGCTCTAAACCCGTAAGTTAGTGCTAGTGCTGCTGCAACCTTGTTTGAAGCCTTTTCCACACCTAAGGCTTTGATAGTATTGTTACCCGGGTTCGGGATTGCTGAGTCCTCTGTGGCTCACAGATTCAACACAACACCAGATGCAGGTACCGTTGAGAGCTATTCAGGTGGTGGTTCAGAGTTGTATTGGGAGTTCGATGAAGAGCGTGGCCGATACTACGTGCTTTACCCCGAGGATCAGTAGGGATCTTACTAGGATTATCGGGACCCTATGTTGCTTTATTTATGGTATCTTTTATGTGGATCTTCGTCCATAGTCGGACTCTGATGTTATTGGATGATGTATGTTAATGTATTACATTGTGTGACGTGGCGAGTGTAAGCTGTTGGGGAACGTAGTATTTTAAATTTTCCTACGATCACGCAAGATCTATCTACCAGATGCATAGCAATGAGAGGGAAGAGTGTGTCTACGTACCCTCGTAGACCGGAAGCGGAAGCGTCAAGTGACGCGGTTGATGTAGTCGAACTTCTTCGTGATTCAACCGATCAAGTACCGAACGTACGACACCTCCGTGTTCAGCACACGTTCAGCTTGATGAGGTCCCACGAGCTCTTGATCCAGTTGAGCTTCACGGGAGAGTTTCGTCAGCACGACGGCGTGGTGACGGATATGATGTATCTACCGGCGCAGGGCTTCTCCTAAGTACTGCGATGGTATGACCGAGGTGTGTTTCTGTGGAGGGGGGCATCGCACACGGCTGGAACAATTCAACTTGTGTGTTTTTGGGTGCCCCCCTGCCCCGGTATATAAAGGAGCAAGAGGGGAGGGCCGTCCGGCCTCCTATGGTGCGGCTAGGGCAATCCTACTAGGAATAGGATTGCTGCCCCGGTATATAAAGGAGCAAGAGGGGAGGGCCGTCCGGCCTCCTATGGTGCGGCTAGGGCAATCCTACTAGGAATAGGATTGCAATCCTATTCCTAGTAGGAGTCCATCAAGAAGGAAGAGAGGGAAAGGAAAAGAGGGAGAGGTGGCGCCCCCCCAATCCTAGTCCAACTAGGATCCCTAGGTGGGGCGCCGGCCAGCCTCTATGGGCTGCCTCTCTCCTTTCCTCAAGGCCCACTATGGACCATCCCCCTTCGTAGGGGGTTCCGGTAACCCCCTCCAGCAATCCAGTTAAATCCGAAACTTTTCCGGAACACTTCCGGTGTCCGAATATAGTCGTCCAATATATCAATCTTTATGTCTCGGACATTCCGAGACTCCTCGTCATGTCCGTGATCTCATCCGGGACTCCGAACTACCTTCGGTACATCAAAACTCATAAACTCATAATACCGATCGTCATCAAACGTTAAGCGTGCGGACCCCACGAGTTCGAGAACTATGTAGACATGACCGCGACTCATCTCCGATCAATAACCAATAGCGGACCTGGATGTTCATATTGGCTCCTACATATTCTACGGAGATCTTTTATCGGTCAAACCGCATAACAACATACGTTGTTCCTTTTGTCATCGGTATGTTACTTGCCCGAGATTCGATCGTCGTTATCTCTATACCTAGTTCAATCTTGTTACCGGCAAGTCTCTTTACTCGTTCCGTAACACATCATCTCGTGACTAACTCATTAGTCTTTTTGCTTGCAAGGCTTATTGTGATGTGTGTTACCGAGAGGGCCCAGAGATACCTCTCCGACACTCGGAGTGACAAATCCTAATCTTGATCTATGCCAACACCACGAATACTTTCGGAGACACCTGTAGAGCATCTTTATGATCACCTAGTTACGTTGTGACGTTTGATAGCACACAAGGTGTTCCTACGGTATTCGGGAGTTGCATAATCTCATAGTCATAGGAACATGTATAAGTCATGAAGAAAGCAATAGCAGTAAAACTAAACGATCATAGTGCTATGCTAACGGATGGGTCTTGTCCATCACATCATTCTCCTAATGGTGTGACCCCATTGATCAAATGACAACTCATGTCTATGGTTAGGAAACATAACCATCTTTGATCAATGAGCTAGTCTAGTAGAGGCATACTCGGGACACATTGTTTTGTCTATGTATTCACACATGTACTAAGTTTCCGGTTAATACAATTCTAGCATGAATAATAAACATTTATCATGATATAAGGAAATATAAATAACAAATTTATTATTGCCTCTAGGGCATATTTCCTTCAGTCTCCCACTTGCACTAGAGTCAATAATCTAGCTCACATCGCCATGTGATTTAATACCGATAGTTCACATCGTTATGTGAATAACACCCATAGTTCACATCGCCATGTGACCAACATTCAAAGGGTTTACTAGAGTCAATAATCTAGTTCACATCGCTATGTGATTAATACCCAAGAGTAATAAGGTGTGTTTATGTTTTTGCTTGTGAGAGAAGTTTAGTCAACGGGTCTGCCACATTCAGATCCGTATGTATTTCGCAAATTTCTATGTCTACAATGCTCTGCATGGAGCTACTCTAGCTAATTGCTCCCACTTTCAATACGAATCTAGATTGATACTTAGAGTCATCTGGATTTAGTGTCAAAGCTTGCATCGGCATAACCCTTTACGACGAACTCTTTATCACCTCCATAATCGAGAAACATTTCCTTAGTCATCCAGTTACTAAGGATAATTTTGACCGCTGTACAGTGATCTACTCCTGGATCACTATTGTACCTCCCTGTCAAACTCATGGCAAGGTACACAACATGTTTGGTACACAGCATGGCATACTTTATAGAACCTATGGCTGAGGCATAGGGAATGACTTTCATTCTCTCTATATTTTTCTGCCGTGGTCTGGCTTTGAGTCTTACTCAACTTCACACCTTACAAGTCAGGCAAGAACTCCTTCTTTGACTGATCCATTTTGAACTACTTCAAAATCTTATCAAGGTATGTACTCATCGAAAGTCTTATCAAGCGTCTTGATCTATCTCTATAGATCTTGATGCCCAATATGTAAGCAGCTTCACCAAGGTCTTTCTTTGAAAAACTCCTTTCAAACACTCCTTTATGCTTTCCAGAAAATTCTACATCATTTCCGATCGACAATATGGCATTCACATATAATTATCAGAAATGGTGTAGTGCTCCCACTCACTTTCTTGTAAATACAGGCTTCACCGCAAGTCTGTATAAATCTATATGCTTTGATCAACTTATCAAAGCGTATATTCCAACTCCGAGATGCTTGCACCAGTCCATAGATGGATCGCTGGAGCTTGCACATTTTGTTAGCACCTTCAGGATTGACAAAACCTTCTGGTTGCATCATATACAATTCTTCTTTAATAAATCCATTAAAGAATGCAGTTTTGTTATCCATTTCCCAGATTTCATAAAATGCGGCAATTGCTAACATGATTCGGACAGACTTAAGTATCGCTACGGGTGAGAAAGTCTCATCGTAGTCAACTCCTTGAACTTGTCGAAAACCTTTCGCAACAAGTCAAGCTTTGTAAACAGTAACATTACCGTCAGTGTCGGTCTTCCTCTTGAAGATCCATTTATTTCGATGGCTTGCCGATCATCGGGCTAGTCAACCGAAGTCCACACTTTGTTCTCATACATGGATCCCATCTCTTATTTCATGGCCTCAAGCCATTTTGCGGAATCTGGGCTCATCATCGCTTCCTCATAGTTCGTAGGTTCATCATGGTCTAGTAACATGACTTCCAGAACTAGGTTGCCGTACCACTCTGGTGCGGAACGTACTCTGGTTGATCTACGACGTTCAGCAGAAACTTGATCTGAAGTTTCATGATCATCATCATTAGCTTCCTCACTAATTGGTATAGGAATCACTGGAACTAGTTTCTGTGATGTTCCACTTTCCAATTCGGGAGAAGGTACAATTACCTCATCAAGTTCTACTTTCCTCCCACTCACTTCTTTCGAGAGAAACTCCTTCTCTAGAAAGGATCCACTCTTAGCAACAAAGACCTTGCCTTCGGATCTGTGATAGAAGGTGTACCCAATAGTTTCTTTTGGGTATCCTATGAAGATTTACTTCTCCGATTTGGGTTCGAGCTTATCATGTTGAAACTTTTTCACATAAGCATCGCAGTCCCAAACTTAAAGAAATGACAGCTTAGGTTTCTCATCAAACCACAATTCATACGGTGTCATCTCCACGGATTTAGATGGTGCCCTATTTAACGTGAATGTAGCTATCTCTAATGCATAACCCCAAAAGCGATAGTGGTAGATCGGTAAGAGACATCATCGATCGCACCATATCTAATAAAGTACGGTTATGACGCTCGGACACACCATTACACTATGGTGTTCCAGGTGGCGTGAGTAGTGAAACTATTTCACATTGTTTTTACTGAAGGCCAAACTCGCTAACTCAAATATTTTACCTCTACGATCATATCGTAGAAACTCTTATTTTCTGTTACGATGATTCTCCACTTCACTCTGAAATTCTTTGAACTTTTCAAATGTTTCAGACTTGTGCTTCATTAAGTAGATATACCCATATCTGCTTAAATCATCAGTGAAGGTCAGAAAATAACGATACCTGCCGCGAGCTTCAACACTCATTGGTCCGCATACATCAGTATGTATGATTTCCAACAACTCTGTTGCTCGCTCCATAGTTCCGGAGAACGGAGTTTTAGTCATCTTGCCCACGAGGCATGGTTCACAAGCACCAAGTGATTCATAATCAAGTGATTCTAGAAGTCCATCACTATGGACTTTCTTCATGCGCTTTACACCAATATGACCTAAACGGCAGTGCCACAAATAAGTTGCACTATCATTATTAACCTTGCATCTTTTGGCTTCAATATTATGAATATGTGTATCACACGATCGAGATCCAACAAACCATTTTCATTGGGTGTATGACCATAGAAGGTTTTATTCATGTAAACAGAACAACAATTATTCTCTAACTTACATGAATAACTGTATTGCAATAAACATGATCAAATCATATTCATGCTCAACACAAACACCAAATAACACTTATTTAGTTTCAACACTAATCCCGAAAGTATAGGGAGTGTGCGATGATGATCATATCAATCTTGGAACTACTTCCAATACACATCGTCACTTCATCCTTTAACTAGTTTTTGTTCATTATGCAACTCCCATTTCGAGTTACTACTCTTTAGCAACTGAACAAGTATCAAATACCGAGGGGTTGCTATGAACACTAGTAAAATACACATCAATAATCTGTATATCAAATATACCTTTGTTCACTTTGCCATCCTTCTTATCCGCCAATTATCTAGGGCAGTTCCACTTCCAGTGACCATTTCCTTTGCAGTAGAAGCACTTAGTTTCAGGCTTGAGTTTAGCTTTGGGTTTCTTCATGGGAGTGACAACTTGCTTGTCATTCTTCTTGAAGTTTCCCTTCTATCCCTTTGCCCTTTACTTGAAACAAGTGGTCTTGTTAACCATCAACACTTGATGCTCTTGCTTGATTTCTACCTTCGCCGATTTCAGTATCGCGAAGAGCTCGGGAATTACTTTTGTCGTCCCTTGCATATTATAGTTCATCACGAAGTTCTACTAACTTGGTGATAGTGTCTAGAGAACTTTGTCAATTACTATCTTATTTGGAAGATTAACTCCCACTTGATTCAAGCAATTGTAGTACCTAGACAATCTGAGCACATGCTCACTGCTTGAGCTATTCTCCTCCATCTTTTAGCTGTAGAACTTGTTGGAGACTTCATATCTCTCAACTCGGGTATTTGCTTGAAATATTAATTTCAACTCCTGGAACATCTCATATGGTCTATGACGTTCAAAACGTCTTTGAAGTCCCGATTCTAAGCTGTTAAGCATGGTGCACTAAACTATCAAGTAGTCATCATATTGAGCTAGCCAAACGTCCATAACGTCTGCATTTGCTCCTGCAATAGGTCTGTCACCTAGCGGTGCATCAAGGACATAATTCTTCTGTGCAGCAATGAGGATTATCCTCAGATCACGGACCTAGTCCGCATCATTCCTACTAACATCTTTCAACTTAGTTTTCTCTAGGAAAATAAACGGGGAGCAACATCGTGAGCTATTGATCTACAACATAGATATGCTAATACTACTAGGACAAAGTTCATGATAAATTAAAGTTCAATTTAATCATATTACTAAAGAACTCCCACTTAGATAGACATCCCTCTAGTCATCTAAATGATCACGTGATCCAAATCAACTAAACCATGTCCGATCATCACGCGAGATGGAGTAGTTTCAATGGTGAACATCTTATGTTGATCATATCTACTATATGATTCACGCTCGTCCTTTCGGTCTCCAGTGTTCCGAGGCCATATCTGCATATGCTAGGCTCGTCAAGTTTAACCCGAGTATTCTGCGTGTGCAAAACTGGCTTACACCCGTTGTATTTGAACGTAGAGCTTATCACACCCGATCATCACGTGGTGTCTCGGCACGACGAACTTTCGCAACGGTGCATACTCAGGGAGAACACTTATACCTTGAAATTTAGTAAGGGATCATCTTATAATTCTACCGTCGTTCTAAGCAAAATAAGAAGCATAATAAGATAAACATCACATGCAATCAAAATATGTGACATGATATGGCCATCATCATGTTGTGCTTTTGATCTCCATCTCCAAAGCACCGTCATGATCACCTTCGTCACCGGCGCGACACCTTGATCTCCATCGTAGTATCGTTGTCGTCTCGCCAACTATTGCTTCTACGACTATCGCTACCGCTTAGTGATAAAGTAAATCAATTACATGGTGATTGCATTTCATACAATAAAGCGACAACCATATGGCTCCTGCCAGTTGCCGATAACATTACAAAACATGATCATCTCATACAAAACCGTATAACTCATCATGTCTTGACCATATCACATCACAACATGCCCTGCAAAAACAAGTTAGACGTCCTCTACTTTGTTGTTGCAAGTTTTACGTGGCTGCTACGGGCTTAGCAAGAACCGTTCTTACCTACGCATACAAAACCACAACGATGTTTCGTCAAGTATGTGCTGTTTTAACCTTCACAAGGACCGGGCGTAGCCACACTTGTTTCAGCTAAAGTGAGAGAGACAGACACCCGCCAGTCACCTTTAAGCAACGAGTGCTCCTAACGGTGAAACCAGTCTCGCGTAAGAATACGCATAATGTCGGTCCGGGCCGCTTCATCTCACAATACCGCCGAAGCAAAATACGACATGCTGGTAAGCAGTATGACTAGTATCGCCCACAACTCATTGTGTTCTACTCGTGCATATCATCTACGCATAGATCTGGCTCATGATGCCACTGTTGGGGAACGTAGTATTTTAAAATTTTCCTACGATCACGCAAGATCTATCTACCAGATGCATAGCAACGAGAGGGAAGAGTGTGTCTACGTACCCTCGTAGACCGGAAGCGGAAGCGTCAAGTGACGCGGTTGATGTAGTCGAACTTCTTCGCGATTCAACCGATCAAGTACCGAACGTACGACACCTCCGTGTTCAGCACACGTTCAGCTTGATGACGTCCCACGAGCTCTTGATCCAGTTGAGCTTCACGGGAGAGTTTCGTCAGCTCGACGGCGTGGTGACGGATATGATGTATCTACCGGCGCAGGGCTTCTCCAAAGTACTGCGATGGTATGACCGAGGTGTGTTTCTGTGGAGGGGGGCACCGCACACGGCTGGAACAATTCAACTTGTGTGTTTTTGGGTGCCCCCCTGCCCCCGTATATAAAGGAGCAAGAGGGGAGGGCCGGCCGGCCTCCTATGGTGCGGCTAGGGCAATCCTACTAGGAATAGGATTGCAATCCTATTCCTAGTAGGAGTCCATCAAGAAGGAAGAGAGGGAAAGGAAAAGAGGGAGAGGTGGCGCCCCCCCAATCCTAGTCCAACTAGGATCCCTAGGTGGGGCGCCGGCCAGCCTCTATGGGCTGCCTCTCTCCTTTCCTCAAGGCCCACTATGGACCATCCCCCTTCGTAGGGGGTTCCGGTAACCCCCTCCGGCAATCCAGTTAAATCCGAAACTTTTCCGGAACACTTCCGGTGTCCGAATATAGTCGTCCAATATATCAATCTTTATGCCTCGGACATTCCGAGACTCCTCGTCATGTCCGTGATCTCATCCGGGACTCCGAACTACCTTCGGTACATCAAAACTCATAAACTCATAATACCGATCGTCATCAAACGTTAAGCGTGCGGACCCTACGGGTTCGAGAACTATGTAGACATGACCGAGACTCATCTCCGGTCAATAACCAATAGCGGAACCTGGATGTTCATATTGGCTCCTACATGTTCTACGAAGATCTTTTATCGGTCAAACCGCATAACAACATACGTTGTTCCTTTTGTCATCGGTATGTTACTTGCCCGAGATTCGATCGTCGGTATCTCTATACCTAGTTCAATCTCGTTACCGGCAAGTCTCTTTACTCGTTCCGTAACACATCATCTCGTGACTAACTCATTAGTCTTTTTGCTTGCAAGGCTTATTGTGATGTGTGTTACCGAGAGGGCCCAGAGATACCTCTCCGACACTCGGAGTGACAAATCCTAATCTTGATCTATGCCAACACCACGAATACTTTCGGAGACACCTGTAGAGCATCTTTATGATCACCCAGTTACGTTGTGACATTTGATAGCACACAAGGTGTTCCTACGGTATTCGGGAGTTGCATAATCTCATAGTCATAGGAACATGTATAAGTCATGAAGAAAGCAATAGCAGTAAAACTAAACGATCATAGTGCTATGCTAACGGATGGGTCTTGTCCATCACATCATTCTCCTAATGGTGTGACCCCATTGATCAAATGACAACTCATGTCTATGGTTAGGAAACATAACCATCTTTGATCAATGAGCTAGTCTAGTAGAGGCATACTAGGGACACACTGTTTTGTCTATGTATTCACACATGTACTAAGTTTCCGGTTAATACAATTCTAGCATGAATAATAAACATTTATCATGATATAAGGAAATATAAATAACAACTTTATTATTGCCTCTAGGGCATATTTCCTTCATAAGCCAACTACTCTTTTACATTTTCATCCCCTCTTTTACATGAGTTGTGCAAAGATACCATACTTGAGATCATTCTAGTATGTGCCTATGCCTTTAAGTCGTGCCTCGACACGTGGGAGGTATAGTCACATATTGGGCATTACAAGTTGGTATTCAGAGCCTTCTCTGACCTAGGAGCCCCCCTGATTGATCAATCGTTGACGGTTGAGTCTAGGCACACACATGAAAATGTTGAGTCCTATATATATCGGTGACTAGGATTTCTTTTTACTCCTCATCCCTTCGTCGCTCTGGTGAGGACTCATGATGTTGTTCTATCTCTTCTACTCTCAAAATTTCACTAATTTTTTTTAGGATCACGCGAGTATTGTTTGGATTGTTCCGATATCTCTGTGACGAGAACATTGTTCTCGATGCCTCCTGTCATTTAGGGGTTGTGGCAGTGTCCCGGGGAGTTGAGCTCCGAGGTGTTGTCGTCACAAATGTATCGCAGCAGTTCTAGAATACTTAAGACGGCCGACATCGAAAACTCTTCTTTGCGGTTAGTGGTGAGATAACCCCGACATCACCCAGTACTGGGGAGGTAGTTTGGGAGTATTGCCACAGCTTGTATAGCAGATGCGTTTCGAAGGTCTGAGGTAAACAGTTTCCGAGGATGACTGGTTATGTGTTGAAGGATGGATACAGTTGGATGTAGGATTAGAGTTGAGTGCGCGGTGCTTCCCCTGTATCCCCAACACCCGATTGCATAAGCGGAAACCTTCGGAAATTAATAGGTGGGTTCTTCTAGTAGCTCGTAGGCATTCTTCCAACGAGTACATGATATGGAGTTCAGGGTTCAACATTGAGTGAAGAGGTTTTATGGGCGTTGTTCCAATCGGGAGTTGCATCTTAAAGGGTCCTTAGCTATGTTGATCCGGGGATTGCAAAACCCTTTTGTAACACGTTCCATGAGCTTTCAGCACGAACATGTGGGACGAAACTTCTATCTTGTATTTGTCCTATCTGCTCCTTGTTGTTTTTATTTACCTTTTGTTCTTCCAAGTGGCTTCTCGAGAAGATTGTTGTACCATTAAACTGTGGAATACATTCGTTCAATTGTTCGAATGTTCTTGTGAAGACTTATGTTGCAAGTTCTAGCCATTGATTCAACTTATATGAGACAATAGCATATGCTGCAGTACAGTTCTTTGTTCTTTCTGGGAATTTTCTTCGGACTCCAATATAAGTTACTCCTGTCCGTCTCTGATGTGAAGAACATAGAACCAAGCATGCACATCGGTCTGCTAACCTGGAAATTGGATGACTTAACATGAGTCATTCTGCCATTCATTCAGCGACATACAATGTATACTCTCATCATCCATGCCTTACCTAAGCCTTCGTCTAAGTGGCAACGGCCGGTCCCTGGGGCACTACGACATGGGTTGAATGCGGCAGGGTCTTTTTGATTGATGATGGCCATCAGTATGATCGATGCGATTCTACGCTAGGTTCCCAACCTCAATCTAATCTTTCATATGTGTGCTTAAGTATCAAACGTAATGAATTCCTTTTGCGCATATAGATGACTGAATTACCTTAATTTTTCTACAGGTGATAGCAAGTAGCGCCCAGCAACTTATCTTCCAGCGGATCTCCTCATATTAAGTAAATACACGATGCAGGTAGATGCATCCATCCATGCTTTTCTCCATTGGACGATCAGAAGCAGAATAAGCTACATATGAAGGAAAGATAAGAATGTATGGGTGGGAGTAATCGAGGAAACCTTGCTCATGCTGCCAGGAATCCATACATATTGTAGCCAGAGTATCACACGTGGTGCCATGGATCTTCATGTCCTCTATGTCTTCGCAGGCAGAACATGCTAACACGAAGACATACAATGGAGAATCGCCGGTTATCGGGTTGTAGTTGTACAGGCAAAACATCAATGGTCAACTTGCTGAAGGCATGGGGCGGTCACCATGGCCTTGTGCACGACGCATGTGGAGAAAACCCTACCCTTGATTGATCTCATTTGTTTGGCTGATTGAAATAGAAGGCTTGGGGCGTCCAGGGCGACGTCATACATGGAGCATGAGGAGAAGAGCCCCTATTGTTCGATGTCTTGGGGCGACCATGGCGGCGGCGTACATGGAGCATGAGGAGAAGAGCCCTATTGATCGATCTATTTTTGTTTGGCCTATTGAGATAGATGGGGCTGACCGAGAGGAGAGGAGAAAATCGTGAGAGATTGGGAGAGAGGCACACTAGTAGAAAACAGGGCTTTGGTTCGGGCCTGGCGAGCCCATTAGTCCCGGTTCATCCACGAACCGGGACCCATGGGTGCATACGTCCCGGTTCGTGCGGCCAGGGGGCCGACCGGGCCTCGTTGGGCATCTGTCCCGGTTGGTCTGGGCTCATTTGTGCCGGTTCCAGGCACGAACCGGGACCAATGGTCCTCGCTCCTGGCCCACACCCATTGGTTTCGGTTCGTCACTAGAACCGGGACAAGTGGTTGGCCTTTAGACCCGGTTCCTGTAACGAACCGGGACCAATTGTTTGCTTATATATATCCCATCTCCGGCGAGCCCACACTGCTCTATTTTTTCTGGCCGGCGAGGGGAGTTGTGTGGTGCTCTATAGCTAGCTCACCTCCCATATATGCACATGAGGTGCTCGATGAAATGTCCGAGCCACACTAGTTAAGCTTTCTCCTCTCGAAGCTCCATTTTCTTCGAGATTTGGCTAGGTTGAGCGGTCCGTCGTACGTCCCGTTCCCGTCTTCACCGTCGTCGATCGCCCGCGCCGATCTCGTTGCCGGCACCACCGTGGTGAGCTATATATGCATGTACTTTGAATATAATTAATGTAATGATGAACTTATATTAATTTGATCACTTATGTATCCATGATGTTCTGTAAAGGTTTTTGACACACTTAATTATATATAAATGCAAGCAGATGAACCGGCAATGGATGTACGGTGACAGACGCACCTCAGAGTACATTAATGGCGTGCATAATTTTCTCGAAGTGGCTAAGGCAAACCAGCAGAATGGTTTTATGAGCTTTCCATGCACTATCTGTGGGAATACGAGGTCTTACTCCGACTCGAGCACCCTTCACACCCACCTGCTTTATAAGGGTTTCATGCCACACTATAATGTTTGGACCAAGCACGGAGAAATAGGGGTTATGATGGAAGACAACGAAGACGAAGAGGACGATTACAACTATGTGCCCCCGGCATACGGTGATGCTGCAACGGGGGAAGCTGCTGAAGGTCAAGAGGAACCAGACGATGTTGTGCCCGACGATGATCTCCGCCGGGTCATTGTTGATACAAGGAGACAGTGCGAAAGTGAAAAGGAGAAGCTGAAGTTCGATCGCATGTTGGAGGATTACAAAAAAGGGTTGTACCCCAATTGCGAAGATGGCAACACGAAGCTCGGTACCGTACTGGAATTGCTGCAGTGGAAGGCAGAGAATGGTTTCCCTGACAAAGGATTTGAGAAACTACTCAAAATATTGAAGAAGAAGCTTCCAAAGGATAACGAATTGCCCGACAGTACGTACGCAGCAAAGAAGGTCGTATGCCCTCTAGGATAGGAGGTGCATAAAATACATGCATGCCCTAATGACTGCATCCTGTACCGCGGTGCGTACGAGCATCTGAACGCATGCCCGGTATGCGGTGCCTTGCGGTATAAGATTAGACGAGATGACCCTTGTGATGTTGACGGCAAGCGCCTTAGGAAGAGGGTTCCTGCCAAGGTGATGTGGTATGCTCCTATAATACCACGGTTGAAACGTCTGTTCAGAAACAAAGAGCATGCCAAGTTGATGCGATGGCACGCAGAGGACCGTAAGAAAGACGGGAAGTTGAGAGCACCCGCTGACGGGTCGCAGTGCAGAAAAATCGAGAGAACGTACTGGGAGGAGTTTGCAAGTGACGCAAGGAACGTATGGTTTGGTTTAAGCGCGGATGGCATTAATCCTTTTGGGGAGCAGAGCTACAATCACAACACCTGGCCCGTGACTCTATGTATCTATAACCTTCCTCCTTGACTGTGCATGAAGTGGAAGTTATTATGATGCCAATACCCATCCAAGGCCCTAAGCAACCCGGCAACGACATTGATGTGTACCTAATGCCATTAGTTGAAGAACTTTTACAGCTGTGGAATGGACAAGGTGTACGTGCGTGGGATGAGGCCAACCAGGAGGAATTTGACCTACATGCGTTACTGTTTGTAACCATCAATGATTGGCCTGCTCTTAGTAACCTTTCAGGACAAACAAACAAGGGATACCACGCATGCATGCACTGTTTAGATGACACCCAAAGTATATACCTGGACAGATGTAGGAAGAATGTGTACCTCGAGCATCGTCGATTTCTTCCGACCAATCATCAATGTCGAAAGAAAGGCAAGCATTTCAAAGGAGAGGCAGATCACCAGAAGAAGCCCGCCATGCGTACCGGGGATCACGTACTTGCTATGGTCAATGATTTACAGGTAATCTTTGGAAACGGTCCCGGCGGACTATCTGTTCCGAATGACGATGAGGGACGCGCACCCATGTGGAAGAAGAAATCTATATTTTGGGACCTACCCTACTAGAAAGACCTCGAGGTCCGCTCTTCAATCGACGTGATGCACGTGACGAAGAACCTTTGCGTGAACCTGCTAGGCTTCTTGGGCGTGTATGGGAAGACAAAAGATCAACGAAAAAATAGCACGCTATCTAAAATAGCGTGGCACTTCTCCAAATGCTATACAAGTTATTGCATGCTATTTGCGAGCTATATTCAAAATAGCGTTTCGAAAAATATGTCAAATATATCACAGAAATTAAGGATTTCAACGTCTAAAATTTTGTCCACGAGATATACATGCATACCGCTGGTGTACACATTATGACATTAGATGCACTTAAGAGAATTCTTCTTGTTTTCGTCCAGACAAATGCAACATTTTCATCCTAGATGGTCCTATTGTTACGTTGCATTGGGCCGATGCCCGATGGGCTGCTATGTGATGAGCGCCTGCTGTGTTTCTATCGCTCCACGCTAAAAATGCTAAAACGTTTTTGCGTTTAGCGCCGTTATAGCATGCTATAACTTAAATAGCGGCATAGCGTGTAAAATGCCTAAAACGTAACGTGGCACCCTCAAATATGCTATAGCGAAGTTCAAACGCCGAAATAGCGTGCTATTTGTTTCGTTGCAAAAGATACACCGGAGGCGCGGGAGGACCTGCAACGTTTGCACGAAAAAGACGGCCTGCCTCCAACGCAGTATGAAGGTCCTGCCAGCTACGCTCTTACCAAAGAAGAGAAGGAAATCTTCTTTGCATGCCTGCTCAGTATGAAGGTCCCGTTTGGCTTCTTGTCGAATATAAAAGGGATAATAAATATGGCAAAGAAAAAGTTCCAGAACCTAAAGTCTCATGACTGTCACGTGATTATGACGCAACTGCTTCCGGTTGCACTGAGGGGGCTTCTACCGAAAAACGTCCGATTAGCCATTGTGAAGCTATGTGCATTCCTCAATGCAATCTCTCAAAAGGTGATCGATCCAGAAATCATACCAAGGCTAAGGAGTGATTGATGGCTTCTCGCCCCTCGTTGGTTACCCCAAATGGAAGGTTGAGATGTAGCGTAGCGGCAAATTTCCCTTGGCAAAGATACCAAGGATCGAATCCCGTGAGACTCCGAGGGTCGACAAGTAGGTGTCAACGGCGCCAGAAACTTAGCGGTTGACGGGACCTGCACACAGGTACAGATAACTTTGCTCCCAACGAGTACAGAGAGGTTGTCAATCCCTCCGGCCTTGTTGTTTACAAAGGATCAAACACAAGAGATAATAATGATAGCTATGACTAGAACTAGGAAATAAAAACAGGAAGTTAATAGAAGGTGTGATCAGCGGTGGTAATATGGACCGGGGTCCCATGATGTTCACTAGTGATGTCTCTCTCCCAAAAGACGATAAAACAGCAAAGCGAGGTAAACAAATTACAGCTGGGCAATTGAAAGGATTATGTGCGCAAACCAATGCTAACTATGCTGCAAAGAAAGGTAGAGGCTCAAAAGCATGGGCGGTACGCCAAGGCAAGTAGACCGAAATCCATCTGCATCTACTACTAATCATCCACCTTGAGATATCTATCCAGAACATCTCGCTGGTATTAAGTTGCGAATCCCACCCAAAGTGTAAACTCAAAGCAACAGACAACTGCATTAAAAGAACTTTGCGTAAAGTAAACAATCCTTGCACCCGCAAGTACAAGCACCGTTGTTTTCTCCCTTGTGGCAACATCACATCCCCTAGACTCATGTTTCTGTCACTCAAGTTAGTCATCAGGGGGCATGAACCCACAATCAAGCATAACGCTCCCTCTTGGAGTTACTACCTACTACTTGGCCAAAGCAATAAACAGCAACGGAGAACATGCAAGAATTACTCAAGAACAAAGATATAAAAGAGGTGAATCAAATATATTACTCAAACACAATCTGAACATAGTCTCATAATCCATCAGATCCCAGCAAACTCAGCAAAGCAACAGCAGAAAGATTACATATGTGCCTCGATCATGTAGGGCAGCTCACGAGGTCTAAACCATGAAGAGCAAAGAGGGGAGGAGAACATCACATAGCTACTGATCACGGACCCATGGTCCAAGGTGGACTACTCACGACCCATCCGGGAAGCGTCCATGGTGGTGGAGAAGCTCCCGGTGGTGGTTCTCCCCTCCGGCAGGGTGCCGGGAAGAGTTCTCCTGATGCTCCCGATCTTGGAAGCGCTACGGCGGCGGAACAGAGGTGAGATCGCGAAAAAGGGTTCTGTCCTCGAGGGTTTCGTGACGAGAGGGATATATATGCGAAGGGGGCAGCCAGAGGCGGAGCAGGGGCCCCAGGCGCCCCCCTGGCGCGGCCAGGGGTGGGGCCGCTCCAGGTGGCCGCCTAGGCCTCCCCTGGCTCCCCTCTGGCCCATCTTTGGTTCTTCGCGAAGCTTTCTGTACGCTGATTTTTCCTATATTTTTTCTGGAATTTTTGGAGCACTTTTAATATGGGGGAAACCTAAAATAGAAAAACAGCAGAAAACAGGAACTGGCACTGTGGTGCACTGAGTTAATAGGATAGTCCAAATATGATCAAAAGTGCATGGAAGTGCATCAATATCATAGCAATATCACACAAAAGAAGCATGAAGCAAGTAGAAATTATAGATACGTTTTGGACGTATCAACATCCCCAAGCTTAATTCCTGCTCGTCCTCGAGTAGGTAAATGATATCAAGCATAATTTCTGTGGTGACATGCTATCAACCATATAAGAATTTTTTAAGTAAAGCAATCAAGGCATGTAATTCAATTCAAGTCATAACAAGCAAGAGTCTATATTAGCATTGTAACAAGCAACATAAGAACATAAAGGTGCAAGAGCTCTCGCTACCCGTGACTCGAATGTCTCCAAATGGTGTTTGCGTGCAAGAAAGGGGATAGGGATATACGAGAGAGTAAAACATAGTTTTTGTATTGTTGAGAACTTAATCTACTAAAGTTTCACACTTGGTCTTCTTTGGAATCTTATCTTGACTCATCCCCAGACCACTAGCCAGGTACAAGTCAAAATGATCCACTCCCTTTCGATATTTTGAGCACTTATGCAATGGATGAGCGTAAGCAAGAAAGTTGACACTTAGGATGGCAAAGAGAGAAAAATGATGAAGGGGGAAGACAAAAAAGGTGTGAAAGGCTCAATTCAATGAGGACAATCATAGGCGAGAGAAAGCCAAATAATAGATATGATGTGAGGTGTAGGGATTTCCATGCAACGGATGCACATATGAGCTAAGGTAAGCTCTCCGATGGAACTAGTGGGGGTGCATCCAACTTGCTCGCTCAAGAAGACCTAGAGCTCTTTTGAGGAGGCTCATCATTGGAATATACAAGCCAAGTTCTATAGTGTGAAGGTCCCCACATAGCTATATGCATGAATGATAATCTCTATGGAGTACAAGGTATAAGATGGAGTACGAGTGTGGATCTCTCAAAAGGAATAGTAGTGTGCCCCCTTCTCTCTTTTTATTTCTTTTTCTCTTTTTTCTATTTTTTTATTTTTTTATGGCCTCAATGGCTCTTTCTATTTAACTCTCATTTGTCCTCTTTGGGATCTTTTGATTTTGTCCTCTTTGGGATCTTTTCCTCACTTTAGGGGCAACACTCTATATATTACAAGAAGTATAGAAGATCTTTCACACTTTACAAAAGTACTCAACATAAAGAAGATGAAACTATCATGATGTATGCAAATGTATGCCTCTGCCAGTGTAGCAGGATATGCAATGATACTAGCGCGTCATGTAGCAATGATTAGGGCAAGGCCCAACTAGCATGCGGCTCATCGATCAAGCAAAAGCATGTATGACATGAAGATCAAGTCATGAGAAGATGGATGTTGCATGGCAATGTATCTCGGAAAGGCTATGGAAATGCCTTGATAGGTAGGTATGGTGGCTGTTTTGAGGAAGGATATAATGAGGCTTATGATGACAGAGCGTATCGTGCCAAGGATTTGGATGCACCGGCGAAGTATGCGCCAACTCTCGAGGTGAGAAAGGGCAATGCACGGTACCGAAGAGGCTAGAAAAATATGGCTAGGTGGAAGTGTCAACTTCCGAATAATCACATTAGTCCGAAGAACTCATGCACTTATTATCGGTAACTATCAATCTAATTAGGAGGTTCACAAAGAGACAAGTACCCCGAGGAGGAGTGTATGGGGGTTTGGTTATCCTTGCGCATCCTCGACTCATGGTACGTGAGTGTACTCTAATATTCGATCCCTCCAAACATTAGTGATCCATCTAGTAGCTAAAGTTCTCAACTATTTTGTAGGTTTTCGAAAATAAACACAGATTTCCCAAAATACGACATCTATCACTAATAGGCTAAAGCTCTTGACACCAAAAGTTCAGACATTACCCATGGCAATACCTCAAAACTATTGCAAGTTACTACTAAAATTAAATAGCAACCTCAATTATCTACTTTAAGTTAAGACACACAACTCAGTGCAACAGGCAAACTCTCTTAACTAGATAAACATTAAAACTCAAGAGAGTTCAGCAACTAACTAAACAAAAGCTCTTTAAAAAGAAAAGCATGAAAACTAAGAGCTAAACATGACAGCAGCTAAGAAAAGACAAAGAACACACACAGCAAAGATAAGCATGAAAATCCTATGTCGTGTTCTAGGTTGAAGTGGAGCGTGTTTCTCTCCCACACAAAGAAAGCTGGGTTCTAACTTTTTATGAACAGCAAGCAAAGCTAAAGAAAACTAAAAAAGGAAACTAAGAGCAAGACGCTCCAAGCATAGCACATAACGCATGAAGTGATAAGAATATAGTGGAACGAAAGACGAACTGATAATTTTTGATGGATAAGGGGATGCATGGGGGCATCCCCAAGCTTAGACGCTTGAGTCTTCTTGAATATTTCTTGGGGGTGCACGGGGGCATCCCCAAGCGTGAGCGTTTGACCCTCCTGAATCTTCTTTTATCATCTTCCCTCGCACACTTGAAAACTCCCTTCATACATAACTCATCATAATCTGATTAGCGAGGTTAGTACCCACAATAAAATAATTTTTCCCTACTGGAAATATGGATAATCTTGAAGAGCTACTGTTTCTCAAGATTGCCAAAAGGTTTTTGCAAAGAAAAAGCAAGCTCAAGGTTTGCAAAACGAAGAAAATGCAAAACAGGACAGAATCTGTGAAAAACAGACCAGCATGTAGTAAATATTTTTTTCGGGGCACTTCTGCAACTCAAATAAAAAAACTCTGAACAGACGCTCGAAAGCCAATTGTATAGAGCACGCTGTCAAAACAATTCATATCAAAAAGATGATCTGGTGATTTTATTCGAATTTTTTTGTCCAAGGACAGAATCTGTTTTCTGGACAGCACGTCACAACTTTTGAACTTTCTTGCAATCGGAGGCTAAACTTGGCACAAAGCTGAAAAGAAAAGATACAATGATGATGCTACTGTAGTAACAAACATCAAGACACAACAAAAGCAAAATAAAACCTAATTCGTTGTGGGCTGCCTCCCAAAAGCGCTTTCTTTTATGCCTTTAAGCTAGGCATGATGCAAAAAGAGAAGATAAAGTTTTATCAGGAGTAAGAGAATAGCTAGCCCGTGTAACGGACTCAAAACGCAACTTAATCTTCTTTCTAGGGAAGTGTTCCATCCCTTTCTTGAGAGGGAATTGGAATTTTATATTCCCCTCTTTCATGTCAATGATAGCACCAACGGTGCGAAGAAAAGGACGTCCCAAAATAATTGGACATGAAGGTTCACATTCAATATCCATAATAGTAAAATCAACGGGAACATAATTGTCATTGACAATGATAAGAACATCGTCAATCTTCCCCAAAGGTTTCTTTACGGAAGAATCAACAAGACGAACACCAAAAGAACAAGGATCAAAAGGTTTCAATTCAAACATATCATACATTCTTTTGGGCATAACGGAGGTACTAGCTCCAACATCACATAAAGCATAGCAAGAGAAGTTATTCAACTTAATTTTAATCATAGGATCCCTACTATCTTCTAGCTTTCTAGGTATGGAGGCTTCTACCCTAAGCTTCTCCTCCCTAGCTTTGATAAGAGCATTAGTGATATGCTCCGTGAAGGCAAGATTAAGTGTGCTAGTGTGGGGATCTCTAGACATCTTGTGAAGAAAACTAATAACTTTAGAAAGGGTGCAATTTTCAAAATCAAGGTCACTACTATCAAGTAAAGTGGTAGTGGTGTCCTTTAGGCTCACTTGTTTGGTAGCTTCTATGGTCATAGGAGTTTCTTCTTCTACGGTTGAGGTCATAGCATCACCATTAATAGGTCCAATGGGACTAGGAGTGCATTGGGTGCTAAGAGTTTGGATATCCTCAACAACTTGGATAGTAGCAACAGTGTGGTGGGTAGGAAGGCTCTTAATCCTATCTTCTTCCTCCTTTTCTCTAGACCATCTCTCTTTAAGTTTAGCCATCATCCTAATGTTTTCATTAATTTGCACTTGAATAGCATTCATAGGAGTGGTCTTCCTCTCCTCAAGAGGAGAAGTTCTAATTTTAAGCAACTCTACCTCATGGGCTAAATTGTCTACCTTCGAAGAGAGATTATCTAGTTTTCTAGTTTTTCTTCTACACTCTTATTGAAGGCCTTTTGGGTAGTGATGAAGTCTTTAAGCATAATATCTAGTTCAGAAGTGGAGTTCTTGGTGCTAGGATAAGTATTTTTGTTCCCATAGGAATTAGAGGGGAACGGTCTAGGGTTGCTACCAAAATTACTCCTATAAGCATTGTTATTGAAATTGTTTCTAGAGATAAAGTTCACATCTACTTGATCTTGAGCAATCAAAGAATTTAAAGGAACATCATGAGGATCAATAGAAGATTGCTTGGAAAGTAGAGACATGATCAAGTCAACTTTTTCATTTAGGGAGGAAATCTCCTCGACAGAGTTTACCTTCCTACCTGTTGGAGCGCGTTCGGTGTGCCATTGGGAATAATTGGTCATCATCTCGTCAAGAAGCTTCGTGGCAGCACCAAGTGTAGTTGACATAAAGGTTCCTCCCGCGGCCGAATCTAACAAGTTCCGCGAGGTAAAGTTCAAGCCTGCATAAAAAGTTTGGAGAACCATCCAAGTAGTCAAACCATGAGTAGGGCAGTTCTTGACAAGGGATTTCATGCGTTCCCAAGCTTGGGCAACGTGTTCATTATCCAATTGTTTAAAATTCATTATGTTACTCCTTAATTGGATAATTTTAGCAGGGGGATAGTACTTCCCAATAAAGGCATCCTTGCACTTGTCCCAAGAATCTATACTATTCCTAGGCAAGGATTGAAACCAGATTTTAGCTCCTCCTCTCAAGGAGAAAGGAAAAAGCTTAAGCTTAACAATATCACCATCTACTTCTTTGTACTTTTGCATATCATAGAGCTCAACAAAATTATTTAAGTGCAAAGCGGCATCATCTCCAGCACTGGAGAATTGATCTTTCATAACTAGGTTCAGTAAAGCAGGTTTAATCTCATAACAAGGTGCTGAAGTGGCAGGTGTAGCAATAGGCGTGCAGATAAAGTCATTGTTGTTATGACTAGTGAAGTCACACAACTTGGTGTTCTCGGTGGAACCCATAGCAGCAGCAAGCAAGATAACTATTTTTGTGATTTTTGGTAAGGGACACTAAAGCAAAAACTGAAAGGTAAACTAACAAGACTAAAAAGCAAAGATAAAAGATAGCATGCAACTCCCCTATCTTGAAGAGTGGAGTCCCCGGCAACGGCGCCAGAAACTTGCTTGATGGCTTCTCGCCCCTCGTTGGTTACCCCAAGTGGAAGGTTGAGATGTAGCGTAGCGGCAAATTTCCCTTGGCAAAGATACCAAGGATCGAATCCCGTGAGACTCCGAGGGTCGACAAGTAGGTGTCAACGGCGCCAGAAACTTAGCGGTTGACGGGACCTGCACACAGATACAGATAACTTTGCTCCCAACGAGTACATAGAGGTTGTCAATCCCTCCGGCCTTGTTGTTTACAAAGGATCAAACACAAGAGATAATAATGATAGCTATGAATGGAACTAGGAAATAAAAACAGGAAGTAAATAGAAGGTGTGATCAGCGGTGGTAATATGGACCGGGGTCCCATGATGTTCACTAGTGATGTCTCTCTCCCAAAAGACGATAAAACAGCAAAGCGAGGTAAACAAATTATAGCTGGGCAATTGACAGGATTATGTGCGCAAACCAATGCTAACTATGCTGCAAAGAAAGGTAGAGGCTCAAAAGCATGGACGGTACGCCAAGGCAAGTAGACCGAAATCCATCTGCATCTACTACTAATTATCCACCTTGAGATATCTATCCAGAACATCTCGCTGGTATTAAGTTGCGAATCCCACCCAAAGTGTAAACTCAAAGCAACAGACAACTGCATTAAAAGAACTTTGCGTAAAGTAAACAATCCTTGCACCCGCAAGTACAAGCACCGTTGTTTTCTCCCTTGTGGCAACATCACATCCCCTAGACTCATGTTTCTATCACTCAAGCTAGTCATCAGGGGGCATGAACCCACAATCAAGCATAACGCTCCCTCTTGGAGTTACTACCTACTACTTGGCCAAAGCAATAAACAGCAACGGAGAACATGCAAGAATTACTCAAGAACAAAGATATAAAAGAGGTGAATCAAATATATTACTCAAACACAATCTGAACATAGTCTCATAATCCATCAGATCCTAGCAAACTCAGCAAAGCAACAGTAGAAAGATTACATATGTGCCTCGATCATGTAGGGCAGCCTATGAGGTCTAAACCATGAAGAGCAAAGAGGGGAGGAGAACATCACATAGCTACTGATCATGGACCCATGGTCCAAGGTAGACTACTCACGACTCATCCGGGAAGCGTCCATGGTGGTGGAGAAGCTCCCGGTGGTGGTTCTCCCCTCCGGCAGGGTGCCGGGAAGAGTTCTCCTGATGCTCCCGATCTTGGAAGCGCTGCGGCGGCGGAACATAGGCGAGATCACGAAAAAGGGTTCTGTCCTCGAGGGTTTCGGGACGAGAGGGATATATATCCGAAGGGGGGCAGCCAGAGGCGGAGCAGGGCCCCCAGGCGCCCCCCTGGCGCGGCCAGGGGTGGGGCCGCGCCAGGTGGCCGCCTGGGCCTCCCCTGGCTCCCCTCTGGCCCATCTTTGGTTCTTCGCGAAGCTTCCTGTACGCTGATTTTTCCTATATTTTTCCTGGAATTTTTGGAGCACTTTTTATATGGGGGAAACCTGAAATAGAAAAACAGCATAAAACAGGAACTGGCACTATGGTGCACTGAGTTAATAGGTTAGTCCAAATATGATCAAAAGTGCATGGAAGTGCATCAATATCATAGCAATATCACACAAAAGAAGCATGGAGCAAGCAGAAATTATAGATACGTTTTGGACGTATCAGTGATGTGGCGCAATGTCTTGTCAGTTCCGAGCTGGTGTTCCCACCATCCTTCTTCAATATCATGACGCCCGTCCTAGTTCATCTAGTCGACGAGATTGTCATTTTGGGCCCCGTATTTCTACACAATATGTTCCCCTTTGAGAGGTTCATGGGAGTCCAAAAGAAATATGTCCGTAACCGCACTAGGCCTGAAGGAAGCATCTCCATGGGCCATCAAACAGAGGATGTCATTGGGTTTTGTGTTGACTTCATTCCTGGCCTTAAGAAGATTGGTCTCCCTAAATCACAGTGAGGGGAGACTAATAGGGAAAGGCACGCTAGGAGGGGAGTCAATAATATGCAGGGACGGGCATTCTTGGTCTGAAGCACACTACACAGTTCTACAGAACTCTACCCTTGTGACCCCGTATGTCGATGAACACAAGAACAGTCTGTGCTCCAAACACCCGGAGCGGTGTGACGACTGGATTACATGTGAATGATGGCTTCTCGCCCCTCGTTGGTTACCCCAAGTGGAAGGTTGAGATGTAGCGTAGCGGCAAATTTCCCTTGGCAAAGATACCAAGGATCGAATCCCGTGAGACTCCGAGGGTCGACAAGTAGGTGTCAACGGCGCCAGAAACTTAGCGGTTGATGGGACCTGCACACAGATACATATAACTTTGCTCCCAACGAGTACAGAGAGGTTGTCAATCCCTCCGGCCTTGTTGTTTACAAAGGATCAAACACAAGAGATAATAATGATAGCTATGACTGCAACTAGGAAATAAAAACAGGAAGTAAATATAAGGTGTGATCAGCGGTGGTAATATGGACCGGGGTCCCATGATGTTCACTAGTGATGTCTCTCTCCCAAAAGACGATAAAACAGCAAAGCGATGTAAACAAATTACAGCTGGGCAATTGACAGGATTATGTGCGCAAACCAATGCTAACTATGCTGCAAAGAAAGGTAGAGGCTCAAAAGCATGGGCGGTACGCCAAGGCAAGTAGACCGAAATCCATCTGCATCTACTACTAATCATCCACCTTGAGATATCTATCCAGAATATCTCGCTGGTATTAAGTTGCGAAGCCAACCCAAAGTGTAAACTCAAAGCAACAGACAACTGCATTAAAAGAACTTTGCGTAAAGTAAACAATCCTTGCACCCGCAAGTACAAGCACCGTTGTTTTCTCCCTTGTGGCAACATCACATCCCCTAGACTCATGTTTCTGTCACTCAAGCTAGTCATCAGGGGGCATGAACCCACAATCAAGCATAACGCTCCCTCTTGGAGTTACTACCTACTACTTGGCCAAAGCAATAAACAGCAACGGAGAACATGCAAGAATTACTCAAGAACAAAGATATAAAAGAGGTGAATCAAATATATTACTCAAACACAATCTGAACATAGTCTCATAATCCATCAGATCCCAGCAAACTCAGCAAAGCAACAGCAGAAAGATTACATATGTGCCTCGATCATGTAGGACAGCTCACGAGGTCTAAACCATGAAGAGCAAAGAGGGGAGGAGAACATCACATATCTACTGATCATGGACCCATGGTCCAAGGTGGACTACTCACGACTCATCCGGGAAGCGTCCATGGTGGTGGAGAAGCTCCCGGTGGTGGTTCTCCCCTCCGGCAGGGTGCCGGGAAGAGTTCTCCTGATGCTCCCGATCTTGGAAGCGCTGCGGCGGCGGAACAGAGGCGAGATCGCGAAAAAGGGTTATGTCCTCGAGGGTTTCGGGACGAGAGGGATATATATGCGAAGGGGGGCAGCCAGAGGCGGAGCAGGGGCCCCAGGCGCCCCCCTGGCGCAGCCAGGGGTGGGGCCGCGCCAGGTGGCCGCCTGGGCCTCTCTTGGCTCCCCTCTGGCCCATCTTTGGTTCTTCGCGAAGCTTCCTGTACACTGATTTTTCCTATATTTTTCCTGGAATTTTTGGAGCATTTTTAATATGGGGGAAACCTGAAATAGAAAAACAGCAGAAAACAGGAACTGGCACTGTGGTGCACTGAGTAAATACGTTAGTCCAAATATGATCAAAAGTGTATGGAAGTGCATCAATATCATAGCAATATCACACAAAAGAAGCATGGAGCAAGAAGAAATTGTAGATACGTTTTGGACGTATCAACATCCCCAAGCTTAATTCCTGCTCGTCCTCGAGTAGGTAAATGATAACAAGCATAATTTCTGTGGTGACATGCTATCAACCATATAAGAACTTTTAAGTAAAGCAATCAAGGCATGTAATTCACTTCAAGTCATAACAAGCAAGAGTCTATATTAGCATTGTAACAAGCAACATAAGAACATAAAGGTGCAAGAGCTCTCGCAGTCCGTGACTAGAATGTCTCCAAATGGTGTTTGCGTGCAAGAAAGGGGATAGGGATATACGAGAGAGTAAAACATAGTTTTTGTATTGTTGAGAACTTAATCTACTAAACTTTCACACTTGGTCTTCTTTGGAATCTTATCTTGACTCATCCCCAGACCACTAGCCAGGTACAAGTCAAAATGATCCACTCCCTTTCGATATTTTGAGCACTCATGCAATGGATGAGCGTAAGCAAGAAAGTTGACACTTAGGATGGCAAAGAGAGAAAAATGATGAAGGGGGAAGACAAAAAAGGTGTGAACGGCTCACATCAATGAGGACAATCATAGGCGAGAGAAAGCCAAATGATAGATATGATGTGAGGAGTAGGGATTGCCATGCAACGGATGCACATATGAGCTAAGGTAAGCTCTCCAATGGAACTAGTGGGGGTGCATCCAACTTGCTCGCTCAACAAGACATAGAGCTCTTTTGAGGAGGCTCGTCATTGGAATATACAAGCCAAGTTCTATAGTGTGAAGGTCCCCACATAGCTATATGCATGAATGATAATCTCTATGGAGTACAAGGTATAAGATGGAGTACGAGTGTGGATCTCTCAAAAGGAATAGTAGTGTGCCCCCTTCTCTCTTTTTATTTCTTTTTCTCTTTTTTTATTTTTTTTATTTTTTTATGGCCTCAATGGCTCTTTCTATTTAACTCTCATTTGTCCTCTTTGGGATCTTTTCCTCACTTTAGGGGTAACACTCTATATATTACAAGAAGTATAGAAGATCTTTCACACTTTACAAAAGTACTCAACATAAAGAAAATGAAACTATCATGATGTATGCAAATGTATGCCTCTGCTAGTGTAGCAGGATATGCAATGATACTAGCGCGTCATGTAGCAATGATTAGGGCAAGGCCCAACTTGCATGCGGCTCATCAATCAAGCAAAAAGCATGTATGACATGAAGATCAAGTCATGAGAAGATGGATGTTGCATGGCAATGTATCTCGGAAAGGCTATGGAAATGCCTTGATAGGTAGGTATGGTGGCTGTTTTGAGGAAGGATATAATGAGGCTTATGATGACAGAGCGTATCGTGCCAAGGATTTGGATGCACCGGCGAAGTATGCGCCAACTCTCGAGGTGAGAAAGGGCAATGCACGGTACCGAAGAGGCTAGAAAAATATGGCTAGGTGGAAGTGTCAACTTTCGAATACTCACATTAGTCCGAAGAACTCATGCACTTATTATCGGTAACTCCCAATCTAATTAGGAGGTTCACAAAGAGACAAGTACCCCGAGGAGGAGTGTATGGGGGTTTGGTTATCCTTGCGCATCCTCGACTCATGGTACGTGAGTGTACTCTAATATTCGATCCCTCCAAAGATTAGTGATCCATCTAGTAGCTAAAGTTCTCAACTATTTTGTAGGTTTTCGAAAATAAACACGGATTGCCCAAAATACGACATCTATCACTAATAGGCTAAAGCTCTTGACACTAAAAGTTCAGACATTACTCATGGCAATACCTCAAAACTATTGCAAGTTACTACTAAAATTAAATAGCAACCTCAATTACCTACTTTATGTTAAGACACACAACTCAGTGCAACAGGCAAACTCTCTTAACAAGATAAACATGAAAACTCAAGAGAGTTCAGCAACCAACTAAACAAAATCTCTTTAAAAAGAAAAGCATGAAAACTAAGAGCTAAACATGACAGCAGCTATGGAAAGACAAAGAACACACACAGCAAAGATAAGCATGAAAATCCTATGTTGTGTTCTAGGTTGAAGTGGAGCGTGTTTCTCTCCCACACAAAGAAAGCTGGGTTCTAACTTGTTATGAACAGCAAGCAAAGCTAAAGAAAACTAAAAAAAGGAAACTAAGAGCAAGACGCTCCAAGCATAGCACATAACGCATGAAGTGATAAGAATATAGTGGAACGAAAGACGAACTGATAATTGTTGATGGAGAAGGGGATGCATGGGGGCATCCCCAAGCTTAGACACTTGAGTCTTCTTGAATATTTATTGGGGGTGCACGGGGGCATCCCCAAGCTTGAGCGTTTGACCCTCCTGAATCTTCTTTTATCATCTACCCTCGCACACTTGAAAACTCCCTTCATACATAACTCATCATAATCTGATTAGCGAGGTTAGTACCCACAATAAAATAATTTTTCCCTACTGGAAAGAAAGATAATCTTGAAGAGCTACTATTTCTCAAGATTGCCAAAAGGTTTTTGCAAAGAAAAAGCAAGCTCAAGGTTTGCAAAACGAAGAAAAGGCAAAACAGGACAGAATCTATGAAAAACAGACCAGCAGGTAGTAAATAATTTTTTCGGGGCACTTCTGCAACTCAAATCAAAAAACTCAGAACAGACGCTCGAAAGCCAATTGTATAGAGCACGCTGTCAAAAAAATTCAGATCAAAAAGATGATCTGGTGATTTTATTCGAATTTTTCTGTCCAAGGACAGAATCTGTTTTCTGGACAGCACGTCACAACTTTTGAACTTTCTTGCAATCGGAGGCTAAACTTGGCACAAAGCTGAAAAGAAAAGATACAATGATGATGCTACTGTAGTAACAAACATCAAGACACAACAAAAGCAAAATAAAACCTAATTCGTTGTGGGCTGCCTCCCGAAAGCGCTTTCTTTTATGCCTTTAAGCTAGGCATGATGCAAAAAGAGAAGATCAAGTTTTATCAAGAGTAAGAGAATAGCTAGCCCGTGTAACAGACTCAAAAGGCAAATTAATCTTCTTTCTAGGGAAGTGTTCCATCCCTTTCTTGAGAGGGAATTGGAATTTTATATTCCCCTCTTTCATGTCAATGATAGCACCAACGGTGCGAAGAAAAGGACGTCCCAAAGTAATTGGACATGAAGGTTCACATTCAATATCCATAATAGTAAAATCAACGGGAACATAATTGTCATTGACAATGATAAGAACATCGTCGATCTTTCCCAAAGGTTTCTTTATGGAAGAATCAACAAGACGAACACCAAAAGAACAAGGATCAAAAGGTTTCAATTCAAACATATCATACATTCTTTTGGGCATAACAGAGGTACTAGCTCCAACATCACATAAAGCATAGCAAGAGAAGTTATTCAACTTAATTTTAATCATAGGATCCCAACTATCTTCTTTGTACTTTTGCATATCACAGAGCTCAACAAAATTATTTAAGTGCAAATCAGCATCATCTCCAGCACCGGAGAATTGATCTTTCATAACTAGGTTCAGCAAAGCTTGTTTAATCTCATAAGAAGGTGCTGAAGTGGCAGGTGTAGCAATAGGCGTGCAGATAAAGTCATTGTTGTTATGACTAGTGAAGTCACACAACTTGGTGTTCTCGGTGGAACCCATAGCAGCAGCAAGCAAGATAACTATTTTTGTGATATTTGGTAAGGGACACTAAAGCAAAAACTGAAAGGTAAACTAACAAGACTAAAAAGCAAAGATAAAAGATAGCATGCAACTCCCCTATCTTGAAGAGTGGAGTCCCCGGCAACGGCGCCAGAAACTTGCTTGATGGCTTCTCGCCCCTCGTTGGTTACCCCAAGTGGAAGGTTGAGATGTAGCGTAGCGGCAAATTTCCCTTGGCAAAGATACCAAGGATCGAATCCCGTGAGACTCCGAGGGTCGACAAGTTGGTGTCAACGGCGCCAGAAACATAGCGGTTGACGGGACCTGCACACAGATACAGATAACTTTGCTCCCAACGAGTACAGAGAGGTTGTCAATCCCTCCGGCCTTGTTGTTTACAAAGGATCAAACACAAGAGATAATAATGATAGCTATGGCTTGAACTAGGAAATAAAAACAGGAAGTAAATAGAAGGTGTGATCAGCGGTGGTAATATGGATCGGGGTCCCATGATGTTCACTAGTGATGTCTCTCTCCCAAAAGACGATAAAACAGCAAAGCGAGGTAAACAAATTACAGCTAGGCAATTGACAGGATTATGTGCGCAAACCAATGCTAACTATGCTGCAAAGAAAGGTAGAGGCTCAAAAGCATGGGCGGTACGCCAAGGCAAGTAGACCGAAATCCATCTGCATCTAGTACTAATCATCCACCTTGAGATATCTATCCAGAGCATCTCGCTGGTATTAAGTTGCGAATCCCACCCAAAGTGTAAACTCAAAGCAACAGACAACTGCATTAAAAGAACTTTGCGTAAAGTAAACAATCCTTGCACCCGCAAGTACAAGCACCGTTGTTTTCTCCCTTGTGGCAACATCACATCCCCTAGACTCATGTTTCTGTCACTCAAGTTAGTCATCAGGGGGCATGAACCCACAATCAAGCATAACGCTCCCTCTTGGAGTTACTACCTACTACTTGGCCAAAGCAATAAACAGCAACGGAGAACATGCAAGAATTACTCAAGAACAAAGATATAAAAGAGGTGAATCAAATATATTACTCAAACACAATCTGAACATAGTCTCATAATCCATCAGATCCCAGCAAACTCAGCAAAGCAACAGCAGAAAGATTACATATGTGCCTCAATCATGTAGGGCAGCTCACGAGGTCTAAACCATGAAGAGCAAAGAGGGGAGGAGAACATCACATAGCTACTGATCATGGACCCATGGTCCAAGGTGGACTACTCACGACTCATCCGGGAAGCGTCCATGGTGGTGGAGAAGCTCCCGGTGGTGGTTCTCCCCTCTGGCAGGGTGCCAGGAAGAGTTCTCCTGATGCTCCCGATCTTGGAAGCGCTGCGGCAGCGGAACAGAGGCGAGATCGCGAAAAAGGGTTCTGTCCTCGAGGGTTTCGGGACGAGAGGGATATATATGCGAAGGGGGGCAGCCAGAGGCGGAGCAGGGGCCCCAGGCGCCCCCCTGGCGCGGCCAGGGGTGGGGCCGCGCCAGGTGGCCGCCTGGGCCTCCCCTGGCTCCCCTCTGGCCCATCTTTGGTTCTTCGCGAAGCTTCCTGTACGCTGATTTTTCCTATATTTTTCCTGGAATTTTTGGAGCACTTTTAATATGGGGGAAACCTGAAATAGAAAAATAGCAGAAAACAGGAACTGGCACTGTGGTGCACTGAGTTAATAAGTTAGTCCAAATATGATCAAAAGTGTATGGAAGTGCATCAATATCATAGCAATATCACACAAAAGAAGCATGGAGCAAGCAGAAATTATAGATACGTTTTGGACGTATCAGTGAAAACATCAAGACTTTCGGCAGTTGGTTGGAAACACATCTCAGAGGTGACAACACTGTTTGTGATGAGCTGTACTCGTTGTCCAGGGGACCATCTTCGACTGTATTGACTTACAAAGGATACGAGATAAATGGGAATACATTTTACACGATCTCCCAAGATAAAAAGAGCACCAAACAAAACAGCGGTGTCCGCTTTGATGCAGCAACCAATAAGGGAAAGGACACATATTATGGTTACATAGTGGACATATGGGAACTTGACTACGGACATGATTTTAAGATCCCTTTGTTTAAGTGCAAATTGGTAAATCTGTCAGGAGGCGGGGTACAGGTAGACCCAGATTACGGAATGACAACAGTGGATCTGAACAATCTTGGGTACACAGACGAACCGTTCGTCCTAGCCAATGATGTGGCACACGTTTTCTATGTGAAGGACATGTCTACAAGAACCAGAAAAAGAAAAGATACGGAAGCGAACACATCAAACGATGAACCAAAGCGCCACATAGTTCTTTCAGGAAAAAGAGACATCGTGGGAGTGGAGGACAAGACAGACATTTCCGAAGATTATGAAAAGTTTCATGAAATTCCCCCCTTCAAAGTCAAGGCTGACCCAAGCACCCTCATAAACGATGAAGATTATCCATGGTTACGGCGCAATAAGAAAAGGACACAAGCGAAGAAAAAATGAAGACTCTTTCTCCACAACTATTGTGATGATGCCTTTAATCTAGAATATCACTTTGTAATTGTGCATTTTGAACACAGAAGTAGTCTGTAGTTCAAATAAGTTAAATATTTGAAATCCCTTTGTAACATATGAGTTTTCGTCTGAAACCCTGATACCTCGAAACAGATAGTACGTTTTGTATTAGTGAAAATAGAATTATATAAAATTTATGGAACTAAAATTATGAAAGTATTTTTTGTTCTAAAAGCAAAAAAAATTCATAAAATAAATAAAAAAGCAAAAAATAAAATAAAAGAAATAAGTAGAATAAAAATAAAATAAGTAAGTAGAAACAAAACAAACTTTAATAAAGTAAAATAAATAAAATTCAATAAAATAAATAAAAATAGCAACAGTAAGTATTTTGTTGAAAGTAGAAACAAAACTAAAAAATAAAGCAACAAAGAAAAAAAATGAAAAAATGCCACCTACTCGGCCAACACGGCCTGAATACGATTAGAAACCCAACAATGGGCCAGGATTCAGGCCCGTAGAAAGCCCAACAAGCCCACAGGCATAGCAGTGTCAGTTTAGGCCCATAGGCTTGCAATTCAGAGGAGTTCGAGATGGAGGAGGCAGCGGGGCTTATAAACATGTGCTGGGCGCTCTCAGCTAGCGAGGTGGGACTAAACTCCCACCACCACGCCGGTGTGCACAGTCTATTGGTCCCGGTTGGTGGCTCGAACCGGGACAAATACCCACCTTTGGTCCCGGTTCGTGGCACCAACCAGGACCAATGCGCCCCTTTTAGTCCCGGTTGGTGCCACCAACCGGGACCAAAGGCCTCAGCTTCCCGCCCTCTGGGCTGCTGAAAAGAGACCTTTGGTCCCGGTTGGTGCCACGAACCGGGACCAAAGCTCCGTCTATATAAGCTAGCACTTAGGAAAAATTTCAGTTATCTTCTTCCCCCCGCCCCTCTGCCTCGTCGTCGCCGTCGTCGCCCCTGCTTCCGACGCCATCCCGCGCCGCCCCGACGCCGTCCCGTGCCGCCACGACGCCGCCCCGCGCCGCCCCGACGCCGTCACCGCCCCGCATCGCCCCGACGCCGTCGCCGCCCCGACCCGGACGTCACTGCCCCGCGCCGATCCCTGCCGGCTCCGACCTCTGTGAGCCTCACCGCTCCATTCCCTCTCCTCTCCCCCTTCCCCCGTGCCCCAAAACCGCCGCGAGGCCGCCCCAACGCCGCCGCCCGCCCCGACGCCGCCGACGAGTTGTGCATAGATTTTTTTTCTGTTTATTATATTGTATAGTGTATATGATGATGATGATGTATGTATGTTCATATGCAAAAGTTAGAATTTTTCATATAAGTTTTATGATTTTTATTTTTTTATATAATTTTTATGGGTTTTTTCTGTTGTAATTTTGTTCATAAAGTTTTAGGATGAAAAAAAGAAGAATAAGAAAAAAAGGAGGAGGAGAAGTTTCGTTTAGTTTTAGGATTATTTTAGTTTATGTTTAGGTTAGGAAGAAGGAAAAGAAAAAAGAGAAGAAGAAGAGAAGGAAGAAGAGGAGAAATAAATAAGTTTTTAGATGTATAATATATGATGATGTAATTTTATTCGATGATATATGATGATGTAATTTTGTCGATATACCCCTGCCCGATAACTTCGACATGAGGGGGGTCGATCGATATCTACCCCCCTACCCTATAACATTTTTTTCTACGTATATGTCGTCGTTCTCGATATATATATATATATACCCCCCCCCCCCCGATAACTTCGACATGAGGGGGGGCAAGGGGTAGCCGAGGGGTCGAGGGTTGCCGAGGGGTCGAGGGGTGGAGGGTCGAGGGTTCGTGGGTCGCCGAGGGGCCGAGGGTTCGAGGTTCGAGGGTTCGAGTGTCGTCGAGGGGTGAATTTTTTCTGTAGTAGTAGATGATGATGATATATGAAAACTTGATTGGTCAATTTTTTGTACTAGATGACGATGATATATATGGTGATATATGTAAACTTTTTTAGATGTATAATATATGATGATGTAATTTTATTCGATGATATATGATGATGTAATTTTGTCGATATAACCCCTCCCCGATAACTTCGACATGAGGGGGGTCGATCGATATCTACCCCCCCTACCCTATAACATTTTTTCTACGTATATGTATATATACACACACAAAAAAACCCACCTTATCCCCTACCGTCGCCTCCTCCCTCCCCGTGCCCCCACTGCAGCGCCGCCTCCTCCCTCCCCGTGCCCCCACTGCAGCGCCGCCGCCTCCCTCCCCGCGCCCCCGCTGCAGCGCCGCCGTCTCCCTCCCCGCGCCCCCGCTGCAGTGCTGTTGCCTTCCTTCCCGTGCCCCCGCGCCGCCATCTCCCCAGCGCCCTCGCGACCCGCGCGCCTCCGTGCCGCCCGGGCCATGGATCCGGCCATGCCGCGGCGGTCAGGCGACGGATCCAACCCCGGTGCACCGCCCAGGCGCCGGGACCGAGCGCTGCCGGCCCCTACCGCTATCCCAGTGACCGCACCCAACCCCCTGCAGCTCCCCTTGTCCTTGCCCCCAGAGAAGCAACATGGATCCGGCGCGCCGCCGCATCCCGCCCCGACCCACTCCTTCCCACGCCGCCCCGTGCTCCCATCTTCCTCCCCTCCGGCATCACCACCATTCTCTCTCCACTCCGGCCCCTGGGAAACCTCTCCTTTGGCTCAAGATCCGTCGAGGCGAAGCCTCAGTGGTGCTCGCGTCTGTTAAAGCAGTGCGCCCAGGTGGATTTTTTTTTGTTTCTGCTTATGGAAAGCCCCCTTGCAGTCCGGTGACCACATATGTGCGGCTCGAGGGCATGAGATGCATTTCAGTGCTCCTATGCGTGCAGTTTGTGGGCGGGCTGGCGACGACGGCAGCAAGACAGTGCACTCCGTTGGTCGTCGTGGTGCACTCTGGTGGTCGATGTGGTACATCTCAGCGGCTCGCTCGAGCACGGGCTTCATCACCTCGGTGATTCTATAGCATGTTTCATTTTTTGCAGTTCCCTGGTCATGCATCTCGGTGGCGCGCCCAGGTGTACTTCGGCTGAGCCACACTCTTCTACAAGTGAGAAGAGGAGGAGGATTGTTCCCTGCCCACATGCAATGCTCTTTGAAAGAAGCTGAAGTCCATATCATAAAAAGTAAAGTCAATTTGGGCTGAAGATGGTCGCTTGACTGCACTGAGGAATTCTTTTGTCATATTAGATTTTTCATGCTATGTACTTCAAGAAAGAAAAAATGACGTGGTCCATTTTGTAGCGGTGGTGTGGTTCGCTTTGTAAAAAAGGAGAAAAAAAGGAGAACAAGAAATTCTCATGAGAGGTTCACTTATTTTTCTAATACAAATTATTTTCTTTCTCGGACGATTGAAAAAAGTAGTTCACTCCATTTATGTAGCAGCTCATTACCTCTGTGTATGAAGTGCAAAAATTGTTTCCGGGGAGGTTTGGTCCACTATACAAGCTACATTTAAAAAACAAACAAATGCAGTGCACTTTGGTCTAAAAAAGTCCATTGCAAAGGACTCTTTGAAGCTCACTTTGTTCTCTCACGAAAGTTGGCCATAAAAAAACTTTTGCGGTTCACTTGGTGATCGAAAAAACAAAAACACATCGAAAAAGCAGCTCACTTCTCAAACACTTCTCAACAAACGTAAAAAATTAATTAGTACGAAAAAAGACAAAAGCAAATCATGAAGTTCATTTTTCATAGTGTTCCGCTTTACTTTCGGGAGTGTTGCGGTCCACTTTCCTTCGAAATTTTTTTTGGAGAAAAGACAACAAAACTCCTCTGAGAAAAATCTACGTCCAACAAAATTAATCATGATGTTCGGTTAACTGTCTGATGCTGTGCGTTCTTCAGTTTGAAGCAGTGCACTTTTCATGTTTTTGTAATTTCAAAACTGCTCTTAAACCGTAATGAATTAGAGGGCGTGTTCTACATGAAAAAGTAGTGTCTCGACGATATCTTTCCAACGGTGTATCATTTGGATCATTTCGGCCAACTTTTTGTAAAATTTTCATGAAAAAACGGCTGCTGCCGTTCATAGTCAGCTGCACGATTTTCAAATTTAACTAAAAACCGTAAGGAATCTCAAAAATATTTCAACATATGAAAGTTGCGCCTCGTTCGTAGCTTTCCAACGGTATATTACACGCCTTGTTTCGACAAACGGTTAAAAAACTGGAGTGAAAACAGTACCAAAATTTTGAAAAAATCGAAAAACACAATTCCGCGATTTATTAAATTCAAAACTGCTCTTAAACCGTAGCGAATTAGAAAAAATAATAGATATGAAAAAGATGCGTGGCGACGATACCTTTTCAACGGTGTATCATATGTTTCGTTCCGACGAGCGGTTTAGAAAAAAACGCCAAAAAACGCTCGCTGCCATTCGTTGTGAGCCGCACGATTTTCGAAACTGCTCTTAAACTGTGCGGAATCTTGAAAAGTGTTCAACATGGCGAATATGCGTCTACTCCATAGCTTTTCAACGGTATATTACACGCATAATTCCGATAAACAGTTAAAAAACTAGAGCAAAAAAGGTACCGAAAAAACAACACGTACAGTTTTTTCAACATGAAGTTCGCTGGTCTCTGTGGTGCGGTGCGTTTAGCTCTCCAATGCAATTTTGCAATGCAGTTCGGAAGTGTTATGAGAATATTATTCTCATAAGTGTTATGAGAATAATATTCTCATAACACTTCTGAACTGCATTGGAAAGCTGTGCGCACTGCTTCCTTATTCTGTCGCGAACCACATAGAGGTGCAGCAGGAAACCTTCATCTAGCAGCGTTTCTGCCTAGTTTGATCGATTTCTATTGGTTTATTTGTGCGTGCGCTGATTTAATATGTGGTTAAGCACTGAAATCAGCGAGAAAACGATTGAAATCCTTTGATTTTGGCGGATCTGCGTCCGTTCTTCCGCTGGTTCAGGAGTTTCGCATCTTGCTGTTGGTTGTTCGTATTCTATTTTTTATAGCGCGGTCCTAGTGTGTTGCCATAATCTGCTAATAGGATTGAAATTTCAGTATAATTTGTCGGGTATATCTCTGTTCTAGCGGAAAAACCTCTGTTCTTTGTTCTTCCCCGTCCGGATCGAAATTGTTGCGTTTTGTATGTAATATTCTGTTGTTTTCGGCCATTACGGGCTGCCTTTGATCTATCCGTATGAATTGGAGCGGATTTAAGTTGTTAATTTTGAAGAATTTAAGTTTTTTGTCCATGTTTTTTGCGGCGCCACTGGCTCTGGTCGTTTCTCAGAGATGTTTTTTGAGATTTTTTTGCATTATATAGTTGTTAGAACTGCATTGCAGGCTGTGTTTTTCGTCTGTGAATCGCGGTCAAGAGCGGTGGACTGCAGTAATATGCAAATGCGCGTTAAATTTTTGTAGTGCGGCGAACTGCATTAATATGCAATGCGAGCCTGTATGAACTGCATTACAGCCACGGGGGTGTGGGGGGGCTAGTTTGATAAGTTTTTTTGCTTGGTCAAGCGCGGTGGACTGCAGTAATACGCAATGCGAAATGCACATTGTTATGTAACCGCACTGCTTTATTTGTCTTTTTTTTATGTTGTTTCCTTTACATATATATATATACTGGTGGGTCAATTGGCTCCCCTCCCACCTTATCCCTGGCGGCTCCCATCTCACCTTATCCCTGGCGGCGCCACTCTTCCTCGATCTGTTTTTCTCCCAACCAGATCTGTTTTTCGCCTGGCAATGGATTGCGCGTGCGGCTGCCTGGCAAGGTTGGAGCCGATGCTGGAGACATGCGTTTTTTCCGAAGGTTTGGTTCTGAACCAGAGGCAGCGGCACAACGCGCTCTGTACCCTTCTATATTCTTCAGGTATTGGATTTCGGGCTCCATTCGTCCATCAGATGACTGACGATGATGTCAGTGTTTCATGGGTATGTATTTCTCGCATATTCTTTTTCATGTGTTGTTTATAGTTAACACTATCTGAATTTTTGTAGTAGTATTAGTTTCTGAAGAAATATTTTTTTCACTAAGTATAAGTGAACTGCTTTTTCACACAAAAGTTTTATTATGAACATTGTAGGAGCAGCAACAATTTTGTCTAGTCAATATTATTATGTGTTGACATCAATATTTTTTTATGAAGATTGTAGCAGCAATTTAGTTTCTGAAAGATTGTAATCTTTTTCTTATTTGTTCTTATTTTTTTCTGTTCTTGTTGTTTTGCTTGCAGAAATTCCCTTCTGGTCTAGTCAGGGTAACAGAAAGCTGTGTTAATTTGGTGTTGGTCAGCAAGAATGGATATCATGATGTTGATGTTATGTATTCTGTTGGCTCTGATGATTGTTTGGTTCTCAAAGATGGCTGGAAGGAATTTGTGGAGGAAGCTGGTCTTCAGGCTGGGGATGTTGTGATGGCTATGTTTTATAGGCATGCAAAGTGTTTGGAAATCAAGTTAAATTTGCTTTAGATCAGTCTTGCTTGAGCAGCAGCAGCATGAGACATTTTTGTTGTAATAATTTGACATTTTTTGTGTGGCTTCTAGTGTATTTTCTTATGAGAATTCTGAGTATAAGTGAACTGCTTTTTTACATATAGTTTTTCATGTGCATCCTATCAGCAGCAGCAGTTGAAGAACATCCATACTGGAAACCCCCACCGAGCTTTTCCTTTTTTTAACCCACATACGGAACTTGAGTTTTTTTTAATAAAAGAGGACTGCATCAACCTTCTTAATAGGGAGCAGTTTTGTGAAAGAATTCTCTATGTGAACTGCTCTGATAGTTTTGTTTTTTATGTGTATCCTAGCTACAGCAGCAGTTTTGAAGCAATATACATACTGAAAACAGACTACTGAGAACTGCATATATTTGATAGATAGAAACCACGGTTCTGCGCTCATAATTAACATAGTACATCCTCAAGCAAACTAACGCAACATAAGCAAACATTGTCCCAAAGGAAACTACAACGAAAGCAAACTAATCTACATACACAGAGGGAAACTAATCGAGCACTTCCGATAGGAATCCTTGGCTTTTCAGCATCTGTCCTGCTTCACTAGTTCACCCGTTGGAGTTGGAGGTGGAAGTTGATGCCCCCTTGCCCCACGGCTTCCAGGATGACCTCGGGCGCTTCCTGGTCTTCTCTGTTTCAGCGCGCGCGCGAGGCCTTTCTTCATTGTGGTGATTCGGTTCCATATCTCGAACGCAGTGTAGGCGTCCTTGGCAGCATACTCGACGTGCTTGGTGCTGAGAATGGAAGTCCACATGCTGTGGTCGTGGTCTGTCATCTTCATCTTCATGTCTGCGTACTCGTCGTCGATGATGGCAGCAGCTACATCGCCAAGCGAGTCCAGTGGCTTTGTTCCATCAGGCACCCTCCAGTTCGTCTGGATGTCGACGAAGTTGGGGATGTGGAGGTTGCAGCGTGCGAGCTTCTCCTTGTCCTGCTTGATGGCGAAGCCAGCGAACTCGAACCTAAGGAATGTGAACCGCAAGTTATACCTTTCGGAACTGCATTCATAGGCATATAGAACTGCAACACGCACTCGGCAGAGAGAATTGCTTACCTTGGGTCGCCGAGGAACCTGTCGAAGGGGATGCATCTCTTGCCCAATGTACCACATACCTGGAAAAGAAGCACTGGGTGGCACTTGCCGATGGATAGTTGAACCAGGGACGCCCTCTCGTGGTCGGGTGTGTACTCCACGTCGATGCCGACGATCTTCTGGCGGCGCCGCTGGAGAACTGTCTTGAACTCTTCGACGTACGTCGCCATGGCGGCGACGTCGGTGGTGTAGATCACCTTCAGCTTCGTGTTCCCGTGCGCATGCACGTCGTCGTAGGTCCTACTGAACCCCATTGCTGCAAAGAGGAGGAAGAGGAGGAGGAAGGCGTAGCGTCATGTGTTTTGTGCGGACGGTCTGGTTGATGGAGCGCGGGATTTAAATGTGAGCGGCAGCAACTTCTGCCGAGGCCACGATCTCGTCTCCCAACCGTGTTGGCGATCGTGGGTTCGTCATGATCGTGGCGTTCGTGCGGCGTGCAAACGGCGGGATAGAGGAGGGGCGGGGCACGGCGCTTCGGGCGATAGTGGGCGCATTTATTTTAGGGCAGGCGAACCGAATCGTCCGCCGTAAGCGAACTGCATCGCTTCAGAAGCGAAATCGTTTCCCGTAAGCGAACTGCATCGCTTCAGAAGCGGAATCGTTGTTTTTACATTTTTTTGCACTAAGCGCACTGCACTGTGTACTCGAAGGTTACTGCACTGCAAGCTTTTAACGCACCACGCACGCACTGCAGTGTATGTGAATCCTAGTCTGACTCTACATTTTTTCTTTTCTAACTGCATTCTGTATTGATTCACGTTCATGTCAGATTCTATACGACGAAGAGAACTGCATTCTCAAAATTACATTCCGATGTCAGGTTTTTCATACAGAAGAGAACCGCATTCTGAGAGTGGCATTCTCATCTTATTTTCTTTTTCATATAGAAGAGAACTGCATTTTATGAAGCATCCCCCCCCCCATCCGCAGCACATTGGTCACAAAGCATGTATGGCATATGTTGTATCTATTCATTTTTGAACTACAGTATTACATGTTGAATTTCTTTTTTTTTTGCAGTCCACTGAACACAAGCTATATATATTATATACGATACGATATATATAAATGATGAAGTTAATATGTTTTTTAAAATGCAAAACCGCATATGTGTTGATCTACATCCTTTTCCTGATGCTTCTTCGCAGATTGTGCACTGCATTTGTTTCAATGGTTGTTGCTGCTTCTGTCTTGCTCTTGTTGTTCGCATTACCCCTCGTAATGGGACCGTGCGACCGTGATGCTCGCCTACGCGCTGGATTCTGCGTTCTGTCTCTCCCACTCGTTTTTGATGATGGTTCTTCGATTTCTTCATCTGCTTCTTCTTCTTCCTCGTCTTCTTCTTCTTCTTCCTCATCTTCCTCCTCGGTTTCATCAGCTTCGCTCGCTTCCTCACTCTCTTCTCTGTCAGCATCTTCTTCGTCATCTTCTTCATCTTTTTCCTCTGTTCTATTTGGACAAGTTCTCGCGTTATGCTTCTCTCTCTTGTTGCAGACGCTACATAGTCTTCTCTTTGTCGTATCATCTTGTTGGTCAGCTCGGTGATTTGTGGTGGCATTTTCAGCCTGGTTTTGTTTCAGCCTCTCCTTACATGTTCTTGAGTTGTGTCCCGCAATCTTATTGCATGATATACACATCCTTACCCCCAGTGGTCTTCCTCCGCTGTCCAGTTCTGGCTCAGGCCTGCTATTTTTTTCAGGGCTTTTTTCATTTGCTGCAGTTTTTTTATTGGCTGATTTGCTCTCTTTCTTTCTCCCTTTTGTGTTTGAAACAGGCGGGGGAAGAATTGTGTCATCCATATTATGAACTGCACCATCAGCAGCATGCTCGCGCTCCTTTCCTTGTTCTTCACCCCGCGCATCCATGATCTTCTCTGCCTCTTCTTCTTCGTTTATTACGTTCACTTCTTGTATGAGTTCTCTCATCCCAGCTAAAGCTCTGTTGTACCCTCTATCCGATTTGACACCTCTGTTCGCCAGGTCCATTGCAGTTTCTGCAAGTAGTCTCCTACGGCAGAACATCGAACTCCCATCCGGAGCAGTTTGCTCATAGTCTCTGCGGTCAAAAGTTGGATTTTGGCGTGCGTTCCGTGTGTATCTCTTCAATATGTACTGTTCAGGTATCTTGTCCACCCGCAGCTGATCCAACATGCAAATGATGTGCACGCAGAATAGGCCTGCAGCAAAAGAAAATAATTGGGTTATTCGTGCCAGCAAACTTCACATAAATAGGCAACATTTTTTCATTTTTTTGGTCTTGTGAACTGCATTATAAATAGGTCCTGGGTCTGCTGCTATAGTGGACTTCACTAAGTTTTTTTTTGTTTTCATCTCTTTTTTGCTACCAGCAGTAAGGGAACTTCATTATGTTTTCTGTGTGCTTATTTTTATGGTTTCCTGTCTCACTTACCTGTGTGTGTCCACAGCTTGCATTCGCATTCGTAGATACCGTTCGTCACATCAGCAACCACCTGGAACTCGTGTCTTGCCCAATCAAAATCATCAGACCGGTTGTAGTGGCGCACCAAATGTTTCGTCGGGTTGTCAGTGGACTGCTCTGATCTGAATGCAGTGCTGCGGTAGTGCGCTTGCTTGAAGTCAGCAAAGACCGCCCTGGTGTAAATCTTGGAGAGCTGAACCTCGAAACCAAACTGAGTAGTAGTCTTTATTTCCGTCTGTGAAACAAAGAAAACCAGTTAAGTAGTTGTCTTTTCGCAGCAAAAATCAAGAAAGCGAGTAGTGTTTTTTATTAATTGCTCATCCATCTTAAAAACTTTGCTCTGTTTATATACCTCGTTAGCTATGGTCTCCGCGTGCTCGACGCCCTTCCTTGTCTGGATGGACCTGTCCACCTGCGACGCAAAGATGTGCAGGTCGTGTCTTTCCTTGACAAAGTTCCTCTTCAAGATCCGGTTCATGCTTTCACTTCTCTGTGTCGACGTCATCCATGCACAGAACACCTCCTTGTAGTAAGCCGATATCCATTCTTTTCTGTCTGTCCAGAGCGCCTTCATTATCTCATCATTTTGCAGGTTATACTTTTCCATGAGCTCATGCCAAGCGCGTTCAAACTCTGATGGCATCAGCGGGTGGTTGAGAATGGAGGTCAGCTCATCCTTGAATTTCTCATACGCTTTGTACAGCAAGGACAGGTGATCCTTGTATTTTTTTAGTATATGCCAACGGCATAACTTGTGCAGCGTGCCTATTAGCGTACTTTTTATCGCGGCATCCATGGAGGGGCATTGATCTGCATGTTTTTGAAAAAAAACCAAGCAGCGAGTTATTGAGAGAACTGCATATCCTTTTTCTGCTTTTTTCTTATTTTTCATTGGATGTAAGAAATGGACTACAAAACTTGGCAGTGAACTGCATTGTTATTTAATTTCACTCTTTTTTTTCAGCATACCTGTGAGTATGCAGATTGGCCGCTTGTTGTTCATGCAACGCAATAACGTCCGGAACACCCACTCGAAAGTCGGTATTGTTTCGTCTCTAATGAGAGCCACAGCGAATATTGTACTTTGGAGGTGGTGGTTGACTCCAACGAAGACGGCGAGAGGCATGTGGAACTTGTTGGTCTTGTAGGTCGTGTCAAATGTGACACAATCTCCAAAATCTTCGTACGATCCCCTGCAGCTCGCGTTCGCCCAGAATATGTTCCGCACACGGTTATCGACATCTTTGTCGTAATCATAGAAGAACTCCGGGTTTATTTGCTGCATCTTTTCAAAGAAAGCCAGGAGTTTCTTCACATCGTCCTCTGTTTCCTCCCTCGCGAATTGGTGCTTCATGCAGTTCGAAATAACAATATACTTGCAGCATTAGGGACATATAGAAAATGCACAAAGCGTACTGCATGAAATAGATGATATATCGTTTTTTTTGTTTTAGTGAACGTACCTGTTCACCCAGTCACGGCTGGTGCGCCCCATAAAGTGCAGCCCTCCTGACATCCTTGACAGGGTTGACATCATCTGCGTGTGCGTGAGGTTGTCGCTCTGCATGTCCTTCACTAGTTTATCGAGCAACGGGTCATCCGTCTTATGCGAGTGCATGTGCAGAAGCATAGCTGGGCTGTCAATCATCCTGTGGTTGTGATTGAGCTCAATCTCTGCTATCACAAGCACATCCTTTATTTTTTTCAATCTCATCCCCGCCTTGCAGCCAGTCCTCTTTGATGTTTTTTCTCGCTTTCTGTCATAATCAGTGACAGTTTGTTTGCTTCTGCCTTCCTTTGAGCACACGATGTATCTGTTTGTTCTGTATCCGCCGTTTTTGCGTGTGCCGAAGCCTGCATGCCTCGCATACGTGTTGTAGAATTCTCTCGCCGCATCTTGTGATGTGAACTGCATACCTTTCACAGGCACAAGTTCTTGGAGCATGTTCTCATCCTGCACACAGACAACATGGAATGTTTCTTTTTTTGTTAATGAGAATGCACAAGCTGAAACTATGCGTAATAAGTGAACTGCAGTAGTCAGGCAAGGAAGCTTACGTGCATGTACTGTTTTTCTTCTAATGGTGTTTGCAGCTCACCGATGTTTATTGGGCATGGAGGGGTGACAACAGACCTGTGTAATTGAGGATCGCGAAGAGGCAGGAGTGTGGAGAACTTTACTTTTTTGGTTGCTTGCGGCCCTCCTTGATTCTGCTTCCGATTCTTTTGTTGGGCAGTAGGCGGCCTTGGTGGAATTCCACTGTCCCTTTGTCGACGAATCGTTTGCTCATGGACCTGCCGAACTTGCTGGGTTTCAACATCGGCTTCTGGAGGTGCTATATCATCCGTTCTGATCTGCTGACGAAATGTTTCAAAGACACGCGTGTACCTTGGCTGCATAACTGTTATGATTTGCTCTTCGTCATCATGCTCCTCCTCATCATTTTTCTGCGCGTGCTCCCCCATGAAGATCAGATCGTCGTCGTCCTCCTCGTCATCCTGCGGGTTTTTTTTGTTTCACTGCCTTCTCCATCTCGAATGATGTTTGGTTCACTGTTTTCATCTTTATCCTCTACATCTTCCTCCACGGAGTAGGCAGTTCTGTTTGTTGTGTTAAAGAAACCCCTAGGTAATTCAGGTGTTATCCATCCAGGCATCTCCCACTCTTCTCTTCCAATGCAGTTCAGGGGCTCGGGGTCGTAAATGATTCGAGGCATCTTCTGTTTTTGAGGCATAGTAAATTCCTGTAGGTTATTAAGCCAAAGCTTTTTTTTATGCACGTCAACAGTGAAATGAACTGCATCTTTCGTACTATATATCATTATATTTTTGCAACTGTAAGAAATTGCACTTCAATTTGTCATTCTACAGCAGGGGCACTGTTAGTTAACATGAAGAAACAATGCACTTCAGTTCTAGGAACAGCGCTCTACATATTTAAGTCATTGTGGACTGCAATTTTGATCCATACAGCGTTTTTTATTTTTCGAAGTATCCTTTTCTGTTTTTCTACTTGGAGACACATGTGACTGCAGTCGACGCAAGATGGGGGACTGCATGGGTATAAAAATGGCACTGCAAACTGGATGTGCGGGCTTGGTATGTGATTTTCTTACCTTATATGCAGTTCCCTCCTTCTGCAGATGCAGCTCTTGCTGCTGTTGTCGTGCAGTCCACCTCCGCTGCAGGAACTCATGCGCTTTTTCCACCTTCGCCATTGTTGCGGGAGAAGGCTGGACGTGCACCATTGCAGTTCGCATCCACGACAAATGCGATGGAGTAGTCAACCTTGCAGTTCGCTTCCCCTGTCATGCATGGCTGAGGATGGATGCTTCAGTGGCAGATCCTCCAGGTGGTGTTGGGGCGAAGGTGAGGTGCGGCGTTGCTTCCTAAACGCCGCCGCGGAAATTTCGTCCCCGACGGACTGCATCGCCGGCCGCTTTGGCGCGCGCTCCGCGCGCGCTACGAAGCGGGGGAGGGGTGGGGGAGGACGCCGGCCGCCGGCCGCC
>LR738713.1:744590917-744619105 GCA_902687465.1 Secale cereale
GAAAAATAAATAGCAACAATAAGTATTTTGTTGTAAGTATAAACAAAATAAAATAAATAAAGCAACAAAGAAAATAAATAAAGAAAGTAAAATAAATAAAGCAACTCTAAATACAGCAAAAAAAACTTAGAAATAAACAAAGAAAATAAAATAAATAAAGCAACTCTAAATACAGCAAAAAACAACTTAGAAATAAATAGCAACAATAAGTATTTTGTTGTAATTAAGTATAAACAAAATAAAAATAAATAAAGCAACAAAGAAAATAAATAAAGGAAGTAAAATAAATAAAGCAACTCTAAATACAGCAAAAAACAACTTAGAAATAAACAAAGAAAATAAAATAAATAAAGCAACTCTAAATACAGCAAAAAACAACTTAGAAATAAATAAAGCAAAAAAGGAAAAAAAAAATTGGGCGCTGCCCAGTGAGCCTGCAAGGCCTATTGCACAGGATCCACCTGTAATATAAGGCCCAGCAAGCTCACAGGGCAGCGCGCAGAGTTAGGCCCAGAAGCCTGCATTTGAGAGGAGCTCGAGATGGAGGGAGCAGCAGCCCTTATAAACCACTCTCGAGCTCCCTCAGCTAGCGAGGTGGGACTAAACATCCCACCGCACCCGCGCCAGTACAGGGCCTTTGGTCCCGGTTGGTGGCACCAACCGGGACTAAAGGGTGGCATTAGTCCCGGTTGGTGGCTGAAACCGGGACTAATGCACCCCTTTAGCCCCGGTTGCTGCCACCAACCGGGACTAAAGGCCCCACCTTCCCGCCCTTTGGGCTGCTGAAAAGGGACCTTTAGTCCCGGTTGGTGGCAGCAACCGGGACTAAAGGGGGGCATTAGTCCCGGTTTCAGCCACAAATCGGGACTAATGCCCCTCCTATATAACCAGGACTTGCGAAATTTTCGTCAGTTTCCTTCTTCTCCCCGCCCCGACGCCTCCCTCGATCTGCTCCATCCCCGTCGCCGTCGCCGTCGCCCCCGTCGCCCCCGTCGCCCCGTCGCCGTCGCCCCCGACGCCGCCTCGTCGCTCCGCCCCGCGCCGTCGCCGCGCCCCGCGCCGTCGCCCCGCCCCGCGCCGTCGCCGCGCCCCGGCCGGCCCGTCGCCCCGCGCCGCCGCGCGCCCCGCGCCGCCGCGCGCCCCGCCCCGCCGCCGTCGCGCCGCCACGCCCCGACGCCGCCTTGTCGCCGCCCCGCCCCGCCGCCGTCGCGCCGCCCAGCCCTGCCGATGTGAGGGCCGGCTCCCTTTTTTTTATATGTTTAATATTGCTGTATATATATATATATATATATAGTTGCTGTGTATATATATGTATATATGTGTATATTTTTTTTTATGTTTATATAAATTGCAGTATATATAGTTGCTGTATATATAGTTGCTGTATTTATATGTATGTGTATATCTTTTTTTTTCTTAGGAATTTGCTAAATATATATGTTAAATATATATTTATGTGTATATAAATATATTTTTTCTTAGGAAGTTGCTGTATATATGTGATGTGTGTATATGTGATGTATATATATGTGTATGTGGCTATATAGTTTTTTGTTTATATATGCTAAACATATATAGAAAGTTTTATATATATATGCAAAAGTTACAAATTTAGAAAAAGAAGGATAGGAAAGAAGAAAATAAGAAAGAGGAAAGAAAGAAGAAGAGGAGAGGAAGAAGAGGAGAAATAAATAAGAAGAAGAAAAAAAAGAAAAAGAAGGATAGGAAAGAAGAAAATAAGAAAGAGGAAAGAAAGAAGAAGAAGGAGAGGAAGAAAGAGGAGAAATAAATAAGAAGAAGAAAAAAAGAAAAAAAGAGGAGAAGAAGAAAGGAATAGAGGAGAAGAAGAGAATTTTCTCTTCTTCTCCTCTATTCCTTTCTTCTTCTCCTTTTTTTTTCTTTTTTTTTCTTCGATCTTCTCCTCTAGCGGTTCTTTTTTTCTTCTTCTTCCTCTTTTTTTATCGGATATGTATACACCCTCTCCCCGATAACTTCGACATTAGGGGGGGCCGGGGTCGAGGGTCGTCGAGGGACCGAGGCCGAAGGTCGAGGGATCGATCAATATTATCCACCATGCATATATATCAGCAACTTCATTTCTGATATCAACTAATTGTTTCCTTTGTCTGGCAGGGCTTGGAAAACATTCAGCAAAAAAGCTCCGGGACTGCCGAAGAAGCTACAATTTAGATACCCGAAAGTAAGTACTATATAGTAGCATGTTCCGCGCGCACATCTCCTATATCTTGATTCAAGCGCTAGCTAGTTTCATCAATACCAATTTGGCATTCTTGCTTATCAGTTTGATTGAGCTCTATTTCTTGTAAAGTGGTTGTGGCAGGAACCCGGGAATGATTATTGTGGATACTACATTTGCGAGTCCATCCGCCACACGACCTGTGAGCGGGGCTACACTGATGAACAATTTAAAGTGCGTAAGCAATCAATAATATTCACAAATTTATAGCATCATTTCATGTATTGACCCCCTACTTCAAATTAGATGTTTCGGATGCGGGATGAACTCCTAACACCAGATCGTCTGCGAGCAATTCAAGAGGAATTGACGGCATTCTTCCTTGAACACGTGATCGCTGAAGACGGAGAATACTATGTGGACCCTGCATCCATGTGTTAGGAGATTATTTTTGTAAGAGATAATTATTGTATATATGTGCCCGGTAGTGTCGGATAGATATACGAGAACTTGTTGTTCGACCAATCTCTCGGAGAAGGAGAGGTGGTCGATATTATTACTTCTCTCTGTATGCATATATATATATATGTTGATTATATATACGAGATCTTCTGTTCCTTCGTTTGCTTAGTAGCTAGCAGCTAGCTAGCTAGCTAGCGTGACTCTAGTCCATATATATACGTATGTGTAGTATGTAGCGTCGACCAAAAGCACGGACATAAGAGAGAACACTTCTCTCTATTAATTAGCTAGCTAACACAATATATCAAACACCTAAATTAACCCCCAAAACATAAAACCCCCCCTCCCCTTTCAAAAAAAAAACAAAAACCACAGCCACAGAAATGCTGACACGTGGATGCCTTTTGGTCCCGGTTGGTACCACCAACCGGGACTAAAGCCCCTCCTGCCTGGACTCGGTGCACAGGCCACATGGACACCCTTTTGCCCCGGTTCTGGATTGAACCGGGACTAAAGGGTCAGAGCATTAGTACCGACCCTCTTGCCCCGGTTCCAGAACCGGGGCTAAAAGGCCAAATGAACCGGGGCTAAATCCCCTTTATCTACTAGTGTAATCTTCGGAAAGGACCCCGGCGCACTAGCTGTTCCGAATGACGATGAGGGACACGCACCCATGTGGGAGAAGAAATCTATATTTTGGGACCTACCCTACTGGAAAGACCTAGAGGTCCGCTCTTCAATCGACGTGATGCACGTGACGAAGAACCTTTGCGTGAACCTGCTAGGCTTCTTGGGCGTGTATGGAAAGACAAAAGATACAGCTGAGGCACGGGAGGACATGCAACGTTTGCACGAAAAAGACGGCATCCCTCCTAAGCAGTATGAAGGTCCTGCCAGCTATGCTCTTACGAAAGAAGAGAAAGAAATCTTCTTTGAATGCCTTTTCAGTATGAAGGTCCCGACTGGCTTCTCGTCGAATATAAAGGGAATAATAAATATGGCAGAGAAAAAGTTCCAGAACCTAAAGTCTCATGACTGCCATGTGATTATGACGCAACTGCTTCCGGTTGCATTGAGGGGGCTTCTACCGGAAAACGTCCGATTAGCCATTGTGAAACTATGTGCATTCCTCAATGCAATCTCTCAGAAGGTGATCGATCCAGAAATCGTACCAAGGCTAAGGAGTGATGTGGCGCAATGTCTTGTCAGTTTCAAGCTTGTGTTCCCACCATCCTTCTTCAATATCATGACACACGTCCTAGTTCATCTAGTCGACGAGATTGTCATTCTGGGGCCCGTATTTCTACACAATATGTTCCCCTTTGAGAGGTTCATGGGAGTCCTCAAGAAATATGTCCGTAACCGCGCAAGGCCAGAAGGAAGCATCTCCATGGGCCATCAAACAGAGGATGTCATCGGGTTTTGTGTTGACTTCATTCCTGGCCTTAATAAGATAGGTCTCCCTAAATCGCGGTACGAGGGAAGACTGACTGGAAAAGGCACGCTTGGAAGGGACTCAATAATATGCAGGGACGGTTATTCTTGGTCTCAAGCACACTACACAGTTCTACAGAACTCTACATTGGTGACCCCGTATGTCGATGAACACAAGAACAGTCTGCGCTCCAAACACCCGGAGCAGTGCGACGACTGGATTACACGTGAACACATCAGGACTTTCAGCAGTTGGTTGGAAACACGTCTCAGAGGTGACAACACTGTTTGTGATGAGTTGTACTTGTTGTCCAGGGGACCATCTTCGACTGTATTGATTTACAAAGGATACGAGATAAATGGAAATACATTTTACACGATTGTCCAAGATCAAAAGAGCACCAACCAAAACAGCGGTGTCCGCTTTGATGCAACAACCGAGAGGAGAAAGGACACATATTATGGTTACATAGTGGACATATGGGAACTTGACTACAGACATGATTTTAAGGTCCCTTTGTTTAAGTGTAAATGGGTCAATCTGTCAGGAGGCGGGGTACAGGTAGACCCACAGTACGGAATGACAACAGTGGATCAGAAAAATCTTGGATACAATGACGAACCGTTCGTCCTAGCCAATGATGTGGCATAGGTTATCTATGTGAAGGACATGTCTACCAGACCGAGAAAAAGAAAAGATAAGGAAGCGAATACATCATACGATGAGCCAAAGCGCCACATAGTTCTTTCAGGAAAAAGGGACATCCTGGGAGTGGAGGGCAAGACAGACATGTCTGAAGATTATGAAAAGTTTCATGAAATTCCTCCCTTCAAAGTCAAGGCTGACCCAAGCATCCTGATAAACGATGAAGATTATCCATGGTTACGGCGCAATAAGCAAATGACACAAGCGAAGAAAAAGTGAAGAGTTATTTCCGCAACTATTATGATGATACCATGCCAACTTTGTAACAAACGAGTATGATACCATTGTCCGTTTGTACTATTCAAATTTCAATACTACTTGCACTAACAAAACAAAACAAAACAAAACAAAATTGAAAAATAAATAGCAACAATAAGTATTTTGTTGTAAGTATAAACAAAATAAAATAAATAAAGCAACAAAGAAAATAAATAAAGAAAGTAAAATAAATAAAGCAACTCTAAATACAGCAAAAAACAACTTAGAAATAAACAAAGAAAATAAAATAAATAAAGCAACTCTAAATACAGCAAAAAACAACTTAGAAATAAATAGCAACAATAAGTATTTTGTTGTAATTAAGTATAAACAAAATAAAATAAATAAAGCAACAAAGAAAATAAATAAAGGAAGTAAAATAAATAAAGCAACTCTAAATACAGCAAAAAACAACTTAAAAATAAACAAAGAAAATAAAATAAATAAAGCAACTCTAAATGCAGCAAAAAACAACTTAGAAATAAATAAAGCAAAAAAGGAAAAAAAAAATTTGGGCGCTGCCCAGTGAGCCTGCAAGGCCTATAGCACAGGATCCACCTGTAATATAAGGCCCAGCAAGCTCACAGGGCAGCGCGCAGAGTTAGGCCCAGAAGCCTGCATTTGAGAGGAGCTCGAGAGGGTGGGAGCAGCAGCCCTTATAAACCACTCTCGAGCTCCCTCAGCTAGCGAGGTGGGACTAAACATCCCACCGCACCCGCGCCAGCTCAGGGCCTTTGGTCCCGGTTGCTGCCACCAACCGGGACTAATGCCCCCCTTTAGTCCCGGTTGCTGCCACCAACCGAGACTAAAGGCCCCTCCTTCCCGCCCTTTGGGCTGCTGAAAAGAAACAAAATAAAATAAATAAAGCAACAAAGAAAACAAATAATTTCAAATTTAAACTATTCAAATTTGAATACTACTTGCACTAACAGAAAGTTCGTAATTGGTTTTACAAAAGAAAATAAATAATGCAGAAAACAAAACAAAAAAACTTGAAAAAAAAATAGCAACAATAAATATTTTTTTGTAAGTAGAAACAAAATCAAATAAATAAAGAAACAAAGAAAACAAAAAAATAAAAATAGCAACAGTAAGTATTTTGTTGAAAGTAGAAACAAAACTAAAAAATAAAGCAACAAAGAAAAAAAGAAAAAATATGCCACCTGCTGGGCCCACACGGCCTGAATACGACTAGAAACCCAACCATGGGCCAGGATTCAGGCCCGTAGAAAGCCCAGCAAGTCCACAGGCAAAGCAGTGTCAGTTTAGGCCCTTAGGCCTGCAGTTTAGAGGAGTTCGAGAGGAGAGAGGCAGCGGGGCTTATAAACTGGTGCTGCTCTCCCTCAACTAGCGAGGTGGGACTAAACTTCCCACCGCACCGCGGCAAGGCCTTTAGTCCCGGTTGCTGCCACCAACCGGGACTAAAGGGTGGCATTAGTCCCGGTTGCTGCCACCAACCGGGACTAAAGGGTGGCATTAGTCCCGGTTGCTGCCACCAACCGGGACTAAAGGCCCCACCTTCCCGCCCTTTGGGCTGCTGAAAAGGGACCTTTAGTCCCGGTTGGTAACAGCAAGCGGGACTAAAGGTGGCTATTAGTCCCGGTTTGTGCCAAGAGCCGGGACTAATACTATTCCTATATAAGCTACACTTGAGAAAATTTTGTTCAGTTTCTCCTTCTTCCCCGCCACGACGCCGCCCTCGATCTGCTCCGTCCCCGTCGCCGTCGCCGTCGCCCCCGTCGCCCCCGTCGCCCCGTCGCCGTCGCCCCCGACGCCGCCTCGTCGCTCCGCTCCGCGCCGTCGCCGCGCCCCGCGCCGTCGCCGCGCCCCGCGCCGTCGCCGCGCCCCGGCCGGCCCGTCGCCCCGCGCCGCCGCGCGCCCCGCCCCGCCGCCGTCGCGCCGCCCCGCCCCGACGCCGCCTCGTCGCCGCCCCGCCCCGCCGCCGTCGCGCCGCCCAGCCCTGCCGATGTGAGGGCCGGCTCCCTTTTTTTTTATATGTTTAATATTGCTGTATATATATATATAGTTGTTGTGTATATATATGTATATATGTGTATATTTTTTTTATGTTTATATAAATTGCAGTATATATAGTTGCTGTATATATAGTTGCTGTATTTATATGTATGTGTATATCTTTTTTTTCTTAGGAATTTGCTAATTAAATATATATGTTAAATATATATTTATGTGTATATAAATATATTTTTTCTTAGGAAGTTGCTGTATATATGTGATGTGTGTATATGTGATGTATATATATGTGTATGTGGCTAGCTATATAGTTTTTTGTTTATATATGCTAAATATATATAGAAAGTTTTATATATATATATGCAAAAGTTACAAATTTAGAAAAAGAAGGATAGGAAAGAAGAAAATAAGAAAGAGGAAAGAAAGAAGAAGAGGAGAGGAAGAAGAGGAGAAATAAATAAGAAGAAGAAAAAAAAGAAAAAGAAGGATAGGAAAGAAGAAAATAAGAAAGAGGAAAGAAAGAAGAAGAAGGAGAGGAAGAAGAGGAGAAATAAATAAGAAGAAGAAAAAAAAGAAAAAAAGAGGAGAAGAAGAAAGGAATAGAGGAGAAGAAGAGAAATTTTCTCTTCTTCTCCTTTATTCCTTTCTTCTTCTCCTTTTTCTTTTTCTTTTTTTTTCTTCGATCTTCTCCTCTAGCGGTTCCTTTTTTCTTCTTCTTCCTCTTTTTTTTATCGGATATGTCTATGTCGATATACACCCTCTCCCCGATAACTTCGACATTAGGGGGGGCCGGGGTCGAGGGTCGTCGAGGGACCGAGGCCGAAGGTCGAGGGGTCGAGGGTCGTCGAGGGACCGATCGAGAGGCCGAAGGGCGAGGGGTCGAGAGGTTGCCTAGCAGTCGGGGGTCTAGGGTTGTGGATCGCCGAGCAGTCGGGGGTCAAAGTATTGAAGAATTCCATGACTTCATCATTTGCCAGAAGTAACCGGGGCATTTTGGTACAAATTTATGCAAAGATATTTTGGAACGGAGTTCCTGATAGAATAATCCGTCTTTTGTTACGAATTATCCTATCGGGGACTCCGTTCCAAAATAACTTTGGAGAGCTTCGTACCATCATGCTACTGTTACTTTCGCCTAATGATGAAGTATTGGTTTTGTTGAATCCTTTGACACTCGACAAAATGTGACATGAGGGGGTCTAGGGTTGTGGATCGCCGAGCAGTCGGGGGTCGAGGGGTCGAGAGAGGTTGCCTAGCTAGTGTCAAAGTATTGAAAAATTCCATGACTTCATCATTTGCCAGAAGTAACCGGGGCATGTTGGTACGAAGTTATGCAAAGATGTTCTGGAACGGAGTTCCTGATAGGATAATCCGTCTTTTGTTACGGATTATCTTATCTGGGACTTCGTTCCAAAACAACTTTGGAGAGCTTCGTACCATCATGCTACTGTTACTTTCGCCTAATGATGAAGTATTGGTTTTGTTGAATCCTTTGACACTAGCTAGACAAAATGTGACATGAGGGGGTCTAGGGTTTGTGGATCGCCGAGTAGTCGAGGGTTGAATCTAGTTCTACGTTTGCCATTAATATATCCATCTGTCATGTTTGAATAATAATTGGCATGTTGTAAATATTTGTAGAAACAATGGACGACAACACCCGAGACCTAGCACAAGAAGCGATGTTGATGGACATAATCGCAGACGGACAAAATGCCGTCAGGTCGTATCTCAACGACACCGATGAGCAGGTCGAACAAGAGCTGCGGCTGGAAGATCTAGGCTATGATATTGATGAATTCGGTGACCCAATGCACATGGAAGAAGTAGACCGTGAGGACGGCTCCGGTGACCCAATGCCGGTGCAAGAAGGAGACCGTGATGCTGGCTCCGGTGACCGAACCGAGTCCGGCCAGGAGGTATATATGTTAGTTAAGCATGTGCTGACTAGTTAATTGATTCATTCATTAACTCTCGTCTTTGTTCCTTTTCTAGCCCTCCGGATCGAGCAAATCTTCGGTAAAGAGACGAGGAGCGAAGAAAAAGTTGAGGCCGGATGAAAAGTTAGAGATCTCAGAAATCTCGCTCTCCGGCGAGCCGATTGCACCCATCCGCACAAAGAACGCATTTGTTAATCAGTGCGGGGTTCTGGTTAGGGACAAGATCCCGATCAGCATCCATCAATGGTTAAAGCCGGCTGCAAACGACGCTCAGGTGACTTATGTCACAGATATGCAGAAAGAAGATCTTTGGACTGAGCTGAAGTCAAACTTCGTCCTACCGCGAGAGGTTGATCCGGCGAAGCCAGTTAAAGAGGACTTAATCAAGTCTTATGCACTTTCGAAGATGGCAGACCAATTCAGGGCATGGAAGAAAAAACTGAATACGTTTGTCAGAGAGAAAACGACTCCAGAATTCGTGGGCATATATGAGAAGATCAAGGATGACTGGCCCGCATTTGTGGCCCATAAGAAGTCGGAAAAGAGTCAGAAGATGTCGGAGACAAACCGGATAAATGCTGCAAAGAAGATGCATCACCATCGCACGGGGTCGGGCGGCTACCTCGTAGCCCGGCCTAAGTGGGCCAGGGCTGAGAATGATCTGCTTCAGAAAGGGATCGAACCAGAGACAATGCACTGGCCAGAACGTTGCAGGACTTGGTTCTTCGGGGCTGGCGGATCCTTGGACCCTGTAACAGGGTGGTGCATTTGGACGGACAAGCAATTGGAAACACCACTCAGGAAGATGCGGCAGTATATCAAAGCAGCGCATGCAGGGACGTTCATCCCCGACAGAGAGAACGACGAGCTGACAATGGCCCTCGGGAATCCTGAGCACCCTGGACGGACACGAGGCACGCCAGGCTCCCTTCCGTGGCGTGCTGGGTTTCCGGACGCAGGAGGCTACAAATGCCACGACAGGAGGAAGAAAATGGAGATGACCGAAATCCAGGCGCTGCGGGCCAGAATACAAGCGATAGAGGAACGGGAAGCAGATCGGGAAAGAATTGCCGAAGCTTCCCCCGAAGCTACCCCGCCATCTCAGCGGAGAAGCAGTGTGGCTTCCACCGAGCTGCTTCAGCCAGAGCTTGCCTTGACGGCTACTGCCAGGAATCCTGTGGATGCTATCACGCAGGCACAAAATTGCCACCTTATGGCACAGTGGATGAATCTGAAGGTCAAGGCGGCTGCTGGCTCTGTTTATCCTTCTGGACCAGACGACACTTTTCACTGCCGGCCGATTCCAGAAGGATATGCTAGGGTGATGGTCGACGAAATAACGGAGGGATTTGAGGAGCTCCAGCTTGACCACCCTACCGGTGAAGGGGAGACTCGGCTGGGTTCTTCACTGAAGACTCCATGCCTATGGCGGAAGGACCTAATCAACATTCTGAACTGGACGCCTCCGCCTCCTCCTCCTCCTCCGACGAGTCAGGGCACTCCGCCTCCTCCACCGCCTCCTCCTCCGGCGAGTGACCATCAGGGCACTCCGGCTCCTTCTCCGGCGAGTGACCATCAGGGCACTCCGGCTCCTTCTCCGGTGCGTGGCGGCACACCACCTCCTTCGCCGCCGGCGCGTGGCGGCACTCCGCCTCCTTCGCCGCCGGCGCGCCCGAGCAGACAGCCAGCTCCTCCTTCGCCTAATCAGCAAGGGCGGAAGAGACCTGCCGCCGCTCCGGCTGCTCCTGCTCCGGCGCCTAAGCAAGTAAAAAAGACAGCCGCTTCGTCTGGTCCGGCGACGTCTACCAGTACAGCCAGAGGCGGGAGGCGATGCAGATTCGGTCCTTCTCTCACGCCTCTAGAGAAGTTACCGTACGAGAGGTCCGACGAGGAAAACACGAAGATCGCTGAAGGCGAAGTGAAGGACTTTTTTGAAGGGTTGAAAGCACAGAGACATCCACCTCCAGAGGAGAAGATAGATGCGGTGAAAGCAAAGCGCACTCTTGCTGCCCTGAAGCAACCAGCGAAAAGTAAGCCGAAGGGCAACTATGACCGCATTATTCAAAAGACATTTCAAGATGCCAAGCGGTCCGGAAGTACAAAAAGTGATCAGAGGTTAGCAGAAGGGCGAGCTGGGAAACAAATTGCCCAGCTCGGCGAACAAGCGAACCAATCGTGCCCCCCGCTCAAGGTGTCTAGCGACATGGTCGCTAATGATCCGAGGATGGTGCCCGGTTATACCAATCTTGTAGATTACGCGTCCGACGATGTACACTATGATTTCATGGACGTGCAGATAGAAAGATACGAGTACAAAAAGCCTGTCGTCAAAAATGAAAGATCTCTATCAACGAATATGCGAAGATTGCATGATTGGTACATGAAAATCTGCAGAGAGTCTGGGGGGAGGAATAACTTGTATTTGAGAGTTAAACCGGAGCATGACCTCGTTGGAATTGACCTGTTGCCTGTTCCATTTGAGGAGTTCTATCAATTTTTCAATCAATTGGCCCTCGATAAAACAACGATCACCTGCTACTGTCTATAAGTAGTACTACTTCTGTCATTAAGTCTCTCTATATAGCTGATCTTCATTGCATGTATTTATAATTATCCTCACTATATTATGCAGATTGAAGATCGTCGAATTGAAGAAAAGACAAGTAGGTGATATTGGGTTTATTAACACATACCTCATAGATGCAACCGAGGTTAAATTGCGTCCCGGCGATACCGAGACCAACTTGCTACGATCGTTGGTGGTAAATGAAAACAAAGATATAATACTCTTTCCTTACAACTTCAAGTGAGTGTTAATGTCTTGTGCATATTTGGTTTCCCTTATATATGTCAGTCAAGTTTATAGTGATGTAATGATCTCATGCATTCGTGCGCAGCTTCCACTATATTCTCTTAGAGATTAAGCTTGAGAAGGGAATAGTAACTGTCTTCGACTCTAAACGTAAAGATCCCGAGGAGTATGCGGACATGACTCAAATGCTAGCCAGGTAAGTTAAATCGATCAATATTATCCACCATGCATATATATCAGCAACTTCATTTCTGATATCAACTAATTGTTTCCTTTGTCTGGCAGGGCTTGGAAAAAATTCATCAAAAAAGCTCCGGGACTGCCGAAGAAGCTACAATTTAGATACCCGAAAGTAAGTACTATATAGTAGCATGTTCCGCGCGCGCATCTCCTATATCTTGATTCAAGCGCTAGCTAGTTTCATCAATACCAATTTGGCATTCTTGCTTATCAGTTTGATTGAGCTCTATTTCTTGTAAAGTGGTTGTGGCAGGAACCCGGGAATGATTATTGTGGATACTACATTTGCGAGTCCATCCGCCACACGACCTGTGAGCGGGGCTACACTGATGAACAATTTGAAGTACGTAAGCAATCAATAATATTCACAAATTTATAGCATCATTTCATGTATTGACCCCCTACTTCAAATTAGATGTTTCGGATGCGGGATGAACTCCTAACACCAGATCGTCTGCGAGCAATTCAAGAGGAATTGGCGGCATTCTTCCTTGAACACGTGATCGCTGAAGACGGAGAATACTATGTGGACCCTGCATCCATGTGTTAGGAGATTATTTTTGTAAGAGATAATTATTGTATATATGTGCCCGGTAGTGTCGGATAGGATATACGAGAACTTGTTGTTCGACCAATCTCTCGGAGAAGGAGAGGTGGTCGATATTATTACTTCTCTCTGTATGCATATATATATATGTTGATTATATATACGAGATCTTCTGTTCCTTCGTTTGCTTAGTTGCTAGCAGCTAGCTAGCTAGCTAGCGTGACTCTAGTCCATATATATACGTATGTGTAGTATGTAGCGTCGACCAAAAGCACGGACATAAGAGAGAACACTTCTCTCTATTAATTAGCTAGCTAACACAATATATCAAACACCTAAATTAACCCCCAAAACCTAAAACCCCCCCTCCCCTTTCAAAAAAAAAAACAAAAACCACAGCCACAGAAATGCTGACACGTGGATGCCTTTTGGTCCCGGTTGGTACCACCAACCGGGACTAAAGCCCCTCCTGCCTGGACTCGGTGCACAGGCCACGTGGACACCCTTTTGCCCCGGTTCTGGATTGAACCGGGACTAAAGGGTCAGAGCATTAGTACCGACCCTCTTGCCCCGGTTCCAGAACCGGGGCTAAAAGGCCAAATGAACCGGGGCTAAATCCCCTTTATCTACTAGTGGCTTCTCGATGATCACTGGGACAAACAACACCGGTCTTACGCTATGTCCGTGGATCAACGGGTAATAATGAAATTTGCCGTTGTTAATTATTCCGTTAATTTTCAAACACATACCCCATATTTAATGATTTATTTGTCTTGCTTGTAGGAACTTGCACCTCTGAAGCTTCGGGCTCACAGAGTGAACCTTGAAAGGATGCGCTATGATGAGCGCTACACACCTTATGTTAGGGAGGCAGGACTTCTCCCTTTCATTCAGCTGGTCAGCCGGTCGACGCCACCCAACAATGCTGCGGCACTCACCGCGCTCATTGATCACTGGAGACCTGAGACGCACAGTTTCCATCTGCGGACCGGGGAGATGATGGTGACGCTTCAGGATATAGCAATGATCACCGGTCTTCCTGTCGATGGCGTTCCTTTATGTATGAGCACTGATTCAGATGGGTGGCGCCAGCAGATGGAAGCCCTTATCGGCATGGTTCCTCCAGAGCCTCAGGAACCAGCAGATGAAGGCAAGAAGAAGGAAAGAGTCGCAGCCGGTGCCCCTTACACCTGGATTACCACGCACTTTGGTACTTGCCCTTTGGAGGCTGATGAGGACACGGTGAGGACACATGCTCGTGTCTACATGTGGTATGTTATATCCAGGACTTTGTTTGCTGATGGCACAGGCAAGAATGCTCCATGGATGTGGCTGAAGGCGTTGACCGTCTTCGATAGCAATTGGAGTTGGGGTTCGGCGACACTGGCTTACTTGTATAGACAGGTATGAAGTTGTTCATATTTCATCTCATTGGTACATGCTGAATGCGATCTTTCTTTTAATACGATCATGATCTTTCTTTATGTGCAGTTGGACGAAGCCAGTTGCAGGCTATCATTAGGTATCGGTGGTTGTTTGCTCGCTCTTTCCATATGGAGCTGGGAGCGTTTGCCGGTTGGACGTCCGAAGACCGTGAAGTACGAACCTTGGGACGAGAAAGAGGACCCACTACGGCTCCCCACTTGGGTTTACAAGTGGGATGTGTTAAATGAGATGACGGATGATCCATCGGTCATGTACAAGCTCTACAGGAGCGAGATGGATGCCATCACGGCTGAGCAGGTTAGTCGATATTGCATAAGTTTTTATCATGCTTATATCTTAACTAGATATCAATTTTGCATTTTATCCCCTTTTGCAGGTTGTATGGGAACCGTATGGCAGCGGAGATAGTTTTGGGAACCCTCATGAGTTCGCGCTGAATCCGATGTGCACTAGGGATAGGGAACTCTGGCATATGCGGTGTCCACTCATATGCAACTGGGCGGTCGAGGTTCACCTGCCACATCGGGTGTACCGCCAGTTTGGTTTGTTCCAGGCATTCCCGCCGGAATGGGAGGACACGGACCGACTGCTACACGCGTAAGATATAACTAACCTTGAGCACCTAGATGCTTGTCGGCCTCATCGTTGGTTCTAATAGTATGTTTATAACCTCCAGGTTGGATAGGAAAAAGCAGCGCAAGATCAAGGACTGGGCCAAGCATCACAGGAAGTATGTTGTGCAGTGGCAGTATGCTATTGATCAAGCTAGGCGCAACAAAGGAGCTCCGCTTCGTGAGCACAGCCCGTTGGCGTTCAACAACTATCTCACATGGTTCCTTGCAAGAACCCGTGTGGAGGTATGCAAGCCGGCATATGCTGAGGATATTTTGGAAGATCCTACCGTATTCGATGAGATAGCCCAGCACGAGTACAACTCATTAGTTCGTAAAGGAAACTCAGTGATCCCTGCAGGCCCAATGATGAACTTTGTGGTATTTGCCCTTTACTCTTTTCCATTCGCACTATTTACATCTTCGCTTGCCTAACACGTTAATACCATTTGTGTTCACAGCGTGCCCAGATCAAGAAAGCAGCCGATGAGACCGATAGTATATTGGAAACAACCCCGGCTGGCAAAGACGATGGGGAAGGTGCCCTTCGAGCATTCCTTAAGGTTCACATCTCCTTCAAAGTAGCACTTAACATGTGTTTGCACGTTCGTTCTCTCATTCACTTGTTCATGTTGCAGCGCCAGGGCCAAAAGTTAAGGCGGCTATCTAATCTTTTTGGTTGTCGTGCCCCGAGTACGTATCACCAGAGTGGTCTACTATGAACCAAAGGAGGTTCATCAATTGCATCTCGCTTAAAGGGTGGAGGGCTACTATGAACCAAAGGGGAAGGTTCCCGGTTCAAGTCCAAATGCAAACTTGAATCAACCTTATTCGTTGCAAATAACTCAAGAGCCTTGTCAAGTGATTCGGCCACCGTTTCTTTGTATGCAACCCAACGTTGCTCCGAGTTGACGCGCATTGTCTTCCAACGGACGTGCATTCCATAGCCTACATTATGCCTTCCCTCCAACTCAACGATATCACTAAGGTCCATCCAATTCAATTCTTTCCTAACTTGTTGCAAGAGCTCCGCATAGCTAGGACTACTATCAAACACAATGTCAAGCTCATCCGGGTCCGGTTCAATATTTCCTTTCAAAAATGCGTCTTTGTCCCCATGATGAACAAACACACATGTTCTTCCCATCCCTATAAGCATTCCAAAAACACAAGGTAACATTGCTTTCATGAGTACTAAATGCAAAGATTACCAAATAACGGAAACCATAATATATATATCAAACAACCCCCTAACCATAACCCTAACCATAACCCTAACACTTCTCCATTCAAATCACTAGATCCAAGCAAAACTAGCAACATTTGAGCAATTTGATAACATTTCTTGGATCAAAACAAGGGGATCGGAGGTTATTACCTTTAGGGAGGGCTTGACTCCGAAATCCACGGACAAATTCTTCAAATAAGCAAGATTTGAGAGAGGATTTGAGAGGGGAATAGAGTGGGAGAGGGGCCTAAGCTCGGGTGGGGGAGTGGGAGAGAGTGTGGGTGGGGGAGTGGGGGTCCAGCACGGCTGCTGGATAAGTGGTTGTGCAGCGCCTGGCTCGGGGGCGCTGCACATTACAATGTGTGGCGCCTGAGTGGGAGGCGTTGCACGGCCGGGTGCGGGCCAGGGAGCTGCCACGGTGGACAGGCGTGCAACGCCTCCAGGGCAGGCGCTGCACAGAAGGGTGCAGCGCCGTCGTGGCGGGCGCTACACAAAAGGGTTACGGGAGTGAAATAGTTTCGCTGGCAGTTCATTTTGTGAATTTGTTGCCACAACAGGTCAAAATAGTCAAATTTGCCCTTTTATTCTCGCCGTCATGGCTTCCACGGGCCAGTCGAGTCGGTCGGTTGGAACCGGGCCGCTCGCAACTCGCAAACCACGGCCACGACGAGTGATATGTTACGGTGCTGCACTACTCCCTCGCACCGTCGCCGGTGTGGAGTTGATCTTCTACCTGATTTTTCTTCGGAGAACTTTCGATCTATTCATCATCTGTTAAAATAGTTCTAAGAACATCAGAAATAATAATTATTTCCAAATCCGTAGACCATCTAATGACGATGACAAGCATTGGATCGAATCAAAGGCGCGTCACCGTCATTGCCCCTCACTCACCAGAGTTGGCTAAACTTTGTTTTACTAGACAGTCAGGAAGCCGTCGTGCTAAAACTCTACAAGGCCAGCATGCCAGAACGGCAACCGCCGCCGATGAAGAAAAGTGTCAATCAGAAATGATCGAATATGTAGACATACGAACACACATAAACGAGGATCGGATCCTTATGGATCCACCGAAGATAAACGCCGACCGAATCCTGTGAGATCTCTTGGAGACAAATCTCCACACGCCCTCTGATAACGCTAGAAGCACCGCCGAGACGGAGGCTTGGAGGGGAAAACCTTATTTCATCTTGAGAGAGCCGTCACTGTCTTATCTCTCGGAACATGACACAAACCTAAATAAAATTAAAAAACCAACAAAAAACATAGCCCTCCCGTCCACAAGGCCCAGGATCCACCACGCCTCCATGACACTAAGGTCCATAGGAGACGAGGCAGGTGGACCCGACGCTGGTGTGAGGCACGAGAAACCCTAGTGGCGACTAGGTGCCTTGCATACGAGGGAAGGAGTACTCCTTCCCGGCTTTCACATCCAGAAAGGGGAAGCATCCACTGAAAATGTATAGTTCCTACGTTCCATATCTGATTCAGGATGAACTCATGGAGAGCTATGTTGTTCCAACACAAATATGTCAAAAGAAAATTGTTGTTCCAACACAAGATCGACTCAATTTCCTTGTCTAGTACAATGTATTGTACTGTTCTAGTATAGTACATGAAGATAACTTCTTCTCTTCCTCCCCTATCCCTTGGTGGTTAGGGTAAGCTCTCCCCTCCAGACGTCACCTGTGAGCCCATGGATTCGCCTCCCCTCTACCCATCGCTCCGGTGGCTGGTGGAGGGGAGGGAAATCCCGGGGCCTCCATTTCAGTTAGTAGTTTAGGTTAGGTTTTTTAGTCCTTACAGGTGCGGCGCTTGGGCGGATGGCAGCGTTTTTTCTTTGAGTTTGTCTTCCGGCCTCCGATCCTCCTTGAGTTTGCGACTCCTTGAGTTGACATGGATTGCTTCATCACACACTTTTCTACTTCAAATGGGTTTATTGCGGTATTTTGCGTTATAGAATTACAAACAACTCGGAGAGGAACAAGATTGAAGAAAAAATAATCTTGTTAATTGCCACGCATATATGAGAGTGCCCAGCCCTGCTATGTGAGGTAAGGCCGTAAGAGATGATACAGGCTTATGCATGTATATAAATAACTTTCATGTGTGATACTAAAACAGCTGGTCCACACATTTATCACCAGCTGAAAATTTTCTCGGTCCATATATACTTGTTGGGTAACATGTGCACGCTCAATTTCTCTGTGCATACAACACACGGCATGATTGCCCGTCTTTTAATTGGTTTCACCTACACAAGCCATGGTGCAGTCTCCATCGACACAAGGGGTGCAACGCACACGTGTTATTTTCCTTTTGAAGAGTGTGACTTACGCGTGTTTGTGATAACATCCACACATTTTCTTGGGAGGTCGGAATGAGTGGCATCAGAAAAACATATCCAACGACTTCGTCCCCTCGACCCTTCATAGATAACGTCTGACTACTCTCTTGAGTAGTTGGCCCAGGCTTTGCTGTTGTACGGTTTAGGCTGCAAGTGTAACTATTTACCGTCGTCCACAAGGCAATCCTCGATATTAAGCAGTGTCACCCCTTGCCCACATAATCCCGCATGTAAACTACTGTACCAATGTCCAAAGATTCACAAACTTGTCATGCCCTGTATTCAAACTGTCACAAAAGCCAATACGGGAAATTAATCTTATGAGATAAAAACACATGGACATCTCACGAGATAGCAGAAAAAGAACTTGAAACTGAATTAAAAGAAAATGCGTGTTTGCGCATAATTCTGAATTCCGAAGAGGTCCACAAAATCTTCAAGAAAACTGCTAGGGGGACAGCCGCTTCCACCTACACGGCTGCACTCCAATGTCCATGCTTAAGCCAGATCTATGCCGCTTTATGCATAATAGAGTTGTCAACAGAGAAACTGCACTAGTCCTGGTAGAAGCAACTATTAATCTCAGTACAAGACGCCCTCAGTGGCTGTCATAAAGAAAACGTATAGAGCATAATGTTTCTTTCAGAGTGAACAGTGCCAAAAACTAGTTTAACGTTTCGTTTCGAACAATGCGAACCCATGTACAGAACTGCTGCAAATTTATATTTCTCTCCTGTCTATTTTCTTATTTGCCGGGCACCAACACACAATCTCAACAATCAAATACCTACAAGATGTGCAAAAAAGATCCGCTTAGAGCCGACGGAGACCACCGCCAAGATGAGCGATCGTTTGGGAAGATGTGCGACGGACAACGCCGGACCGAGGACTCCAAGACGATGCCTCCAAGAAGGGCACGACCACAAAACATTGCCATCATCCGATCCAAAGAGCAAGTATTTACCCGGAGCTAGACGGGAGGAGCGGGAGCACCACGACGGAGTCTGCAAGGAGGAACATGACGTCCGCGGATGCCATCACCGTCGACGCAAGTGATGTACCCCGGTGCTACAACCCCTCCGCTGCATCCCCTGTCTGCAAACCACCTGCAACCATGCAGCCCAAGCGGTCATGGTTGCTCACCCGCATCCAGCCGCGTAAACCGCCCATGACCAATGCGACTCCCACCGCCAGGACAGCCGCCCCGCCCAGAACACCCCGAGAGCCACGAAAAGTCACGTCTTTGACCATATCCACGACCCCGACAACCTTCTGGAACCACCGGCGGCCACCCTACCTCGAGAGGAATGACGACCAGACGTCAGCCAAGGGAAGGAGGAGGAGGAGCGGCACACAGCCACGAACGGCACCCCTGTGCCGGTGATGGGGCATGCGACGGCGCACCCGTCCCTCCTACTAGCTCCTCACGAAACCACATGTTTCTCCCCCGAAGCCGAAGGCCGGGACCAGCAAGAGAGCACCGGCCACCGCCCGATGCCGAAGAGGAGGGAGGGGGGACCGCCCCAGCCGTTGTTGGGAAACGTTGCAATGAAAACAAAAAAAAGTCTACTCACACGCAAGATCTATCCATGGAGATGCATAGCAACAAGGGGAAGAGTGTGTTTACATATCCTCGTAGACCATAAGCGGAAGCGTTTAGTAATGCGGTTGATGTAGTCAAACTTCTTCGCGATCCAACAGATCGAGTACCGAACGTACGGCGCCTCCGCGTTGATACGTCTCCAACGTATCTATAATTTTTGATTATTTCATGCTATTATATTATCAGTTTTCGATATTTTATATGCATTTATATGATATTTTATATGATTTTTGGGACCAACCTATTAACCTAGAGCCAAGTGCCAGTTTTCTATTTTTTCCCTTGTTTTTGAGTTTCGCAGAAAAGGACTATCAAACGGAGTTCAATTGACCTGAAAATTTACGGTGATTTTTTATGGACCAGAAGAAACCCCCGAAGCAAAAGAGTTGGGCCAGAAGAGTCCCGAGCAAACCACAAGGGTGGAGGGCGCGCCCTACCCCCCCGGGAGGGTGCTCCGTCCTTGTGGTTGACTCGTGGACCCCCCCCCTAACTTGTTCTCAATGCCAAAAATTCCTATAAATATAGAAAGCGCTGAAAAGAAACCTAGATCGGGAGTTCCGCTGCCGCAAGCCTCTGTAGCCACGAAAAACCAATCGGAGCTTGTTCCGACACCCTGCCGGAGGGGGAAACCATCACCGGTGGCCATCTCCATCATCCCGGCGGTCTTCACGACGAGGAGGGAATAGTTCACCCTCGGGGCTGAGGTTTTGTACCAGTAGCTATGTGTTTGATCTCTCTCTCTCTCTCTCTCTCTCTCTCTCTCTCTCTCTCTCTCTCTCTCTCTCGTGTTCTTGATTTGGCACGATGTTGATGTACCGTGAGCTTTGCTATTATAGTTGGATCTTATGATGTTTCTCTCCCTCTACCTTCTTGTAATGGATTGAGTTTTCCCTTTGAAGTTATCTTATCGGATTGAGTCTTTAAGGATTTGAGAGCACTTGATGTATGTCTTGCATTTGCTTATCTGTGGTGACAATGGGATATTCACGTGATCCACTTGGTGTATGTTTGGGTGATCAACTTGCGGGTTCAGTGACCTCATAAACTTATGCATAGGGGTTGGCACACGTTTTCGTCTTGACTCTCCAGTAGAAACTTTAGGCACTCTTTGAAGTTCTTTGTGTTGGTTTGAATAGATGAATCTGAGATTGTGTGATGCATTTCGTATAACCAAACCCGCAGATACTTGTGGTGACAATGGAGTATCTAGGTGACATTAGGGTTTTGGTTGATGTGTGTCTTAAGGTGTTATTTTAGTACGAACTCTAGGGTTGTTTGTGACACGTACATGAATAGCCCAATAGATCGATCAGAAAGAATAACTTCCAGGTGGTTTTGTACCCTACAAAAATCTCTTCATTTGTTCTCGGCTATTAGTGACTTTGGAGTGACTCTATGTTGCATGTTGAGGGATTGTTATATGATCCAATTATGTGATCATTGTTGAGAGAACTTGCACTAGTAAAAGTATGAACCCTAGGCCTTGTTTCGAAGCATTGAAATACCGTTTTCGCTCACTTTGTTACTTGCTACCTTTCTGTTTTTATATATTCAGATTACAAAAACCTATATCTACCATACATATTACACTTGTATCACCATCTTTTCGCCGAACTAGTGCACCTATACAATTTACCATTGTATTGGGTGTGTTGGGGACACAAGAGATTCTTTGTTATTTGGTTGCAGGGTTGTTTGAGGGAGATCATCTTCTTCCTATGCCTCTCACGGATTGATAAACCTTAGGTCATCCACTTGAGGGGAAATTACTACTGTCCTACAAAACTCTGCGCTTGGAGGCCCAACACGAGTCTACAAGAAGAAGGTTGTGTAGTAGACATCAAGCTCTCTTCTGGTGCCGTTGCCGGCGAGGCTAGGTAAGCGGCACTCACATCCCGTCAACAAAGCTCTTTTCTGGCGCCGTTGCCGGGGAAATGAGTTCTTGAAGGTATATTTTTAAATCTGGCAACTGAATCTTTTATTTTCTTGTTTTACCACTAGTTTAGTCCATAAAAAAACTACAAAAAATGGAACTGAGGTTACCTCATATGCTTCACATCTTTAATGTCTTTCGTGAAAATGATGGAAATGAAAATTGTGCTCAGTTGTTAGAAGAAGATGTCAATAAGATGTTTGGCACTAAATATTTGAATGATGAGCATGATTGCAATGTTGTTAGTATGAATTCATTGAATAGCCATGATGCTAATGGTATGCAAAGCCACAAGCTTGGGGATGCTATGTTTGATGAAGATGATATTTTTAGTCCCCGAGTTTTGATGAGCAAATTTATTATAATAAAATCATTCCTCCTATTTATGATGATTATTGTGATGACATGTATGCTATAAAGAATAATGATAACCATGAAACTTGTCATCGCGATTTTAATCAAGTATCTCATGATAGTTATTTTGTTGAATTTGCTCCTCCCACTACTATGAATGAGAAGAATTTTGCTTATGTGGAGAGTAGTAAAATTTCTATGCTTATGAATCATGAAAATAATGCTTTATGTTGAATTCATTCATGATGCTACTAAAAATTACTATGAGAGAGGAACATATGCTTGTAGGTATTCCAATAATATCAAGTTTCCTCTCTATGTGTTGAAAGTTTTGAAGTCATGCTTGTTTTGCCTTCCTATGGTAGTTGATTCTTGTTCCCATAAATTGTTTGCTCACAAAATCCCTATGCATAGGAGGTGGGTTAGACTTAAATGTGTTTGCAGTTTTATTCATGATGCTCTCTTTGTATTTCAATCCATATCTTTTATGTGAGCATCATTGAAATCTTCATGCCAAGCTAAAAAAGCGTTTAAGAAAAGCGCTTGTTGGGAGACAACACAATATTTATACCAACTGTTTTTGTGTGTTCATATGATTAAGCTACTGCATTAACTATGTTTGATAGCTTTGTTTCAATAAAGTGCCAAGTAAAGCCTTTGGGATAGTGTGGATAATAGTTGATTTGATTCTGTGCAAAAACAGAAAGTTTTGCGTCAAGTGCAGAAAATTCAATAAATCACTGAAACGTGATAATTAGCTGTAATTTTTACACATAATTGATATACAAATTTCCTAAGTTGTACTAATTTTTCATAATTTTTAGAGTTGCAGAAGTATGGTGGTTGTCCAGATCATTACAGACGGTTCTGTTTTTGACAGATTCTGTTTTCAATGCATAGTTTGCTTGTTTTAGTGTTTCCGTAGCTTATATTAAGTGATATAAATTGTGAAAATGATAAGCTACAGTTGGAATTGTGTGAGAACAATTATGAATCTTGTCTTTGATACTACCCAAGTGAATGATTTGCTTTATTATACTAAAGCATCTCACGAAGTTCCGTTAAGTTTTGTGTTGTGAAGTTTTCAAGTTTTGGGTAAGGATTTTGATGGACTATGGAATAAGGAGTGGCGAGAGCCTAAGCTTGGGGATGCCCGAGGCACCCCAAGGTAATATTCAAGGAAAACCAAGAGCCTAAGCTTGGGGATGCCCCGAGAAGGCATCCCCTCTTTCGTCTTCGTCTATTGGTAACTTTACTTGAGGCTATATTTTTATTCACCACATGATATGTTTTTTTCTTGGAGCGTCATTTTCTTTTGTTTAGATTTTCTTGCTATTATTTATAATAAGGTGTTGCATCTTTTATTTCAATAAAAAAATGACAAGTATAGCCTTTACCATGCTTATTTTGCAAGTATATATGTTGTTGTTTGAAAACAGAAAGTTTTCTATCATTGTCTGAATTCTTCTGGATAGTCAGAACGTGTTCAATTCTTGGAATTTTTACACAGTTAGCATGAATAATTTCTCTATAACGTGGTAATTTTTCAGAATTGTTTGAGCTAGGGAAGTATGAGTAAAAATTCACTCTTTACAGATTGTCCTGTTTAGACAGATTGTTGTTATATTTGCATTGTTTGCATATGTTTACGTGTTTAATAATTCTATTTGAGGACGGGGGAATTAAATATGCAGAGGCATTTAGTATGCAATGTCAAATTACAATTTTAGTGATTTTCTACAGTAGAGAATGATAAGGTTTTGAGTTGATTTATACTAACTTATCTCATGAGTTCTTGTTGAGTTTTGTGTGGATGAAGTTTTTGAGATTTAGGGAAACTATGATATGAGAAAAATTAAGGAGACACAAAAGCTCAAGCTTGGGGATGCCCAAGGCATCCCATGTTAATATCTGAAGAAGTCTCAAGCATGTAAACTTTGGGAATGCCCCGGTAGGCATCCCACCTTTCTTCATCAACAATTATCGGTTAGTATCGGTTGAGCCTAAGTTTTTGCTTCTTCACATGATATGTGCTATCCTTGCAATGTCATTTTATTTAGTTTTCCTTGCTGTTTGAATAAAGTACTTAAGATTTCAAATTCTTAAATGAGAGAGGTCTTCTCATAGCTAGTTAATTATTTTACTACTCATTGATCTTCACTTATATCTTTTTGGAATAGTTTGTGAGTTGCTCTAGTGCTTCACTTATATCTTTTTAGAGCACGGCGGTGGTTTTTATTTTATAGAAATTGATGAACTCTCATGCTTCACTTATATTATTTTGAGAGTCTCTAAACAGCATGGTAATTTTCCTGGGTTATGAATTTAGTCCTAATATGATAGGCATCCAAAGAGGGTATAATAAAAACTTTCATCTAGAGCATTGAATCTAGGAGAATTTTGATTCCTTATGACTGTTTTGAGATATTAAGATGGTAATATTAGAGACATGCCTTGCTACCTCTTGAGCTTGCGTTGTATTCCCTCGAAGAGGAAAGGGAGATGCAGCACAGTAGCGTAAGTATTTCCCTCAGTTTTTTAGAACAAAGGTATCAATCCAGTAGGAGACCATGCGCCAGTCCCTCGCACCTGGACAAACAAATAAGAACTTCGCAGCCAACAAGATAAGGGGTTGTCAATCCATTTACGGTCACTTACGAGAGTGAGATCTAATAGAGATGATAGTTTATATTTTTGGTATTTTTAGTTTAATAAAACATCAAATAAAAGCGGCAAAAGAAATTAACGGGAAGTAATATGATAGAGATAGACCCGGGGGCCATAGTTTTCTCTAGTGGCTTCTCTCATGATAGCGATATTCTACGGCGGGTAAACAAATTACTGTCGAGCAATTGATAGACAATCGAATAATTATGAGACTATCTAGGCATGATCATTGTATATAGGCATCACGTCCGAGACAAGAAGACCGACTCCTGCCTGCATCTACTACTATTACTCCACACATCGACCACTATCCAGCATGCATCTAGTGTATTGAGTTCATACAAACAGAGTAACGCCTTAAGCAAGATGACATGATGTAGAGGGATAAACTCAAGCAATATGATGATAACCCCATCTTTTTATCCTCGATGGCAACAATACAATACGTGCCTTGCTGCCCCTACTGTCACTGGGAAAGGACACCGCAAGATTGAACCCAAAGCCAAGCACTTCTCCCATTGCAAGAACTATAGATCTAGTAGGCCAAACCAAACCAATAATTCGAAGAGACTTGCAAGGATATTATGAGCACACATAAAAAGTTCAGAGAAGAACCAAATATATTTCATAGATAACCTTGATCATAAACTCATAATTCATCGGATCTCGACAAACACACCGCAAAAAGAGATTACATCGAATAGATCTCCTCGAAGACTGAGGAGAACTTTGTATTGATATCCGGAGACAGAGAAGAAGCCATCTAGATACTAGCAATGGACCCGAAGGTCTGTGGTAAACTACTCACAACTCATGGTGAGGGCGATGATGATGATGATGATGAAGGCCTCCGTGATGGATCCCCCTCCCGGAACAGACTCCAAGATGGGATCTCCACGGGAACAGCAGCTACGGCGGTAGAATTAGGGTTTTCTCTCTGCGTACGGAGTTTCTGGGGTACATAGGTATATATAGGAAGAAGAGGGGCACCAGGGGCCACGGGGCCTGCCCTCGAGGCAGGGGGGCGCGCCCTGGGAAGGGGGGTGCCCCTGATACGTCCAAAACGTATCTATAATTTATGCTTGCTCAATGCCTCTTTTGTGTGATATTGCTATGATATTTATGCACTTCCATACACTTTTGATCATATTTGGACTAACCTATTAACTCAGTGCACCACAGTGCCAGTTCCTGTTTTCTGCTGTTTTTCTATTTCAGGTTTCCCCCATATTAAAAGTGCCCAAAAAATTCCGGGAAAAATACAGGAAAAATCAGCGTACAGGAAGCTTCGAGAAAAACCAAAGCAGGGCCAGAGGGGAGCCAGGGGTGGCCCAGGCGGCCACCCGGCGCGGCCCCACACCTGGCCGTGCCAGGGGGGCGCCTGGGGGCCCCTCTCCGCCTCTGGTGACCCCCTTCGCATATATATTCCTCGCGTTCCGAAACCCTCGAGGAAGGAACCCTTTTTCGCGATCTCGCCTCTGTTCCGCCACCGCCGCGCTTCCAAGATCGGGAGCATCCGGAGAACTCTTCCCGGCACCCTGCCGGAGGGGAGAACCACCAACGGGAGCTTCTCCACCACCATGGACGCTTCCCGGATGAGTCGTGAGTAGTCCACCTTGGACCATGGGTCCATGACCGGTATCTATGTGATGTTCTCCTCCCCTCTTTGTTCTTCATGGTTTAGACCTCCTGAGCTGCCCTACATGATCGAGGCACATATGTAATCTTTATGTTGTTGCTTTGCTGAGTTTACTGGGATCCGATGGATTATGAGATTATGTTCAGATAGTGTGTGAGTAATATATTTGATTCACCTCTTTTATATTTATGTTCTTGAGTAATTCTTGCATGTTCTCCGTTGCTGTTTATTGCTTTGGCCGAGTAGTAGGTAGTAACTCCAAGAGGGAACGTTATGCTTGATTGTGGGTTCATGCCCCTTGATGAGTAGTTTGAGTGACAGAAACATGAGTCTAGGGGATGTGCTGTTACCACAAGGGGGAAAACAACGGTGCTTGTACTTGCGAGTGCAAGGATTGTTTACTTTACGCAAAGTTCTTTTAATGCAGTTGTCTGTTGCTTTGAGTCTACACTTTGGGTGGGATTCGCAACTTAATACCAGCGAGATGTTCTGGATAGATATCTCAAGGTGGATGATTAGTAGTAGATGCAGATGGATTTCAGTCTACTTGCCTTGGCGTACCGCCCATGCTTTTGAGCCTCTACCTTTCCTTGCAGCATAGTTAGCATTGGTTTGCGCACATAATCCTGTCAATTGCCCAGCTATAATTTGTTTACCACGCTTTGCTGTTTTATCGTCTTTTGGGAGAGAGACATCACTAGTGAACATCATGGGACCCCGGTCCATATTACCACCATTGATCACACCCGCTATTTACTTCCTGTTCTTATTTCCTAGTTGCAGTCATACCTATCATTATTATCTCTTGTGTTTGATCCTTTGTAAACGACAAGGCCGGAGGGATTGACAACCTCTCTGTACTTGTTGGGAGCAAAGTTATTTGTATCTGTGTGCAGGTCCTGTCAACCGCTAAGTTTCTGGCGCCGTTGACACCTTCTTGTCGACCCTCGGAGTCTCACGGGATTCGATCCTTGGTATCATTGCCAAGGGAAACTTGCTGCTACGCTACATCTCAAACCTTCCACTTGGGGTAACCAACGAGGGGCGAGAAGCCATCAAGCAAAGTTTCTGGCGCCGTTGCCGGGGACTCCACTCTTCAAGATAGGGGAGTTGCACGCTATCTTTTATCTTTGCTTTTTAGTCTTGTTAGTTTACCTTTCAGTTTTTGCTTTAGTGTCCCTTACCAAAAATCACAAAAATAGTTATCTTGCTTGCTGCTGCTATGGGTTCCACCGAGAGCACCAAGTTGTGAGACTTCACTAGTCATAACAACGATGACTTTATCTGCACGCCTATTACTACACCTGCCACTTCAGCACCTTCTTATGAGATTACACCTGCTTTACTGAACCTAGTTATGAAAGATCAATTCTCCGGTGCTGGAGATGATGCTGCTTTGCACTTAAATAATTTTGTTGAGCTCTGTGATATGCAAAAGTACCAAGAAATAGATGGTGATATTGTTAAGCTTAAGCTTTTTCCTTTCTCCTTGAGAGGAGGAGCTAAAATCTGGTTTCAATCCTTGCCTAGGAATAGTATAGATTCTTGGGACAAGTGCAAGGATGCCTTTATTGGGAAGTACTACCCCCCTGCTAAAATTATCCAACTAAGGAGTAACATAATGAATTTTAAACAATTGGATAATGAACACGTTGCCCAAGCTTGGGAACGCATGAAATCTCTTGTCAAGAACTGCCCTACTCATGGTTTGACTACTTGGATGGTTATCCAAACTTTTTATGCAGGCTTGAACTTTACCTCGCGGAACTTGTTGGATTCGGCCGCGGGAG
>LR738713.1:744619115-744634827 GCA_902687465.1 Secale cereale
AGATTTCCTCCCTAAATGAAAAAGTTGACTTGATCATGTCTCTACTTTCCAAGCAATCTTCTATTGATCCTCATGATGTCCCTTTAAATTCTTTGATTGCTCAAGATCAAGTAGATGTGAACTTTATCTCTAGAAACAATTTCAATAACAATGCTTATAGGAGTAATTTTGGTAGCAACCCTAGACCGTTCCCCTCTAATTCCTATGGGAACAACAATACTTATCCTAGCACCAAGAACTCCACTTCTGAACTAGAGATTATGCTTAAAGACTTCATCACTACCCAAAAAGCCTTCAATAAGAGTGTAGAAGAAAAACTAGACAAACTAGATAATCTCTCTTCGAAGGTAGACAATTTAGCCCATGAGGTAGAGTTGCTTAAAATTAGAACTTCTCCTCTTGAGGAGAGGAAGACCACTCCTATGAATGCTATTCAAGTGCAAATTAATGAAAACATTAGGATGATGGCTAAACTTAAAGAGAGATGGGATAGAGAAAAGAAGGAAGAAGATAGAATTAAGAACCTTCCTACCCACCACACTGTTGCTACTATCCAAGTTGTTGAGGATATCCAAACTCTTAGCACCCAATGCACTCCTAGTCCCATTGGACCTATTAATGGTGATGCTATGACCTCAACCGTAGAAACTCCTATGACCATAGAAGCTACCAAACAAGTGAGCCTAAAGGACACCACTACCACTTTACTTGATAGTAGTGACCTTGATTTTGATAATTGCACCCTTTCTGAAGTTATTGATTTTCTTCACAAGATGACTAGAGATCCCCACACTAGCACACTTAACCTTGCCTTCACAGAGCATATCACTAATGCTCTCATCAAAGCTAGGGAGGAGAAGCTTAGGGTAGAAGCCTCCATACCTAGAAAGCTAGAAGATAGTTGGGATCCTATGATTAAAATTAAGTTGAATAACTTCTCTTGCTACGCTTTATGTGATGTTGGAGCTAGTACCTCCGTTATGCCCAAAAGAATATATGATATGTTTAAATTGAAATCTTTTGATCCTTGTTCTTTTGGTGTTCGTCTCATTGATTCTTCCATAAAGAAACCTTTGGGGAAGATCGACGATGTTCTTATCATTGTGAATGACAATTATGTTCCCGTTGATTTTACTATTATGGATATTGAATGTGAACCTTCATGTCCAATTATTTTGGGACGTCCTTTTCTTCGCACCGTTGGTGCTATCATTGACATGAAAGAGGGGAATATAAAATTCCAATTCCCTCTCAAGAAAGGAATGGAACACTTCCCTAGAAAGAATATTAAGTTGCCTTTTAAGTCCGTTATATGGGCTAGCTATTCTTTTACTCTTGATAAAACTTGATCCTCTCTTTTTGCATCATGCCTAGCTTAAAGGCATAAAAGAAAGCGCTTTTGGGAGGCAGCCCACAACGAATTAGGTTTTATTTTTCTTTTGTTGTTTTTTGATGTTTGTTACTACAGTAGCATCATCATTGTATCTTTTCTTTTCAGCTTTGTGCCAAGTTTAGCCTCCGATTGCAAGAAAGTTCAAAAGTTGTGACGTGCTGTCCAGAAAACAGATTCTGTCCTTGGACAGAAAAATTCGTATAAAATCACCAGATCATCTTTTTGATATGAATTTTTTTGACAGCATGCTCTATACAATTGGCTTTCGGGCGTCTGTTCTGAGTTTTTTGATTTGAGTTGTAGAAGTGCCCCGAAAAAATTATTTACTACCTGCTGGTCTGTTTTTCACAGATTCTGTCCTGTTTTGTCTTTTCTTCGTTTTGCAAACCTTGAGCTTGCTTTTTCTTTGCAAAAACCTTTTGGCAATCTTGAGAAACAGTAGCTCTTCAAGATTATCCTTATTTCCAGTAGAGAAAAGTTATTTTATTGTGGGTACTAACCTCGCTAATCAGATTATGATGAGTTATGTATGAAGGGAGTTTTCAAGTGTGCGAGGGAAGATGATAAAAGAAGATTCAGGAGGGTCAAACGCTCAAGCTTGGGGATGCCCCCGCGCACCCCCAAGAAATATTCAAGAAGACTCAAGCGTCTAAGATTGGGGATGCCCCCATGCATCCCCTTGTCCATCAATAATTATCAGTTCGTCTTTCGTTCCACTATAATTATCACTTCATGTGTTATGTGCTATGCTTGGAGCATCTTGCTCTTAGTTTCCTTTTTAGTTTTCTTTAGCTTTGCTTGCTGTTCATAACAAGTTAGAACCCAGCTTTCTTTGTGTGGGAGAGAAACACGCTCCACTTCAACCTGGAAAACAACATAGGATTTTCATGCTTATCTTTGCTGTGTGTGTTCTTTGTCTTTCCATAGCTGCTGTCATATTTAGCTCTTAGTTTTCATGCTTTTCTTTTTAAAGAGCTTTTGTTTAGTTGGTTGCTGAACTCTCTTGAGTTTTCATATTTATCTTGTGAAGAGAGTTTGCCTGTTGCACTGAGTTGTGTGTCTTAACTTAAAGTAGGTAATTGAGGTTGCTATTTAATTTTAGTAGTAACTTGCAATAGTTTTGAGGTATTGCCATGAGTAATGTCTGAAATTTTGGTGTCAAGAGCTTTAGCCTATTAGTGATAGATGTCGTATTTTGGGCAATCCGTGTTTATTTTCGAAAACCTACAAATAGTTGAGAACTTTAGCTACTAAATGGATCACTAATCTTTGGAGGGATCGAATATTAGAGTACACTCACGTACCATGAGCCGAGGATGCGCAAGGATAACCAAACCCCCATCCACTCCTCCTCGGGGTACTTGTCTCTTTGTGAACCTCCTAATTAGATTGAGAGTTACCGATAATAAGTGCATGAGTTCTTCGGACTAATGTGAGTATTCGAAAGTTGACACTTCCACCTTGCCATATTTTTCTAGCCTCTTCGGTACCGTGCATTGCCCTTTCTCACCTCGAGAGTTGGCGCATATTTCGCCAGTGCATCCAAATCCTTTGCACGATATGCTCTGTCATCATAAGCCTCATTATATCCTTCCTCAAAACAGCCACCATACCTACCTATCAAGGCATTTCCATAGCCTTTCCGAGATACATTGCCATGCAACATCCATCTTCTCATGACTTGATCTTCATGTCATACTTGCTTTTTGATTGATCGATGAGCCACATGCTAGTTGGGCCTTACCCTAATCATTGCTACATGACGCGCTAGTATCATTGCATATCCTGCTACACTGGCAGAGGCATACATTTGCATACATCATGATAGTTTCATTTTCTTTATGTTGAGTACTTTTGTAAAGTGTGAAAGATCTTCTATACTTCTTGTAATAAATAGAGTGTTGCCCCTAAAGTGAGGAAAAGATCCCAAAGAGGACAAAATCAAAAGATCCCAAAGAGGACAAATGAGAGTTAAATAGAAAGAGCCATTGAGGCCACAAAAAAATAAAAAAAATATAGAAATAAGAGAAAAATAAATAAAAAGAGAGAAGGGGGCACACTACTATTCCTTTTGAGAGATCCACACTCGTACTCCATCTTATACCTTGTACTCCATAGAGATTATCATTCATGCATATAGCTATGTGGGGACCTTCACACTATAGAACTTGGCTTGTATATTCCAATGATGAGCCTCCTCAAAAGAGCTCTAGGTCTTCTTGAGCAAGCAAGTTGGATGCACCCCCACTAGTTCCATTGGAGAGCTTACCTTAGCTCATATGTGCATCCGTTGCATGGCAATCCCTACTCCTCACATAATATCTATCATTTGGCTTTCTCTCGCCTATGATTGTCCTCATTGATGTGAGCCTTTCACACCTTTTTTGTCTTCCCCCTTCATCATTTTTCTCTCTTTGCCATCCTAAGTGTTAACTTTCTTGCTTACGCTCATCCATTGCATGAGTGCTCAAAATATCGAAAGGGAGTGGATCATTTTGACTTGTACCTGGCTGACGGTCTGGGGATGAGTCAAGATAAGATTCCAAAGAAGACCAAGTGTGAAACTTTAGTAGATTAAGTTCTCAACAATACAAAAACTATGTTTTACTCTCTCGTATATCCCTATCCCCTTTCTTGCACGCAAACACCATTTGGAGACATTCGTGTCACGGACAGCGAGAGCTCTTGCACCTTTATGTTCTTATGTTGCTTGTTACAATGCTAATATAGACTCTTGCTTGTTATGACTTGAATTGAATTACATGCCTTGATTGCTTTACTTAAAAAGTTCTTATATGGTTGGTAGCATGTCACCACAAAAATTATGCTTGTTATCATTTACCTACTCGAGGACGAGCAGGAATTAAGCTTGGGGATGTTGATACGTCCAAAACGTATCTATAATTTCTGCTTGCTCCATGCCTCTTTTGTGTGATATTGCTATGATATTTATGCACTTCCATACACTTTTGATCATATTTGGACTAACCTATTAACTCAGTGCACCACAGTGCCAGTTCCTGTTTTCTGCTGTTTTTCTATTTCAGGTTTCCCCCATATTAAAAGTGCCCAAAAAATTCCGGGAAAAATACAGGAAAAATCAGCGTACAGGAAGCTTCGAGAAAAACCAAAGCAGGGCCAGAGGGGAGCCAGGGGTGGCCCAGGCGGCCACCCGGCGCGGCACCACCCCTCGCCGCGCCAGAGGGGCGCCTGGGGCCCCCTCTCCGCCTCTGGTGACCCCCCTTCGCATATATATTCCTCGCGTTCCGAAACCCTTGAGGACGGAACCCTTTTTCGCGATCTCGCCTCTGTTCCGCCGCCGCCGCGCTTCCAAGATCAGGAGCATCAGGAGAACTCTTCCCGGCACCCTGCCGGAGGGGAGAACCACCACCGAGAGCTTCTCCGCCACCATGGACGCTTCCCGGATGAGTCGTGAGTAGTCCACCTTGGACCATGGGTCCATGACCAGTAGCTATGTGATCTTCTCCTTCCCTCTTTGTTCTTCATGGTTTAGACCTCGTGAGCTGCCCTACATGATCGAGGCACATATGTAATCTTTATGCTGTTGCTCTGCTGAGTTTGCTGGGATTCGATGGATTATGAGATTATGTTCAGATAGTGTGTGAGTAATATATTTGATTCACCTCTTTTATATTTATGTTCTTGAGTAATTCTTGCATGTTCTCCGTTGCTGTTTATTGCTTTGGCCGAGTAGTAGGTAGTAACTCCAAGAGGGAACGTTATGCTTGATTGTGGGTTCATGCCCCTTGATGACTAGTTTGAGTGACAGAAACAAGAGTCTAGGGGATGTGCTGTTGCCACAAGGGGGAAAACAACGGTGCTTGTACTTGCGAGTGCAAAGATTGTTTACTTTAGGCAAAGTTCTTTTAATGTAGTTGTCTGTTGCTTTGAGTCTACACTTTGGGTGGGATTCGCAACTTAATACCAGCGAGATGTTCTGGATAGATATCTCAAGGTGGATGATTAGTAGTAGATGCAGATGGATTTCGGTCTACTTGCCTTGGCGTACCGCCCATGCTTTTGAGCCTCTACCTTTCCATGCAGCATAGTTAGCATTGGTTTGCGCACATAATCCTGTCAATTGCCCAGCTGTAATTTGTTTACCTCGCTTTGCTGTTTTATCGTCTTTTGGGAGAGAGACATCACTAGTGAACATCATGGGATCCCGGTCCATATTACCACCATTGATCACACCCGCTATTTACTTCCTGTTCTTATTTCCTAGTTGCAGTCATACCTATCATTATTATCTCTTGTGTTTGATCCTTTGTAAACGACAAGGCCGGAGGGATTGACAACCTCTCTGTACTCGTTGGGAGCAAAGTTATTTGTATCTGTGTGCAGGTCCTGTCAACCGCTAAGTTTCTGGCGCCGTTGACACCTTCTTGTCGACCCTCGGAGTCTCACGGGATTCGATCCTTGGTATCTTTGCCAAGGGAAACTTGCTGCTACGCTACATCTCAAACCTTCCACTTGGGGTAACCAACGAGGGGCGAGAAGCCATCAGCCCCCCACCCTTGAGAGTGGCCCCCCTGTCCTCTGGCTTGGCCCCGAAGTTTATCTCACGTTATTTCCTCCAAAAATATCTCCTGCGAAGGTTTCATTCCGTTTGGACTCCGTTTGATATTCCTTTTCTGCAAAACCCTGAAATAGGCAAAAAAATAGCAATCTGGACTAGGCCTTTGTGTTAGTAGGTTAGTCCCAAAAATGATATAAAAGTGAATGATAAAGCCCATTAAACATCTAAGACTTCATAAATAATAGCATGGAACAATCAAAAATTATAGATACGTTGGAGACGTATCAAGCATCCCCAAGCTTAATTCATGCTCGTCCTCGAGTAGGTAAATGATAAAGAAAGAATTTTTGATGTGGAATGCTAACCAATATAGTTTTTCAATGTCTCTCTTAATTATGGCATGAATGTTCAGATCTGAAAGATTCAAGATAAAAGTCTATATTGACATAAGAAATAATAATACTTCAAGCAATACTAACAAATCAATCACGTCTTCTCAAAATACTATGGCTAAAGAAAGTTATCCCTACAAAATCATATAGTGTTGTCTATGCTCCCTTTCTATCACACAAATTATTCATATCATGCACAACCCCGATTTCAGCCAAGAATTTGTTTTCATGCTCTATCTTTTCAAACCTTCGAACTTTCACGCAATACATGAGCGTGAGCCATGGACATAACACTATGGGTGGAATAGAGGTGGTTGTGGAGAAGACAAAAAGAGGGAGATAGTCTCACATCGACTAGGCGTATCAACGGGCTATGGAGATGCCCATCAATAGATATCAATGTGAGTGAGTAGGGATTGCCATGCAACGGATGCACTAGAGCTAAATATGAATGAAAGCTCAACAAAAGAAACTAGTGGGTGTGCATCCAACTTGCTTGCTCACGAAGACCTAGGGCATTTGAGGAAGCCCATCGTTGGAATATACAAGCCAAGTTCTATAACGAAAATTCCCACTAGTATATGAAAGTGACTAAACATGAGACTCTCTACAATGAAGAACATGGTGCTACTTTGAAGCACAAGTGTGGAAAAAGATAGTAGCAATTGTCCCTTTTTTCTTTTCCTTTTTTTGTGAGGTTAAAGAAATACTTGTGTTAATGTTTGTGATTCCCGTAGCATGCACGTATGGTCTCCTAACTATGTAACCAAATTAAAGAGCATTGTGTCTTGATTGTTCATCTTTGCATGAAGGTCGGGGGAGCGCGATGGTTAACTACTACCAACCTCCCCCCCTAGGAGCATGCGTAGTAGTACTTTGCTTCGAGGGCTAATAAACTTTTTGCAATAAGTATGTGAGTTCTTTATGACTAATGTTGAGTCCATGGATTATACACACTCTCACCGTTCCACCTTGCTAGCCACTCTAGTACCTGATACGTCCAAAACGTATCTATAATTTCTGCTTGCTCCATGCCACTTTTGGGTGATATTGCTATGATATTCATACACTTCCATACACTTTTGATCATATTTGGACTAACCTACTAATCCAGTGCACCCCGGTGCCAGTTTCTGTTTTCGGCTGATTTTGTATTTCAGGTTTTCACGTTACGAGAACTGCCAGGAAAAATCCAGAAAAATTATATAAAAAATCAGCGTTCCGGAACCGACCTTGCGCCCGAAGTACAGCTGGGGGGGGCCACCAGGGCTCGGGGCGCCCTGTGGGCGCCCCCCCTGGGCCGTGCCGGGGGGGTGCCTGGGCCCCCCGAAGCCCGTCCTATGCCCCCCTTTGGCATATATTTAGAGCATCCCTCGAAACCCTCGGGACGGGAACTCTTTTTCGCGATCTCATCTCTGTTCCGCCGCCGCCGCCGCTTCCAAGATCAGGAGCACCAGGAGAACTCTTCCCGGCACCCTGCCGGAGGGGAGGATCACCACCGGGAGCTTCTCCACCACCATGGACGCCTCCCGGATGACTTGTGAGTAGTCTCCCTTGGACCATGAGTCCATGACCAGTAGCTATGTGATGTTCTCCTCCCGTTCTTGTGCTTCACTAATTAGTCCTCGTGAGCTGCCCTACATGATCGAGGCACATATGTAATCCTTATGCTGTTGCTATGATGAGTTTGCTGGGATCCGATGGATTGTGAGATTATGTTCAGATTGTTCTTGAGTAATATATTTGATCTACCTCTTTTATATTTATGTTCATAAGTAATTCTTGCATGTTCTCCGTTGTTATTTATTGCTTTGGCCAAGTGAAACGTAGCGACTCCAAGAGGGAACGTTATGCTCGATTGTGGGTTCATGCCCCTCGATGACTAGCTTGAGTGACAGAAACATGAGTCTAGGGGATGTGCTGTTGCCACAAGGGGGAAAACAACGGTGCTTGTGCCCGCGGGTGCAAGGATTGTTTACTTTACGCAAAGTTCTTTTAATGCAGTTGTCTGTTGCTTTGAGTTTACACTATGGGTGGGGCTCGCAACTTAATACCAGCGAGATGTTCTGGATAGATATCTCAAGATGGATGATTAGTAGTAGATATTGATGGATTTCGGTCTACTTACTTTGGCGTACCGCCCATGCTGTGAACCTCAACCTTTCTTGCAATGTAGTCAGCATTGGTTTGCGTTCGTGGTCCTGTCAATTGCCCAGCTGTAATTCGTTTATCTCACATAGCTGTTTTATCGTCTTTTGGGAGAGAGACATCACTAGTGAACATCATGTGACTCCGGTCCATATTACCATCATTGATCACATCCGCTATTTACTTTTCGCTTTTACTTACTATTGCAAACACTATCTATCACTACTATCATTTTGCGTTTAATCCTTTGTGAACTACAAGGCCGGAGGGATTGACAACCTCTCTGTACTCGTTGGGAGCAAAGTTATTTGTATCTGTGTGCAGGTCCACGTTGATTGCTAATTTGCGCCGTTAGCAGTTGACACCTACTTGTTGAACCTAGGAGTCTCTGGGGATTCGATCCTTGGCATCTTTGCTAAGGGAAAACACTTCCACAACACTGCATCTTTCACCTTCCACTTGGGGTAACCAACGAGGGGTTAGAGGCCCATCAAGGAGTATTTTCTGGCGCCGTTGCCGGGGACTCCACTCTTCAGGATAGGGGAGTTGCATGCTATCTTTTACCTTTGCTTTTTAGTCTTGTTAGTTTGCCTTTCAGTTTTTGCTTTAGTATCCTTTATCAAAAAATTACAAAAAAAATAAAATTATTTTGCCTTCCTGTTAGTAGTCCTATCTGTTTAGCTAAACATGTTAGGATATGGTGCTTTGAGGGAATCAGAAGTCCTAGATTTCCATCAAAGGGTTGGACAAAATATGAAGAAGGCATGGGACAGAATTTCTGATGCACATAGGAGAACTATGCCTTGGATACCTATAAAAATTGTGCTTAGGAATTTTTACCAGGGTCTTTTTAAATGGTCTAAACACTCTCTTGATATTATAGCCGAGGGAGATTTCCTAGAGTGTGATGAAGCTAGAGCTCTTGAAATTATACATGGTCTATCTAGTTACTTTGTTTATGATCATAATTTTGATACTGTCATAGATAGACTTGCTACTATTGAAAAGAGAATGGATGCTCTAGACTTAATGAAGGTAGAGAAACCCAAACCCAATGAGAGAGATATTTTGGAAATAGATAATGATTGGGAGCCTCTTGTCAGGATTAGCATCTCTAATCAAGACTTCCTTGCTTATTGTGATATTGGATCTATGGTTTCTACTATGCCAAAAATTGTTCATGATTCTTTAAAATTTAACATGGATAGATTATCATCTTATCATGAACACACTAATGGAGATATTTCTGAAATCCAGGGAAAAATAAAAGATGTGCCAGTTAAATTCCTTAAAGGGATTGCAATATGGTTGATTTCTTCATCATGGAGGCAAACCAAGGAAATATAGTGCTTGGAAGGGACTTCCTTCGAGCGGTAAAAGGCTTCATTGATATAGGTAAGGGACAAATCCGCTTACGCGGGAAGGCAAAAGGTGTGTACCCCTTTCCTAGAAGGAACAAGAGTGAACTTGTTGAGGAACCTTATGAATCAATTTATAACTCCGATTATTATGATGGTTATTGATTCCTCTATGCATTATGCCTAGCTTAAAGGCATAAAAGAAAGCGCTTTTGGGAGGCAGCCCAATGAATAAATTTATTTTGCTTTTGTTGTGTCTTGATGTTATTTACTACTGTAGCATCATCATTGTATCTTTACTTTTCATATTTGTGCCAAGTATAGCCTCTGATTGCTAGAAAGTTCAAAAGTTGTGAGGTGCTGTCCAGGAAACAGATTCTGTCCTTGGATAAAAAAAATCGTATAAAATCACCAGATCATCTTTTTGGTCTGAATTTTTTCGACAGCGTTCTCTATATAATTGTCTTTTGTGCGTCTGTTCTGAGTTTTTTGATTTGAGTTGCAGAAGTATCCCGAACAAATCGATTAGTACCTGCTGTTCTGTTTTTCACAGATTCTGTCCTGTTTTGCCTTTCCTTCAGTTTGCAAACCAAGAGCTTGCTTTTTCTTTGCAAAAACCTTTTGGCAATCTTGAGAAACAGTAGAACTTCAAGAATATCTTTATTTCCAGCAAGTAACAATTATTTTATTAAGGGTACTAACCTCGCTAATCAGATTACGATGAGTTATGTATGAAGGGAGTTTTCAAGTGTGCGAGGGAAGATGATAAAAAGATTCAGGAGTGTCAAGCGCTCAAGCTTGGGGATGCCCCCGTGCACCCCCAAGAAATATTCAAGGAGACTCAAGCGTCTAAGCTTGGGGATGCCCCCGTGCATCCCCTTCTCCATCAACATTATCAGTTCGTCTTTCGTTCCGCTATATTTTTATCACTTCATGTGTTATGTGATATGCTTGGAGCGTCTTGCTTTTAGTTTTCTTTTTAGTTTTTCACAACGAGTCGGAACTCAGCATTCCTTTATGTGGGAGAGAAACACGCTCCACTTCTACCTAGAACATAACATAGAATTTTCATGTCTATCTTTGTTGTGTGTGTTCTTTGTCTTTTAATAGCTACTATCATACTCTGCTCTTAGTATTCATGCTTATCTTTCCAAAGAGCTTTTGTTTAGTTGGTTGCTTGAACTCTCTTTAATTACCATTCTCACCTTATTAAGAGAGTTTGCTTCCGTTGCATTGGTTAATATGTCTATGATAAGGATGCTACGTGCATAATGGTGCTTAGTAGTTCAGGTTTTCTTATGGTTAGTCTCAAATAGCTGGGGGATTCCCAATGTGTTATTGGAGTACCAACATGATTTGTTTGCCTATGATGTGGTATGGTTTAGTAATATCTTCCTTCGAGAATTTATTTTGATTGACTTGGCGTGTGCTCACGCATATTCAAGACTGTAAAGAAAGTCTGTCAAGCCTTGATGATCTTTTATTTCTGAGTAGCGATATAACCACCATGCCTGATTCAATATTGCTTTGTCGCTCTGCATGATTATGACCGTCATTGCTCTCTTAGCTGGTCGCTCCCAGTCTTTTGCTAACCTCCACCTGTACTAAGCGGAATGACTACTTGTGCATCCACATCCTTTTAAACCAGTTATGCCATATGAGTCCACCATATCTACCTATACATGGTATTTCACCGCCACTCCAAGTAATTTACATGTGCTACCATTAAAACCTTCAATCTTTGCAATATATAGCTCAGGGGAAAGTAGCTTAAAAACTATTGTGGTAAAGAATATGTTGCTTATGTATCTTATTTCTTATAAGTTGCTTGCTGAGCGGTAACCATGTTTCTGGGGACGCTATCAACTGTCACACTTTTGTTGAATATCATGTGAGTTGCTATGCATGTTCGTCTTGTCTGAAGTAAGGGTGATTTGCCGTGGGTTGAATGAATATGCATATTGTTAGAGAAGAACATTGGGCCGCCAACCAAAGCCATGTATCATGGTGGAAGTTTTAGCTTGGACTTAATCCTCAATCTCTTATGAGAATATGCTTATGCATTAAAGAGGAGTCCATCATCTATTTTCTATGTTGTCCCGGTATGGATGTCCTCAAGTTGAGATCTATCAAAAATGAGAAATCAAATGCGATTTATCTCTTTGGACCTTTGTACAGGTGGCATAGAGGTACCCCTTTGTGACACTTGGTTGAAACATATGTAATGCAATGATAACCCATGGAAATCCGAGCTAATTAGGACAAGGTGCGAGCACTATTGGTATTCGATGCATGAGGCTTGCAACTTATAGGATGTGTTATGCATGACACATATGAAGTACTACTACCGTTGACAAAATTGCTTCTATGTTTTTAAAATAAAAAGCTCTCGCACATAACCAGTCTTTTACTTTTATGTTGAGTCTCCACCTTCTTTTAAAAGCACCAACTACTGAGAGCATGATTGTCATTCTGAGTGTAATGTGCATTGTCCCAAAGTAGCATTGTCTTTTGCATGATTGTGATATCGTTTATTTTGAAATCATTGTATCTAGTCATCACTTAAACCTTGAAGGTGCCCCTGCATTTATGTTTTGCTTCACTAAAGGGGGCAAGCTAGATATCACTTTATCATATTTGCACATCATGCTCATTGCAAATCTTTTTGATGTTTCAGTTTCATATTGTAAAACTTTCAGTCGTTTGTGATTTTCTCATGAGGCAACTTAATTACTATAGAATCATTGTCTCAGTAAGCTTTTGTCATGTGACTATGAAAAGTCCTATATGGTTAATAGCATGTCACCACAGAAATTATTCTTGTTATCATTTACCTACTCGAGGACGAGCAGGAATTAAGCTTGGGGATGTTGATACGTCCAAAACGTATCTATAATTTCTGCTTGCTCCATGCCACTTTTGGGTGATATTGCTATGATATTCATACACTTCCATACACTTTTGATCATATTTGGACTAACCTACTAATCCAGTGCACCCCGGTGCCAGTTTCTGTTTTCGGCTGATTTTGTATTTCAGGTTTTCACGTTACGAGAACTGCCAGGAAAAATCCAAAAAAATTATATAAAAAATCAGCGTTCCGGAACCGACCTTGCGCCCGAAGTACAGCCGGGGGGGGGGACCAGGGCTCGGGGCGCCCTGTGGGCGCGCCCCCCCCCTGGGCCGCGCCGGGGGGGGCGCCTGGGCCCCCCGAAGCCCGTCCGGTGCCCCCCTTTGGCATATATTTAGAGCATCCCTCGAAACCCTCGGGACGGGAACTCTTTTTCGCGATCTCATCTCTGTTCCGCCGCCGCCGCCGCTTCCAAGATCAGGAGCACCAGGAGAACTCTTCCCGGCACCCTGCCGAAGGGGAGGATCACCACCGGGAGCTTCTCCACCACCATGGACGCCTCCCGGATGACTTGTGAGTAGTCTCCCTTGGACCATGAGTCCATGACCAGTAGCTATGTGATGTTCTCCTCTCGTTCTTGTGCTTCACTAATTAGTCCTCGTGAGCTGCCCTACATGATCGAGGCACATATGTAATCCTTATGCTGTTGCTATGATTAGTTTGCTGGGATCCGATGGATTGTGAGATTATGTTCAGATTGTTCTTGAGTAATATATTTGATCTACCTCTTTTATATTTATGTTCATAAGTAATTCTTGCATGTTCTCCGTTGTTATTTATTGCTTTGGCCAAGTGATACGTAGCGACTCCAAGAGGGAACGTTATGCTCGATTGTGGGTTCATGCCCCTCGATGACTAGCTTGAGTGATAGAAACATGAGTCTAGGGGATGTGCTGTTGCCACAAGGGGGAAAACAACGGTGCTTGTGCCCGCGGGTGCAAGGATTGTTTACTTTACGCAAAGTTCTTTTAATGCAGTTGTCTGTTGCTTTGAGTTTACACTATGGGTGGGGCTCGCAACTTAATACCAGCGAGATGTTCTGGATAGATATCTCAAGGTGGATGATTAGTAGTAGATATTGATGGATTTCGGTCTACTTACTTTGGCGTACCGCCCATGCTTTGAACCTCAACCTTTCTTGCAATGTAGTCAGCATTGGTTTGCGTTCGTGGTCCTGTCAATTGCCCAGCTGTAATTCGTTTACCTCACATAGCTGTTTTATCGTCTTTTGGGAGAGAGACATCACTAGTGAACATCATGTGACTCCGGTCCATATTACCATCATTGATCACATCCGCTATTTACTTTTCGCTTTTACTTACTATTGCAAACACTATCTATCACTACTATCATTTTGCGTTTAATCCTTTGTGAACTACAAGGCCGGAGGGATTGACAACCTCTCTGTACTCATTGGGAGCAAAGTTATTTGTATCTGTGTGCAGGTCCACGTTGATATTGCTAATTTGCGCCGTTAGCAGTTGACACCTAATTGTTGAACCTAGGAGTCTCTGGGGATTCGATCCTTGGCATCTTTGCTAAGGGAAAACACTTCCACAACACTGCATCTTTCACCTTCCACTTGGGGTAACCAACGTGGGGTTAGAGGCCCATCAGTACCGCACAACTTTCGCCGGCGCATCAAACCACCTTACACCCTTCCTCAAAACAGCCACCATACCCACCTATTATGACATTTTCATAGCCATTCCGAGATATATTGCCATGTAACTCGACCGTTCCGTTTATTATGACACATACCATCATTGTCATATTGCCTTGCATGATCATGTAGTTGGCATAGTATTTGTGGCAAAGCCATCGTTCATATTTTTATACATGTCACTCTTGATCATTGCACATCTCGGTACACCGCCGTAGGCATTCATATAGAATCATATCTTTGTTCTAGTATCGAGTTGTAAGTAAATAAAAGTGTGATGATCATTATTAGAACATTGTCCAATGTGAGGTTATGAATAAACAGGCCAAAAGAGTCTCCAAAAAAAAGAGAAAAGGATCTCCAAAAAAAAGAGGAAAAAAAGAGGGGCCAAAGAGCCAAAATAAAAAACGAGAGAAAAAGAGAGAAAGGATAATGTTACTATCCTTTTCCACACTTGTGCTTCAAAGTAGCACCATGTTCTTCATGATAGAGAGTCGCCTATGTTGTCACTTTCATATAACTAGTGGAAATTTTCGTTATAAAACTTGGCTTGTATATTCCAACGATGGGCTTCCTCAAATGCCCTAGGTCTTCATAAGCAAGCAAGTTGATGCACACCCACTAGTTTTCTTTTGAGATTGCATACACTTATAGCTCTAGTGCATCCGTTACATGGCAATCCCTACTCACTGACATTGATATCGATTGATGGACATCTCCATAGTCCATTGTTTTGCCTATTCGATGTGAGACTTTCTCCCTCCTTTTGTTTATCACCACCTTATATTCCACCCGTAGTGCTATGTTCATGGCTCATGCTCATGTATTGCGTGAAGAGTTGAAAAGGTTCAAGTACATGAAAGCATGAATACAATTTCTTGGCTGACACCGGGCTGGGCATGATTACTTTGTGTTGAGAAGAGGGAGCATAAAAAGACAATATGTTTTTGTAGGGATACCTTTCTTTAACCATATTAGTTTTGAAGCTTCGTAGCTTGCTTTTAGTATGCTTGAAGTATTATTGTTTTGATATTGGTAAACTTTTATTTTGAGTCGTAGAACATTCATGCCACAATAAAGAAGAACTACATTGATAAATATGATACGTAGCATTCCACATCAATAATTCCGTTTTTATCATTTACCTACTCGAGGACGAGCAGAAATTAAGCTTGGGGATGCTTGATAAGGCCCCAAAGCAAAAGAGTTGGGCCAGAAAAGTCCTGAGCCAACCACAGGGGTGGAGGGCGCGCCCTACCCTCCGGGACGGTGCTCCGTCCTTGTGGTTGACTCGTGGAACCCCCCCC
>LR738713.1:744634903-744651078 GCA_902687465.1 Secale cereale
CCCCCCCTTACTTGTTCTCGACGCCAAAAATTCCTATAAATATAGAAACCCCCGAAAAGAAACCTAGATCGGGAGTTCCTTCCCCGCAAGGCTCTGTAGCCACGAAAAACCAATTGGGAGCCTGTTTCGGCACCCTCCCGGAGGGGCAAACTATCACCGGTGGATATCTTCGTCATCCTAGCGGTCTCCATGACGAGGAGGGAGTAGTTCACCCTCGGGGCTGAGGTTTTGTACCAGTAGCTATGTGTTTGATCTATCTCTCTCGTGTTCTTGGTTTGGAATGATCTTGATGTATCGCAAGCTTTGCTATTATAGTTGGATCTTATGATGTTTCTCCCCCTCTACCTTCTTGTAATGGATTGAGTTTTCCCTTTGAAGTTATCTTATCGGATTGAGTCTTTAAGGATTTGAGAACACTTGATGTATGTCTTGCATGTGCTTATCTGTGGTGACAATGGGATATTCACGTGATCCACTTGTTGTATGTTTTGGTGATCAACTTGTGGGTTCAGTGACTTCGTGAACTTATGCATAGCGTTTGGCACACGTTTTCGTCTTGACTCTCCGGTAGAAACTTTGGGCACTCTTTGAAGTTCTTTGTGTTGGTTTGAATAGATGAATCTGAGATTATGTGATGCATATCGTATAACCAAACCCGCGGATACTTGTGGTGACAATGAAGTATCTAGGTGAAGGGTTTTGGTTGATGTGTGTCTTAAGGTGTTATTTTTGTACGAACTCTAGGGCTGTTTGTGACACGTATAGGAATAGCCAAATAGATTGATCAGAAAGAATAACTTTGAGGTGGTTTCGTACCCTACAATAATCTCTTCGTTTGTTCTCCGCTATTAGTGACTTTGGAGTGACTCTTTGTTGCATGTTGAGGGATTGTTATATGATCCAATTATGTGATCATTGTTGAGAGAACTTGCACTAGTGAAAGTATGAACCCTAGGCCTTGTTTCGAAGCATTGCAATACCATTTTTGCTCACTTTTGTTACTTTCTACCTTGCTATTTTTATATTTTCAGATTACAAAAACCTATATCTACCATCCATATTGTTGGGGAACGTAGTATTTTAAAATTTTCCTACGATCACGCAAGATCTATCTACCAGATGCATAGCAACGAGAGGGAAGAGTGTGTCTACATACACTCGTAGACCGGAAGCGGAAGCGTCAAGTGACGCGGTTGATGTAGTCGAACTTCTTCGCGATTCAACCGATCAAGCACCGAACGTACGGCACCTCCGCGTTCAGCACACGTTCAGCTTGATGACGTCCCACGAGCTCTTGATCCAGTTGAGCTTCACGGGAGAGTTTCGTCAGCACGACGGCGTGGTGACGGATATGATGTATCTACCGGTGCAGGGCTTCTCCTAAGTACTGCGATGGTATGACCGAGGTGTGTTTCTGTGGAGGGGGGCACCGCACACGGCTGGAACAATTCAACTTGTGTATTTGGGTGCCCCCCTGCCCCCGTATATAAAGGAGCAAGAGGGGAGGGCCGGCCGGCCTCCTATGGTGCGGCTAGGGCAATCCTACTAGGAATAGGATTGCAAACCTATTCCTAGTAGGAGTCCATCAAGAAGGAAGAGAGGGAAAGGAAAAGAGGGAGAGGTGGCGCCCCCCCCAATCCTAGTCCAACTAGGATCCCTAGATGGGGCGCCGGCCAGCCTCTATGGGCTGCCTCTCTCCTTTCCTCAAGGCCCACTATGGACCATCCCCCCTCGTAGGGGGTTCCGGTAACCCTCTCCGGCAATCCAGTTAAATCCGAAACTTTTCCGGAACACTTCCAGTGTCCGAATATAGTCGTCCAATATATCATTCTTTATGTCTCGGACATTCCGAGACTCCTCGTCATGTCCGTGATCTCATCCGGGACTCCGAACTACCTTCGGTACATCAAAACTCATAAACTCATAATACCGATCGTCATCAAACGTTAAGCGTGCGGACCCTACGAGTTCGAGAACTATGTAGACATGACCGAGACTCATCTCCGGTCAATAACCAATAGCGGAACCTGGATGCTCATATTGGCTCCTCATATTCTACGAAGATCTTTATCGGTCAAACCGCATAACAACATACGTTGTTCCCTTTGTCATCGGTATGTTACTTGCCCGAGATTCGATCGTCGGTATCTCAATACCTAGTTCAATCTCATTACCGGCAAGTCTCTTTACTCGTTTCGTAATACATCATCTCCTGACTAACTCATTAGTCGTTTGCTTGCAAGGCTTATTACGATGTGCATTACCGAGAGGGCCCAGAGATACCTCTCCGATACTCGGAGTGACAAATCCTATTCTTGATCTATGCCAACACCACGAACACCTTTGGAGACACCTGTAGAGCATCTTTATAATCACCCAGTTATGTTGTGACGTTTGATAGCACACAAGGTGTTCCTCCAGTATTCGGGAGTTGCATAATCTCATAGTCATAGGAACATGTATAAGTCATGAAGAAAGCAATAGCAGTAAAACTAAACGATCATAGTGCTAAGCTAACTGATGGGTCTTGTGCATCACATCATTCTCCTAATGATGTGATCTCGTTAATCAAATGGCAACTCATGTCTATGGTTAGGAAACATAACCATCTTTGATCAATGAGCTAGTCTAGTAGAGGCATACTAGGGACACTCTATTTTGTCTATGTATTCACACATGCACTAAGTTTCCGGTTAATACAATTCTAGCATGAATAATAAACATTTATCATGATATAAGGAAATATAAAATAACAACTTTCTTATTGCCTCTAGGGCATATTTCCTTCAGTCTCCCACTTGCACTAGAGTCAATAATCTAGTTCACACCGCCATGTGATTTAACACCGATAGTTCAGATCGTCATGTGATTAACACCCATAGTTCACATCGCCATGTGACCAACACCCAAAGGGTTTACTAGAGTCAATAATCTAGTTCACATCGCTATGTGATTAACACCCAAAGAGTACTAAGGTGTGATCATGTTTTGCTTCGTGAGAGAAGTTTAGTCAACGGGTCTGTCACATTCAGATCCGTATGTATTTCGCAAATTTCTATGTGTCTACAATGCTCTGCATGGAGCTACTCTAGCTAATTGCTCCCACTTTCAATACGCATCCAAATTGATACTTAGAGTCATCTGGATTTAGTGTCAAAGCTTGCATCGGCGTAACCCTTTACGACGAACTCTTTATCACCTCCATAATCGAGAAACATTTCCTTAGTCATCCAGTTACTATGGATAATTTTGACCGCTGTACAGTGATCTACTCCTGGATCACTATTGTACCTCCTTGTCAAACTCATGGCAAGATACACAACATGTTTGGTACACAGCATGGCATACTTTATAGAACCTATGGCTGAGGCATAGGGAATGACTTTCATTCTCTCTATATTTTTCTGCCGTGGTCTGGCTTTGAGTCTTACTCAACTTCACACCTTACAAGTCAGGCAAGAACTCCTTCTTTGACTGATCCATTTTGAACTACTTCAAAATCTTATCAAGGTATGTACTCATCGAAAGTCTTATCAAGCGTCTTGATCTATCTCTATAGATCTTGATGCCCAATATGTAAGCAGCTTCACCAAGGTCTTTCTTTGAAAAACTCCTTTCAAACACTCCTTTATGCTTTCCAGAAAATTCTACATCATTTCCGATCGACAATATGTCATTCACATATACTTATCAGAAAGGTTGTAGTGATACCACTCACTTTCTTGTAAATACAGGCTTCACCGCAAGTCTGTATAAATCTATATGCTTTGATCAACTTATCAAAGCGTATATTCCAACTCCGAGATGCTTGCACCAGTCCATAGATGGATCGCTGGAGCTTGCACAATTTGCTAGCACATTTAAGATTGACAAAACCTTCTGGTTGCATCATATACAACTCTTCTTTGAGATATCCATTCAGGAATGCAGTTTTGACATCCATTTGCCAGATTTCATAATCATAAAATGCGGCAATTGCTAACATGATTCGGACAGACTTAAGCATCGCTAGAGGTGAGAAAGTCTCATCGTAGTCAACTCCTTGAACTTGTCGAAAACCTTTCGCATCAAGTCGAGCTTTGTAGACAGTAACATTACCATCGGCGTCAGTCTTCCTCTTAAAGATCCATTTATTTTCGATGGCTTTCCGACCATCGGGCAAGTCAACCAAAGTCCACACTTTGTTCTCATACATGGATCCCATCTCAGATTTCATGGCCTCAAGCCATTTTGTGGAATCTGGGCTCATCATCGCTTCCTCATAGTTCGTAGGTTCATCATGGTCCAGTAACATGATTTCCAAAACCGGGGTGCTGTACCACTCTGGTGCGGAACGTACTCTGGTTGATCTACGAAGTTCAGCAGTAACTTGATCTGAAGTTTCATGATCATCATCATTAGCTTCCTCACTAATTGGTGTAGGAATCACTGGAACTAGTTTCTGTGATGTACTACCTTCCAATTCGGGAGAAGGTACAATTACCTCATCAAGTTCTACTTTCCTCCCACTCACTTCTTTCGAGAGAAACTCCTTCTCTAGAAAGGATCCATTCTTAGCAATGAATATCTTGCCTTCCTATCTGTGATAGAAGGTGTACCCAACAGTTTCTTTTGGGTATCCTATGAAGATTTACTTCTCCGATTTGGGTTCGAGCTTATCATGTTGAAACTTTTTCACATAAGCATCGCAGTCCCAAACTTAAAGAAATGACAGCTTAGGTTTCTCGTCAAACCACAGTTCATACGGTGTCATCTCCACGGATTTAGATGGTGCCCTATTTAACGTGAATGTAGCTGTCTCTAATGCATAACCCCAAAAGCGATAGTGGTAGATCGGTAAGAGACATCATCGATCGCACCATATCTAATAAAGTACGGTTATGACGTTCGGACACACCATTACACTGTGGTGTTCCAGGTGGCGTGAATAGTGAAACTATTTCACATTGTTTTTACTGAAGGCCAAACTCGCTAACTCAAATATTTTACCTCTACGATCATATCGTAGAAACTCTTATTTTCTTGTTACGATGATTCTCCACTTCACTCTGAAATTATTTGAACTTTTCAAATGTTTCAGACTTGTGCTTCATTAAGTAGATATACCCATATCTGCTTAAATCATTAGTGAAGGTCAGAAAATAACGATACCTGCCGCGAGCTTCAACACTCATTGGTCGGCATACATCAGTATGTGTGATTTCCAACAACTCTGTTGCTCGCTCCATAGTTCCGGAGAACAGAGTTTTAGTCATCTTGCCCATGAGGCATGGTTCGCAAGCACCAAGTGATTCATAATCAAGTGATTCCAAAAGTCCATCACTATGGAGTTTCTTCATGCGCTTTACACCAATATGACCTAAACGGCAGTGCCACAAATAAGTTGCACTATCATTATTAACCTTGCATCTTTTGGCTTCAATATTATGAATATGTGTATCACACGATCGAGATCCAACAAACCATTTTCATTGGGTGTATGACCATAGAAGGTTTTATTCATGTAAACAGAACAACAATTATTCTCTAACTTACATGAATAACCGTATTGCAATAATTATGATCAAATCATATTGATGCTCAACACAAACACCAAATAACACTTATTTAGGTTCAACACTAATCCCGAAAGTATAGGGAGTGTGCGATGATGATCATATCAATCTTGGAACCACTTCCAACACACATCGTCACTTCACCTTTAACTAGTTTCTGTTCATTATGCAACTCCCATTTCGAGTTACTACTCTTTAGTAACTGAACCAGTATCAAATACCGAGGGGTTGCTATGAACACTAGTAAAATACACATCAATAATCTGTATATCAAATATACCTTTGTTCACTTTGCCATCCTTCTTATCCGCCAAATATCTAGGGCAGTTCCACTTCCAGTGACCTTTTCCTTTGCAGTAGAAGCACTTAGTTTCAGGCTTGAGTTTAGCTTTGGGTTTCTTCACGGGTGTGACAACTTGCTTGTCATTCCTTTTGAAGTTCCCCTTCTATCCCTTTGCCCTTTACTTGAAACAAGTGGTCTTATTAACCATCAACAATTGATGCTCTTTCTTGATTTCTACCTTCGCCGATTTCAGGATCGCGAAGAGCTCGGGAATTACCTTCGTCATCCCTTGCATATTATAGTTCATCACGAAGTTCTAGTAACTTGGTGATAGTGACTAGAGAACTTTGTCAATTACTATCTTATCTGGAAGAATAACTCCCACTTGATTCAAGTAATTGTAGTACCCAGACAATCTGAGCACATGCTCACTGGTTGAGCTATTCTCCTCCATCTTGTAGGCAAAGTACTGTCAGAGGTCTTATACCTCTCGACACGGGCATGAGTATGAAATACTAATTTCAACTCTTGGAACATCTTATATGCTCCGTGGTGTTCAAAACGTTTTTGAAGTCCCGGTTCTAAGCCGTAAAGCATGGCGCACTTAATCTATCAAGTAGTCATCATACCGAGCTTTTGTCAAAAACGTTCATAACGTCTACATCTGCTCCTGCAATAGGTCTGTCACCTAGCGGTGCATCAAGGACATAATTCTTCTGTGCAGCAATGAGGATAATCGTCAGATCACGGAACAATTCCGCATCATTGCTACTAACATCTTTCAACTTGGTTTTCTCTAGGAACATATAAAAAATAAACGCGGAGCAACATCGCGAGCTATTGATCTACAACATAGATATGCTAATACTACCAGGACTAAGTTCATGATAAATTAAAGTTCAATTAATCATATTACTTAAGAACTGCCACTTAGATAGACATCCCTCCGGTCATCTAAATGATCACGTGATCCAAATCAACTAAACCATGTCCGATCATCACGTGAGATGGAGTAGTTTCAATGGTGAACATCTTATGTTGATCATATCTACTATATGATTCATGCTCGACCTTTCGGTCTCCAGTGTTCCGAGGCCATATCTGCATATGCTAGGCTCGTCAAGTTTAACCCGAGTATTCTGCGTGTGCAAAAATGTCTTACACCCGTTGTATTTGAACGTAGAGCCTATCACACCCGATCATCACGTGGTGTCTCAGCACGAAGAACTTTCGCAACGGTGCATACTCAGGGAGAACACTTATACCTTGAAATTTTGTAAGGGATCATCTTATAATGCTACCGTCGTTCTAAGCAAAATAAGATGCATAATAAGATAAACATCACATGCAAATCAAATATGTGACATGATATGGCCATCATCATCTTGTGCTTTTGATCTCCATCTCCAAAGCACCGTCATGATCACCTTCGTCACCGGCGCGACACCTAGATCTCCATCGTAACATCGTTGTCGTCTCGCCAACTATTGCTTCTACGACTATCGCTACCGCTTAGTGATAAAGTAAAGAAATTACATGGCGATTGCATTTCATACAATAAAGCGACAACCATATGGCTCCTGCCAGTTGCCGATAACATTACAAAACATGATCATCTCATACAAAACCGTATAACTCATCATGTCCTGACCATATCACATCACAACATGCCCTGCAAAAACAAGTTAGACGTCCTCTACTTTGTTGTTGCAAGTTTTACGTGGCTGCTACGGGCATAGCAAGAACCGTTCTTACCTACGCATACAAAACCACAACGATGTTTCGTCAAGTATGTGCTGTTTTAACCTTCACAAGGACCGGGCGTAGCCACACTTGATCCAGCTAAAGTGAGAGAGACAGACACCCGCCAGTCACCTTTAAGCAACGAGTGCTCGTAACGGTGAAACCAGTCTCGCGTAAGCGTACGCGTAATGTCGGTCCGGGCCGCTTCATCTCACAATACCGCCGAAGCAAAGTATGACATGCTGGTAAGCAGTATGACTAGTATCGCCCACAACTCATTGTGTTCTACTCGTGCATATCATCTACGCATAGACCTGGCTCATGATGCCACTGTTGGGGAACGTAGTATTTTAAAATTTTCCTACGATCACGCAAGATCTATCTACCAGATGCATAGCAACGAGAGGGAAGAGTGTGTCTACATACCCTCGTAGACCGGAAGCGGAAGCGTCAAGTGACGCGGTTGATGTAGTCGAACTTCTTCGCGATTCAACCGATCAAGCACCGAACGTACGGCACCTCCGCGTTCAGCACACGTTCAGCTTGATGACGTCCCACGAGCTCTTGATCCAGTTGAGCTTCATGGGAGAGTTTCGTCAGCACGACGGCGTGGTGACGGATATGATGTATCTACCGGTGCAGGGCTTCTCCTAAGTACTGCGATGGTATGACCGAGGTGTGTTTCTGTGGAGGGGGGCACCGCACACGGCTGGAACAATTCAACTTGTGTCTTTGGGTGCCCCCCTGCTCCCGTATATAAAGGAGCAAGAGGGGAGGGCCGGCCGGCCTCCTATGGTGCGGCTAGGGCAATCCTACTAGGAATAGGATTGCAATCCTATTCCTAGTAGGAGTCCATGAAGAAGGAAGAGAGGGAAAGGAAAAGAGGGAGAGGTGGCGCCCCCCCAATCCTAGTCCAACTAGGATCCCTAGATGGGGCGCCGGCCAGCCTCTATGGGCTGCCTCTCTCCTTTCCTCAAGGCCCACTATGGACCATCCCCCCTCGTAGGGGGTTCCGGTAATCCTCTCCGGCAATCCAGTTAAATCCGAAACTTTTCCGGAACACTTCCGGTGTCCGAATATAGTCGTCCAATATATCATTCTTTATGTCTCGGACATTCCGAGACTCCTCGTCATGTCCGTGATCTCATCCGGGACTCCGAACTACCTTTGGTACATCAAAACTCATAAACTCATAATACCGATCGTCATCAAACGTTAAGCGTGCGGACCCTACGGGTTCGAGAACTATGTAGACATGACCGAGACTCATCTCCGGTCAATAACCAATAGCGGAACCTGGATGCTCATATTGGCTCCTACATATTCTACGAAGATCTTTATCGGTCAAACCGCATAACAACATACGTTGTTCCCTTTGTCATCGGTATGTTACTTGCCCGAGATTCCATCGTCGGTATCTCAATACCTAGTTCAATCTCGTTACCGGCAAGTCTCTTTACTCGTTCCGTAATACATCATCTCCTGACTAACTCATTAGTCGTTTGCTTGCAAGGCTTATTACGATGTGCATTACCGAGAGGGCCCAGAGATACCTCTCCGATACTCGGAGTGAAAAATCCTATTCTTGATCTATGCCAACACCACGAACACCTTCGGAGACACCTGTAGAGCATCTTTATAATCACCCAGTTACGTTGTGACGTTTGATAGCACACAAGGTGTTCCTCCGGTATTCGGGAGTTGCATAATCTCATAGTCATAGGAACATGTATAAGTCATGAAGAAAGCAATAGCAGTAAAATTAAACGATCATAGTGCTAAGCTAACTGATGGGTCTTGTCCATCACATCATTCTCCTAATGATGTGATCTCGTTGATCAAATGACAACTCATGTCTATGGTTAGGAAACATAACCATCTTTGATCAATGAGCTAGTCTAGTAGAGGCATACTAGGGACACTCTATTTTGTCTATGTATTCACACATGTACTAAGTTTCCGGTTAATACAATTCTAGCATGAATAATAAACATTTATCATGATATAAGGAAATATAAAATAACAACTTTCTTATTGCCTCTAGGGCATATTTCCTTCACATATTACACTTGTATCACCATATCTTGCCGAACTAGTGCACCTATACAATTTACCATTGTATTGTACTACTAGGAAAAGGCCTACTAATGGCGCACCTAATTTGGCCATTAATGGCGCATTAGTGGTGCGCCATTAGTGCCACGCCATTAGTATATTTTACTAATGGCGCACCTCTGGTGCGCCATTAGTATCTGGTATACTAATGGCGCACCACAGATGCGCCATTAGTATGCACAGTAGTGCGCCATTAGTATGCCTCCCAGGGGGGCATGTGTACCCAGGTGCTTTGGCATACTAATGGCGCACGCCAGCAAGATGCGCCATTAGTAATTTCGGCATAGTAATGGCGCACTGTCTGATGATGCGCCATTAGTATCCTTTGGCATACTAATGGCGCACTGTGATGTGATGCGCCATTAGTATGAATATTAGGTTTTTTTTATTATTATTTTTCTGTTTTTTTGCACAGATTACAAAATGTATAATTGGACAGAATATAGACAGCACACATCAACAACAAATTCATCGAATACAATAGAAGATTAGTCTCTGAATACAATTCATCATATTAGTCTCCGAATACAATTCATCATATTAGTCTCCGAATTGAAAAGACCGAACAAAGATAGAACAATATATTACAAGTCTCGAGACCGCGAGTACCGAGTTTGTCTTCACATTACAAGTCGATATCGATCATCTAAACTACTATCACATAGAAGAGAGCTGCGGTCATCACGATGAGCATCATCACGATGAAACTCGTCTTCATCCGGTTCCTCCAACGCTCCCTCCCCTCTCCCGCTAGATAGCAGGCGTATCTAGATTCGGCCTCGGCCCTAGTGGTGTACCCTTTGTAACTGTTACCGCTCAATCGGTGAACCTGTCTCCGACACTCCTCCCAGTCGTCGTAGACTCCGGGAACCTAACCCTTGTACACGACATACGACGGCATCGCTATGCACTAGCCAAACGAAACGTTAGTACCAATTCACAGACAATACATAAGCAATATATAAGTATACAACAGAACGATCGAAAGAGAAAAGCAGGACATTAATAGCATCGATTACATCTAAGTTGAACGACTCTCGAAACCAAAGAGACATACTACAAGTTCATTAAAGTTTAATTACAACATGAGCTAATCGATGTTTCAGAACTAGACATAGCATCACTGCTTTCGACTCGACTCAAGGGACCGGAGCGTGGATGAAGCCGCCGTCTATTGTGGGAGTCATGAAATCACAGGCGTTGTCAGCCTGCATTTGTAGCATTGTGTCGATGTCACTGTTCGACGGTTGATTTCTGAGGTAGAACTGCCCGGAGGTACGAAGGACATCTTGATGGATGATTTCCGCAAACTCCGACTGGATGCGAAAGAATTCTTGTCTGATGTCCGCGTCCTGGATTGCCGACACGCTCGCGGCCCAATCTTTGAGTTTACTCGGTAGCAGAAGTTGATGATGGTCCCGTACGATCGCCCACATGTGATGGATGGCGTAGTAGGCACCCTTCTGACCGCCAGGCGGCTGCTTGACGCAGTAGAACGTCGTATTGTGGGAGAACACGTGCTTGCCGGTCTTACGAATAGGCCTGGTGAAGGTGCCTCCAGATTTGGCGTAGCCGGGGAGAACATCATCAAGAACCTTCTTGACATTTGTGTAGTCTACGTTCGACTGACGGTCCGGGTCGAAATACGTGGCCATGGAATATTTGGGGCTTAGGAGGATGAGCGTGCAATGTGTGTCACTGCAGAAAACACGGAATGTTAAAAGAAGAACGATCGAAATCTAAGAATTCATATGTTACGGGGCGGTTGAGGCGGAGGACTTACTCGGGAAAGTAAGGCACGAGGAAGTTATCCTTATCTCGGTTTGCCAGAATGACGCCTTCGAGGTAAGAACTCGCGACTTGCCGGTCCCCAGCGCTGCCCAAGATCTTGGCACGCATGTAGAAGGGGTCGACTATCATGATGTCCAGGGTCTTGTCGCGAATGATCTGCATCTCCATACTCAGCGAAAATAGCCGAACGAAGGTGTAGTGCAGCGGAAGAAGGTTCAACATAGCGTGGATGTCATCAAACCGCAGGACGATCGTACCCCCGATGGAGTTATCCACAAAGCCCTTGCCCTCTGGCACCTTGGCCGCGAAAACCGGGTATGCCACATTCTTCTCTCTGAGACGCTGCTTCTCCAAAGAAAGAACACTGTCATGCAGACTCCGCATAGCACCGGTTGCAGCATCGAGCATACTTCTCGGTAGCATCGGCCTACCCGCCACATGCACCCTCCTCATTACATCCTCAGGTGAAGGTGGCCCGTCCTGAGAACGGATCGTACTCGGTGCCGGCTGGCTCGCACCCTTGTTAGTTTTTCTTTTGCGTGCCTTCTTCTTCTCCTGAATTGGGACCGAGTTCTGCTCACAGACCGCCTTCTTGAGTGTGTTGGGGCTGATAATATTTCGCACCTCGCCTATCTGAGGCTCGGTGAAGTCGGCAGCTGGAGGCGTCTCCTGAGAGCTGAACGACAGACGACGCCTGTTGCAACTTGGCTTCTCCGCGGTACCAGCTAGATCGCGCACGTCTTTTGTTGGGTTGGGTTCTTGAGAAGGAGGCCCCATGAAGTCGCCACCGTACCCATGATCGGCAAAGTATTGATCGACGTTGCCGAATGTATCGTCGTCATCATCGTTCTGATCCTGTGCCATATGCATGTTTGGATCCAGTGGCATAGGGATGTCCGGCACTGTTGCGGCGGTCTTGCCATGGGGACGACTTGGCGCCGGCACGACTAGCGGTGTTGTCTTTGGGGTGGTGTCCCCCGCCCCCAAACGAATCTGGCTCTTCGGCCAAAGCAGGGGCCAGCTCAGGCAGGCGCTGAGGGTCATCACGTCATCATCATCGGCCCCGATGGGTCGAATCGGAGGTAACACCTCGTCGCAGCCTGGCAGCACCCGAAACAGTTGAACCCTAAACAAGTTGGGTGGCATCTGGGTACCGTGGAACAAGGGGTTGCCCGTTTGAACGATTTTGCCCTTGGCGACATCGACCAACTCGTTGTTCACGAAGTGCAGGAGAGTCAACGGAATGTCGGCGGCGCCCTGCGAAAACATGTAGGGCGTCAGGGATGCCCAGTCAAAGGCAAGGAGATGAAGTCCTCGGCCGAGAGAGGCTTAATTAGTTACCGTGATGATGGCGTCGAGCTCGGCTAATGTCGAGGCACCGCCAACGGCGGGCGTGCAGTTGACGGAGGGGCCGCTTGCTGCAGAGGTGCCGGCCGGCGTACACCCGGGTGCATTAAGCTCTCGTGCCGGCGTCGGAGACACCAATGCCGCCTCCGCCGGAGACACCAATGGCCCCGCCATCGCGTTCTGCGAGTTGCTGGCCGTGAAGCTAGGAATCGGGGGCAGCCCCTGTTGGCCGCCCGCAATCCACGCACTCAACCCCTCGATCAAGGTAGGCACAATGGCGGTGATCGTCGCTCCGAGCTGTTGTTGCACTTGCTCTTGGACAATCTCCGGAATCCGCGCCACCTGTGCCTTGAGTTCTTGAACCTCGCGCGCCTGGCTTTCCGAGCTGGTCTTTTTCTCCTTTCGCCCACCAGCGTTATAGTATGACGACCATTTTGTCGACAAGCCTTTGCCGGCCACACGACCAGCTGACGTCGGCTTACTGAGCTTATCCTTGTTCTTCATTACATTCAACGCCCTATTTAGAGTCGTGTCCCAAGGGTTGCTCTTAGTCGACCCCGCGCTACTGCTTTCAGTCGCCTGCGGAAGGAATGTGAATCATTTAGAAATTTGGCTTCATTAATTAGAATGCAACCATATGGAGCTAATTACGCGGGGGTGTATTCCCTACCAGAACAAGCTCAAGCGCCCTGGTCTTCGGATCCGTGGTAAGCTCCTTTGTTTTCGGGTCCTTCTTGTACCGGGCCCTGACAAAGTTCCTGGTCTGCTTGTCACCGTATTTATCGAAGAGGGGCGGTAGGCCTTGCTCGGCACGGTCCGCCTCCTCCTTGTCCCATATAGGCTCCGCCACTCTGTAACCGCCGGGACCGAGTGTGTGTTCCCCTAAGTTCAGCTCCCGCATTTCTTTCCCCCACTGACTTGATTCGGAGGTTGCGGTGCTCGAGCACTTGATCTTGAAGTCATTGTAGTCATCTTCGGTGATCGAAGGATTTTTCTCATTGATCTTCTCATAACTCTCACCTTTCTCGATCATTCTCTTCACCGTGCTTTTCCAAGTAGACAGGGCCGTACTCATCTTCGTGAGGGCAGCATTGTTCACTTCATTCCCTTTGAGGCTTGTGTTTTCAAATTGAGCGGGGAACTTGTATCGTTCGTGTAGCTTCGTGAAGAGGAGGTTGCGCAAATTCCCTCGGTCAGGATGCCTCAGGTTCTCGGTGTTGATCGAGACGGTGCTCCGGAGAATGCACCTGAGCTGAAGCGAGTACCCCTTGACTATTCATTCGGGCGCCGTTGGATTCCCGTCGGAGTCCACTTCAGTAACTTCCTCCTTGAGGGTGCGGAGCACGGTCGGGCGCCGGTCCTTCCGTTGCCTCTTCGGTTGGCTGCCATCTGTGCGTGCGCCGCCATCATCAGTGGTGGCATCCTCGGCGGCACCATCAGTGGTGGCATCAGTGGGGTCATCCTCGGCGGTACCATCAGTGGTGTCAGGATCGGTGGGGAAGGCGGCGTCCTCATACAAGTGAGGTTGTTCCTCCATCTCCTGGGACAGCTCCCAGAATGCCTTGCCGCACGAACCGCTGGCCTCATCGTTGTTGGCCATGTTTCTCTCTAAATAGGAATAAAGTTTGGTCAAAAAGTTGGTTATTGTCAAGGAACAAGATCATGGTCTCATCATTTAGGGTTTGTCGACACCGAGGCATCCTAAAAGCTAAGCTTTTATAATTGAGGGTTTTTCGACGCCGAGGCACCCTAAAAGCCTAAGCTTTCATCATTTCGGTTTTTATCGACACCGAGGCACCCTAAAAGCCAAGGTTTTATAATTTATGGTTTGTCGACACCGAGGCATCCTAAACGCTAAGCTGGGAAGGAGAATTCTAAGTTGGGCCTAATCACTTGGCTGTATTGCCGCCTATGGTTTAATGCAGGTAGAATAAAGGGGCACTTGATCCTACTTAATTAACTACTAAGATACCCCGGCCCATGCATTAGTCATAAGTACCCTATATGTCCTATTTTTTGCAAAGTCATGCTAAAATTCACGGAAAATTTCAGCATGACCTTTGCTGAAAATAGGACATATGGAGTACCCGAATTTGCCGGAACGGAAGTTAATCGACATTCCAGCAAACTCAAGGGCCTCTCGCGGTACCTGCAAAATCATTATCCCCGCCTAATGAAGTCGCCAATGGGTCATTTCAGAAGATCACAAGTAGCATCATCACAAGTACAACATCATGACAAGTACAGTAGCAACAGCAGTGAATACAGGCATAATAGCAGCATCAACAGTTAAGAAAAAGTTGCAGAAGCTTGTAAAACAATAGTTTGAAGTTCAAATATTTACAACAAGGAACCAAATACATGACCACCATTATTATCATTGTGCTAGTGTGACATACAAGTAGTACTAGTGTACATGAAAAAAAAAACCTAAAACCTAAAGCATTACGAGAACCTTGAAGGTTGAAAGACATGAAACAAGAGCTCATGAACCAAAAGAATAAGAAACTGCAATGGTATAGCCAAGGAATAAGAATGACAAGATTCGGACAGCACTCCGTCTGAAAATGGAAGGAATTAACAAGAACTTGAGAAGATGGAATGATAGTTGATGAAAACAACAACATACTGCCTCCGAAACAATTAAAAGAATGTCACAAGGTGTAAGAAAGATTTAGACAGCACTCCGGTTAAAAAGATAGGCAAAAACTAGATAAGATGATGGAACTTGAATGAAGAATACAACACTCCGGTTAAATAGATAAACAAGGAAAGAACATGATCTCGATAAAAACGAGATGATGGTTTGGAGAGAGCAACATCACAATGCCTCCGGAATGAAAGAATAACATACAAATCGATGAAAGACTTGAACGGAGAAGAAAATGACAACATCTCTCAAAATTGAATTTGAAAGAGCATCCTTACGAAGAAGGTTGAACAGAGTTGTTGGAATTCAACAACGAAAACGAATAAGCTCGTTGTGGGCTTATGGAAAATATCTTTAGATTGGATTGAGATCAACAAGGAGACGATAAACTTATCTCACCGGAATGACAAATGAAGAACTTGGGTCATTTATAAGCACCATAATACACTACTAGAAAAAAGCTTATTAGTGGCGCACCACTTTTGGGTATTAGTGGCGCACCTCTGGTGCGCCACTATTACCACGCCACTAGTAATGTGTATTAGTGGCGCACCAGAGGTGCGCCATTACTAATCCAGATATCAGTGGCGCACCACCTGGTGCGCCACTACTAAGTATAAGGGTGCGCCACTGATATTTTTTCAGAATTTTTTTTTTCAAAATTTTTTTTTTTTTCAATTTTTTTTTTTTT
>LR738713.1:744652088-744669997 GCA_902687465.1 Secale cereale
AACTATATTAGTGGCGCACCACACCCACGGTGCGCCACTACTATTTTTGAATTTTAAAAAAAAATATTTATTCCAAAAAAAATAGTTTTTCAAAAAAAAAAAATTCAAAAAAAAAAACTATATTAGTGGCGCACCACACCCACGGTGCGCCACTACTATTTTTGGACCACCATGCCCAGCCTTACCAGTGGCGCACCTTGTCCTGGTGCGCCACTGGTAAGCCTGGGCATGGCTGGTTACTGTTCAAAAACATAGTAGTGGCGCACCCCACACCTGGTGCGCCACTAGTAATGTCACTATTAGTGGAGCACCTGTTTGTGGTGCGCCACTGCTATATAGTAGTGGCGCACCACATCTCTGGTGCGCCACTAACAGTGATATTACCTATAGCCTTTTTTCTAGTAGTGATAGCAGCAATTCTCAGGGAAAGCTTTTAGGTGAAATACAACCCAAGATAACTCCAAGAGATAAAAATGAGGGGTTGAAAGGGTCTCCTAAAGAAAAAGAAATGATGGTTTTAAATATCTCATTCTTGATAACTCGTGAATCATGAAACATGAAGGAATTGTCAAGAATGACATAACACCATCTGAAAAGATAAGGTAGAAAGAATTGCACTTGGAAAGCATGATGAAGAATGCTTGAGCTCGAACAAGAATCTTGATGAAGACTTCGAGGATGAATTAAAACATGATGAACCACCATGAAGAACTCCGGTAATGAAAGCACGAGAAGTGAAAATTGAAAGGAATAAGATTCAAGGCCTGCGATGAATTAGGTGGAGGTTTGAAAGATAACTGAAATAACTTGGAGCTCCGAAAAACAAGATGAACAACTTAGAACCGAGAATAAGATATGATGAACAAGCTCCAGACAAAAGAATTAAATCACCTTGAAGGAATAAGAATAAGAATTATGTCATGCATCTCCTTCAGCAATTAAATTGATGACAACCAAGGATTTGGCATACTACTTATTCTCGTTGGAAAGGATTAAGAGAGATCTAGTACAACCTCGGATAATTATTTAACGAACCACCGGTAGGATTATGAAAAGAACAAATGAATTGATACGATAACAAGGAAGAGTAATCTTGAAAGAACCACCGTAAAAATATGGAGACGAACGAAGAGACATCAATGAAGAATATTTGGAGGACGAAGTCGAAAACTGAGAACGAAGAAATATTCTGAAATGATGGCCTTCGGAGGAACACAAAGAAAAGAATTCATGAAGAATCTTGAGAGAACGGGCCAAGATTTAAGAGAAACACTTGTCCAGTCTTCAAATGTTGAGAATGAAGACGAGAAATGCCATGAAGAATTGTTTAACACTCCGGAAAGTAGAATTAGAAGGTTGAACCAATGATGAAAAAGAATTTGAAAGCGGTCCTGAAGAAGGACTGTGACTGATGGAAATCATTCTTACGTCACACTTGAAAAGAATTTGAGTATAACTCCAGAAAATTAGAAGAGTCAGGTAAGATCCTGGGAAAAGACCTGTGGGTTAGGGCCCACTCAAAGAAAATCACCGTTGAAAAAGATTGCTTAAGAGATATTGCACCGGTTGAATTAAATGGCTTGAATAAGATAACAACCTCAAAATAGTTTGAACGGATTAAGAATGGAATTATGAATCTTCAGCACTCCGGATATGAATAGCAAGAGGAGAATGATTAATTGGTGCACCGGAATAAGAAAGCATTGTGAAAAGAGGAAAAGGATAAGATCAACACCAAATTCTTGAATTACATCCACCGGTAGAATAAACGAGAAAGGAGAAAAGATGAACTTGAAGCTCTCGAGCATCTTCACGATAAATCACCGGATAAGAACATTGAAGGAAGAATGAAGAAATATCACATGAATAAAATGGATACTTCATCTGAGAATTTCTGACTCCAAGAAGAAGAAGGGTGGGAGGGTGGGGAAACAAAGACAACTTGAGACGAACAAAATGGACACCGGTTGAAAAGAATTAACATGACCACCTTGATGATCAAGAAGGATTAGCACTCCCATAGAAATATGAGAATACCGATTAGGAAAAAGGTATGGAATCAACATTTGACATCGAAGCAACTCGAATACCAGAATCAAAACAAAAACAAAGGGTAGATGTTGCAGAAGAATCTTCACAATATCATCCGAACAGAGAATTGAACGAATGAATTCCGTAGGTACATCAACTCGCCGAGAAGCCACTTGGAGAACAAAAAGAAAATAAAAAGGAACAAGGATCAGATAGAACAAATACAAGATAGAAGTTTCGTTCGACATCTTTGTGCTGAAAGCTCATGGAACGTGTTACAAAAGGGTTTTGCAATCCCTGGATCAGCATAGCCAAGGACCCTTTAAGATGCAACTCCCGATCAGAACAAGTCCATAAAACCACTTCACTCAATGTAGAACCCCGAACTTCATATCGAGCATCCGTTGGAAGAATGCCTAGAACTACTAGATGAACCCACCTATAGATTTCCGAAAGTTTCCAGTTATGCAATCAGGTGTTGGGGATACACGGGAAGCACCGCGCAATCAACTCTAAACCTACATCCAGGTGTATCCATCCTTCAACACATAACCAGTCTTTCTCGGAAACTGTTTACCTCGGACCTTCGAAAAGCATCCACTATAACAAGCTATGGCAATACTCTCGAACTATCTCCCCAGTACTGGGTGATGTCGGGGTTATCTTGCCACTGGCCGTATAGGAGAGATTTTCGATGTCGGCCGTCTTAAGTATTTAGTACTGCCGCGATATGCTTGTGTCAATGATACCCCGAAGCTCAACTCCCCGGGAACAGGAGGCATCGAGAACAATATCCTTGTCACAAGAACATCGAAACAATCCCAGAATACTCGCGGGATTCCTAAAAAAAATTTGTGCAATTTTTGAAAATAGACGAGGCAAGAGTAATCGTCAGGAGTCCTCACCAGAATGAAAGGGGATGAGGAGCAAAAGAAATCCTACTCTCCGATATATATATAGGACTCAAAACATTTTCAAGTGTGTGCCTAGACTCAACCGTCAACGATTCGATCAATCAGTGGGGGCTTCTAGGTCGGAGAAGGCTCTGATACCAACTTGTAATGCCCAGGATGGGACTATACCTCCTACGTGTCGAGGCACGACTTAAAGGTATAAGCCCATCCTAGAATGATCTCAAGTTTGGTATCTTTGCACGACTCATGTAAAAGAGGGATTAAATTGCAAAAGAGATAGTTGGCTTACACTCGCCACTTCACACAATAATACATAAGCAATACAACATTCAAAACATCACAGCCCATCTAAGGGTAAGATCCAAAAGAAAGATACCAAAACAACATAAAGCCACAGGTCAGGATCGAATCCTAGTAGAAACCACTACTGATCGTCGAAACGTCACAAACATACGGCCACTCTCTTCATTGAGCTCCGGTGAAGAACTGATCCAACTCCTGCATCAAACTCGGCTGAACCTGCATCTGGTGTGGAGAAGTAACTGTGAGCCACAGAGGACTCAGCAATCCCGTTCCCGGGTAACAAGACTATTTAAGCCTTGGGTGTGGACAAGGCTGAAGAAAGGATATGAGGTGAAGGAAAAACAAGAGTCTGCAGCAGCAACTAGCACTAACTTACGTAATAGAGAGCGAGAAGAGAAAGCCTCGGTCGAGAGATGATCACGAAGTGATCCTAACTAAAGCCGGTCAAACATAAGCCCACCGTGTTCAACTCCTGAATCCCTATTCGGAAATTGACAGTCACGGTACACACGCTGGTAGTGTATTGAAACATTGTGTCAAGTTTTCTACAACCGGATATTAACAAGCTCCCATCTGCCACATAACCGCGGGCACGGCTTTCGAAAGTTCAAACCCTGCAGGGGTGTTCCAACTTGACCCATTACAAGCCCACGATCCGCGAAGTCGCAACTCCATAGGTGGGAAGACCCGAGTATTCTCGGAATCCCGTGCTCAAGTTAAACCGAACTAAGGTAAGGCTAATCCAGCAAATCCTCCCGGCGTGTCGACACCCTGATAGTAGCCGCGCGTATCTAAGTCTCAGGACACGACCGGATGGGCGATTCTACAGGACCCAATCCTCGAGTTTCCCCGTGGTGGTTCCCGCAGAACCCCCGTTTGGGACCAACACCATCGGCACTGGCCCCCCCTGCTATGTAGAATTAGGAATCCTCGAGGGAGCGACCCCCTATGCAAATTTAATTAATTAATTAAGTTGTTATTATGAGGCAAATAGTACCAAAAGTTGGGACTTGCTGGAAAAGACTTAGCACTTAGCGGTTTATCAAGGGGGTCCCATACACCCCAACCGTGTTAGGAACGCATAATCAAGGAACATAACACCGGTTTATACGGTTCCTAACGGCATGAGTGGAACAAAACACCAAGCAAAAGGCTTAGCCTTCCACCCTGCCAGTATATAGATGATTTCATTTTAAGCATTTATATAGTGTGATATAACCCAACCAAACTTCAACATGAAGCAAGCATCTTCAATCTTCACCTGCAAGTAACAATGCTATAAGAGGGGCTGAGCGAAGCGTACTTAGCCAAGCAACGGTTTGCATAGGTAGGGTGGTTAAACAGGTTCATGGTTACAAGTAGGAGGCTGACAGGAAAGACATGGGCATCGAGGCAAAACTATAGAGCGGAAATACTAGCAATAGGCAAAATTAGTAGTGGTATCCGGGTTCGGTCATCTTGCCTGGGATTCCACAAGGGAGAAGAACGGATCCATGAAGCAGAAGGAGCAACAGTCGAGCGAATCCTCACAACTCCGGAACGAAACCGAAGCTAACAAGAGAAGCAACCGGAAAGAAGCAAACAACACGGTAAACACACATATCATAAACATGGCATACGATGCACAAGCAAGCATGATGCATGTCCGGTTTAAATATGCATGGCATGGCAAAGTGCACAAACAAATACTACAAGTTAAGTGGAGCTCAATATGCAACGAGTTGCATATTGACGAAACACCACATTAATTATTTAATTGACTCTCGTTTATTTACAAGACAAGATTAAATGTTTTTAACATGGCAAGAGGTGAAGCATAAAGAAACTACACTATTAAGACATTTTAAATGAGGCCGGAAATAACAACAACATATCCGGAAAATCCCCATGAGCATGTTTAATAATTATAAAGCAACAACAATTAACATTTATAATGTTGTTAAATGATGCAGATGACATGAACAAGTTTATGCAATTTTATTAAAAGTTGACATAGAGATATGAAGCATTTGTCAGCGTGGTGGAAAGAAAGGGTGCCACGACAACGATCCGAAAATGATGCAACGCAACAAATCGGTTCCGGTAACTCATCGAGAGTCCGGTGCAAAAGAAAGATGGCGTGAGCGAGTCACACGAGATGAAAGTGGGGTGATCCCATTACCGGGTTCCCACGAGTCGGTGACTAGGCAACCGAGGAACAAGCCAAACGGACGAAACGGGCACGGAGCACACACGGGAAACATTTCATACAACCACAACAAGCATCACACGGGTCATCCACGGGGTCGTCTCGGGGTTATACCTTCGAAGCGTGCGTTTCGGGGCGGTTCGAGACGTAGAGGAAGAAGGCGTTCACGTTCCCGAAGAGGAAGTAGTGGTTCACATAGCGGTAGTGGAAGTAGTTGTTCACGTCATCGTGTCGTGGTACTTGGCGAATTCCTCGTTTCCGGGCGTCGGTAGTCGTACACGGGGGTCGTCGAGCGTAGTGGTACTCATTTCCGTAGATGTTCGGGTGCATACGTAGAGGTACTTGCCGTAGAGGTACACGGGGCGACGGTAGACGTTCGGGCGACGGTAGTCATTCGGGCGACGGTAGACGTTCGGGCCGTAGATGTACTCGGTCGTCGTGGTACACGTTTGTAGATGTTCATCCGTCATGTCGTGGTACTTGGCGAGTCATCGTGTAGTCGTGTAGGTGTTCCCGTTCGTAGAGGTACATGCCATCGGAGGGGTACTTGTCACTTCCGAAGGTAGTCATGCACGGTTCTCTGTCAAGACAACAGCAAGGCAACACAACACAACAAAACACAGGAGCCAAACAAGGGGCCGCACGGAGACGAGGCCACGGCAGCAGCAAGATCTCGCGCGCGGACGGAGGGAGACGGATCCGGGCGAGGCAGGGAGCTCCTTGGTGATGCGGCTCGGGGACGAGGAAGATCGGCACGGGGTCGGAGGGGAGACCTCGGCGAGGCGAAGAAGGAGGCCGCACGGACTCGGGGCGGCCGGCTCGCGGCGTGCGGGTGCTCTGGCCGTGGACGGAGGTTGAAGAGGAGGCAGCAGGCGCTGCTGGAGGACGGGTCCGGCCGGCCCTGGCGAGAAGAGGCGGGAGGCGACGAGGCGCTGGTCGAGGCCCTGGGTTCCTGGCCGGCGCTAGAGGCGCGGAGGAGGGAGATGGGAGCGGCCTGGCGGCGCTCAGACGCGCGAGAGGAGCGACGGGGTTCCTCGGGCGCTGCGGGATCCGGCCGCTGCGGCCCGGCGCGGAGGCGCTGCGGTCCTGGCCGCGGTCATCTGCGGAGGAGAGGGCGCACGGGAGCGAGGGATGGCGGCGGTGGCTGAGGGAAAGGGATTTCTGGCAGAGCAGCGAGGGAAACGGGATGAGGCTGCGGGAGACGAGCGGATCGATGGGTTCGGGCGAGGGAAAGAGTGGCTGGCGGCGGGGGTGGGAGCGAGCAGTAGTGGGATCGCTAGGGTTCTGCTCGGGATGGGCTGCTGCGGCCTTGGAGAAGTGGGCCGGCTGCGCTAGAGTGGAGACTGGGCCGCTGGAGAGAGGGAAAGAAGGAGGCCTAGAGGCTGGCTGCCTTCTTATTTATTTTCTTTAGCAGAAAATAAAAGAGAAGAAAGAAAAGAGGAGGGGAGTTAGGAAAAAGTTAGCACCTGGAATTATATTTTCCTCGGGCTCATAAAAATAAGCACGACCGGATAAAAATACAAAAGGCCAGATCGGAAAATAATTCAAACATATTTGAATTTAATTCAAATAGTTTGAACTAAGACTTGAATATGGAAGTGTCCAAAAATGTTCCAATTTTTGGAGGAACCTCGAAACAACGGAAAAGAATTATTGGCAAGATTTTGAAGTCAAACTTGAAATGGAATAGGCATGGGGAAATATTGCAAGTGTGTTACGTTGATCCCAACCAATTGGAATATTTTAAATATAGCTCCCTAAATATTGAGAGGCTTTTATATGTTTTAAAGAGAAGACATTCTTCCCTCGATTTAAATGGACCGAAGGTCCACACAATTTATTTAGGTTGAGATGCAAAAATAATTAAGACATGATGGCATGATGACATGATGCAATGCGAAAATAAATAACACAAGCAGAACTGAAACACACGGGCAACCCGGAACATCTGGAATCTTCTGGAACGTCGGTCTTCGGGCGTCACAACTCTCCCACACTAACAGAGGATCTCGACCCGAGATCCTAGAGATATCACCGGGTAAAAACGGAAAAGGAGGAGGTAAAACAAAGTTGCTTCTTTGACAGACGAGTGAAACCAAAGAACCTTGAGAGGTTAGACAAGTTGAAAGAAAGAATGCAACGGAGATGAACGAAGATGAAACACTCCATTAGAAAAGACGAACAAGGAGCATTACGAGAACCTTGAAGGTTGAAAGACATGAAACAAGAGCTCATGAACCAAAAGAATAAGAAACTGCAATGGTATAGCCAAGGAATAAGAATGACAAGATTCGGACAGCACTCCGTCTGAAAATGGAAGGAATTAACAAGAACTTGAGAAGATGGAATGATAGTTGATGAAAACAACAACATACTGCCTCCGAAACAATTAAAAGAATGTCACAAGGTGTAAGAAAGATTTAGACAGCACTCCGGTTAAAAAGATAGGCAAAAACTAGATAAGATGATGGAACTTGAATGAAGAATACAACACTCCGGTTAAATAGATAAACAAGGAAAGAACATGATCTCGATAAAAACGAGATGATGGTTTGGAGAGAGCAACATCACAATGCCTCCGGAATGAAAGAATAACATACAAATCGATGAAAGACTTGAACAGAGAAGAAAATGACAACATCTCTCAAAATTGAATTTGAAAGAGCATCCTTACGAAGAAGGTTGAACAGAGTTGTTGGAATTCAACAACGAAAACGAATAAGCTCGTTGTGGGCTTATGGAAAACATCTTTAGATTGGATTGAGATCAACAAGGAGACGATAAACTTATCTCACCGGAATGACAAATGAAGAACTTGGGTCATTTATAAGCACCATAATAGCAGCAATTCTCAGGGAAAGCTTTTAGGTGAAATACAACCCAAGATAACTCCAAGAGATAAAAATGAGGGGTTGAAAGGGTCTCCTAAAGAAAAAGAAATGATGGTTTTAAATATCTCATTCTTGATAACTCGTGAATCATGAAACATGAAGGAATTGTCAAGAATGACATAACACCATCTGAAAAGATAAGGTAGAAAGAATTGCATTTGGAAAGCATGATGAAGAATGCTTGAGCTCGAACAAGAATCTTGATGAAGACTTCGAGGATGAATTAAAACATGATGAACCACCATGAAGAACTCCGGTAATGAAAGCACGAGAAGTGAAAATTGAAAGGAATAAGATTCAAGGCCTGCGATGAATTAGGTGGAGGTTTGAAAGATAACTGAAATAACTTGGAGCTCCGAAAAACAAGATGAACAACTTAGAACCGAGAATAAGATATGATGAACAAGCTCCAGACAAAAGAATTAAATCACCTTGAAGGAATAAGAATAAGAATTATGTCATGCATCTCCTTCACCAATTAAATTGATGACAACCAAGGATTTGGCATACTACTTATTCTCGTTGGAAAGGATTAAGAGAGATCTAGTACAACCTCGGATAATTATTTAACGAACCACCGATAGGATTATGAAAAGAACAAATGAATTGATACGATAACAAGGAAGAGTAATCTTGAAAGAACCACCGTAAAAATATGGAGACGAACGAAGAGACATCAATGGAGAATATTTGGAGGACGAAGTTGAAAACTGAGAACGAAGAAATATTCTGAAATGATGGCCTTCGGAGGAACACAAAGAAAAGAATTCATGAAGAATCTTGAGAGAACGGGCCAAGATTTAAGAGAAACACTTGTCCAGTCTTCAAATGTTGAGAATGAAGACGAGAAATGCCATGAAGAATTGTTTAACACTCCGGAAAGTAGAATTAGAAGGTTGAACCAATGATGAAAAAGAATTTGAAAGCGGTCCTGAAGAAGGACTGTGACTGATGGAAATCATTCTTACGTCACACTTGAAAAGAATTTGAGTATAACTCCAGAAAATTAGAAGAGTCAGGTAAGATCCTGGGAAAAGACCTGTGGGTTAGGGCCCACTCAAAGAAAATCACCGTTGAAAAAGATTGCTTAAGAGATATTGCACCGGTTGAATTAAATGGCTTGAATAAGATAACAACCTCAAAATAGTTTGAACGGATTAAGAATGGAATTATGAATCTTCAGCACTCCGGATATGAATAGCAAGAGGAGAATGATTAATTGGTGCACCGGAATAAGAAAGCATTGTGAAAAGAGGAAAAGGATAAGATCAACACCAAATTCTTGAATTACATCCACCGGTAGAATAAACGAGAAAGGAGAAAAGATGAACTTGAAGCTCTCGAGCATCTTCATGATAAATCACCGGATAAGAACATTGAAGGAAGAATGAAGAAATATCACATGAATAAAATGGATACTTCATCTGAGAATTTCTGACTCCAAGAAGAAGAAGGGTGGGAGGGTGGGGAAACAAAGACAACTTGAGACGAACAAAATGGACACCGGTTGAAAAGAATTAACATGACCACCTTGATGATCAAGAAGGATTAGCACTCCCATAGAAATATGAGAATACCGATTAGGAAAAAGGTATGGAATCAACATTTGACATCGAAGCAACTCGAATACCAGAATCAAAACAAAAACAAAGGGTAGATGTTGCAGAAGAATCTTCACAATATCATCCGAACAGAGAATTGAACGAATGAATTCCGTAGGTACATCAACTCGCCGAGAAGCCACTTGGAGAACAAAAAGAAAATAAAAAGGAACAAGGATCAGATAGAAAAAATACAAGATAGAAGTTTCGTTCGACATCTTTGTGCTGAAAGCTCATGGAACGTGTTACAAAAGGGTTTTGCAATCCCTGGATCAGCATAGCCAAGGACCCTTTAAGATGCAACTCCCGATCAGAACAAGTCCATAAAACCACTTCACTCAATGTAGAACCCCGAACTTCATATCGAGCATCCATTGGAAGAATGCCTAGAACTACTAGATGAACCCACCTATAGATTTCCGAAAGTTTCCAGTTATGCAAGCAGGTGTTGGGGATACACGGGAAGCACCGCGCAATCAACTCTAAACCTACATCCAGGTGTATCCATCCTTCAACACATAACCAGTCTTTCTCGGAAACTGTTTACCTCGGACCTTCGAAAAGCATCCACTATAACAAGCTATGGCAATACTCTCGAACTACCTCCCCAGTACTGGGTGATGTCGGGGTTATCTTGCCACTGGCCGTATAGGAGAGATTTTCGATGTCGGCCGTCTTAAGTATTTAGTACTGCCGCGATATGCTTGTGTCAATGATACCCCGAAGCTCAACTCCCCGGGAACAGGAGGCATCGAGAACAATATCCTTGTCACAAGAACATCGAAACAATCCCAGAATACTCGCGGGATTCCTAAAAAAAATTTGTGCAATTTTTGAAAATAGACGAGGCAAGAGTAATCGTCAGGAGTCCTCACCAGAATGAAAGGGGATGAGGAGCAAAAGAAATCCTACTCTCCGATATATATATAGGACTCAAAACATTTTCAAGTGTGTGCCTAGACTCAACCGTCAACGATTCGATCAATCAGTGGGGGCTTCTAGGTCGGAGAAGGCTCTGATACCAACTTGTAATGCCCAGGATGGGACTATACCTCCTACGTGTCGAGGCACGACTTAAAGGTATAAGCCCATCCTAGAATGATCTCAAGTTTGGTATCTTTGCACGACTCATGTAAAAGAGGGATTAAATTGCAAAAGAGATAGTTGGCTTACACTCACCACTTCACACAATAATACATAAGCAATACAACATTCAAAACATCACAGCCCATCTAAGGGTAAGATCCAAAAGAAAGATACCAAAACAACATAAAGCCACAGGTCAGGATCGAATCCTAGTAGAAACCACTACTGATCGTCGAAACGTCACAAACATACGGCCACTCTCTTCATTGAGCTCCGGTGAAGAACTGATCCAACTCCTGCATCAAACTCAGCTGAACCTGCATCTGGTGTGGAGAAGTAACTGTGAGCCACAGAGGACTCAGCAATCCCGTTCCCGGGTAACAAGACTATTTAAGCCTTGGGTGTGGACAAGGCTGAAGAAAGGATATGAGGTGAAGGAAAAACAAGAGTCTGCAGCAGCAACTAGCACTAACTTACGTAATAGAGAGCGAGAAGAGAAAGCCTCGGTCGAGAGATGATCACGAAGTGATCCTAACTAAAGCTGGTCAAACATAACCCCACCGTGTTCAACTCCTGAATCCCTATTCGGAAATTGACAGTCACGGTACACACGCTGGTAGTGTATTGAAACATTGTGTCAAGTTTTCTACAACCGGATATTAACAAGCTCCCATCTGCCACATAACCGCGGGAACGGCTTTCGAAAGTTCAAACCCTGCAGGGGTGTTCCAACTTGACCCATTACAAGCCCACGATCCGCGAAGTCGCAACTCCATAGGTGGGAAGACCCGAGTATTCTCGGAATCCCGTGCTCAAGTTAAACCGAACTAAGGTAAGGCTAATCCAGCAAATCCTCCCGGCGTGTCGACACCCTGATAGTAGCCGCGCGTATCTAAGTCTCAGGACACGACCGGATGGGCGATTCTACAGGACCCAATCCTCGAGTTTCCCCGTGGTGGTTCCCGCAGAACCCCCGTTTGGGACCAACACCATCGGCACTGGCCCCCCCTGCTATGTAGAATTAGGAATCCTCGAGGGAGCGACCCCCTATGCAAATTTAATTAATTAATTAAGTTGTTATTATGAGGCAAATAGTACCAAAAGTTGGGACTTGCTGGAAAAGACTTAGCACTTAGCGGTTTATCAAGGGGGTCCCATACACCCCAACCGTGTTAGGAACGCATAATCAAGGAACATAACACCGGTTTATACGGTTCCTAACGGCATGAGTGGAACAAAACACCAAGCAAAAGGCTTAGCCTTCCACCCTGCCAGTATATAGATGATTTCATTTTAAGCATTTATATAGTGTGATATAACCCAACCAAACTTCAACATGAAGCAAGCATCTTCAATCTTCACCTGCAAGTAACAATGCTATAAGAGGGGCTGAGCGAAGCGTACTTAGCCAAGCAACGGTTTGCATAGGTAGGGTGGTTAAACAGGTTCATGGTTACAAGTAGGAGGCTGACAGGAAAGACATGGGCATCGAGGCAAAACTATAGAGCGGAACTACTAGCAATAGGCAAAATTAGTAGTGGTATCCGGGTTCGGTCATCTTGCCTGGGATTCCACAAGGGAGAAGAACGGATCCATGAAGCAGAAGGAGCAACAGTCGAGCGAATCCTCACAACTCCGGAACGAAACCGAAGCTAACAAGAGAAGCAACCGGAAAGAAGCAAACAACACGGTAAACACACATATCATAAACATGGCATACGATGCACAAGCAAGCATGATGCATGTCCGGTTTAAATATGCATGGCATGGCAAAGTGCACAAACAAATACTACAAGTTAAGTGGAGCTCAATATGCAACGAGTTGCATATTGACGAAACACCACATTAATTATTTAATTGACTCTCGTTTATTTACAAGACAAGATTAAATGTTTTTAACATGGCAAGAGGTGAAGCATAAAGAAACTACACTATTAAGACATTTTAAATGAGGCCGGAAATAACAACAACATATCCGGAAAATCCCCATGAGCATGTTTAATAATTATAAAGCAACAACAATTAACATTTATAATGTTGTTAAATGATGCGGATGACATGAACAAGTTTATGCAATTTTATTAAAAGTTGACATAGAGATATGAAGCATTTGTCAGCGTGGTGGAAAGAAAGGGTGCCACGACAACGATCCGAAAATGATGCAACGCAACAAATCAGTTCCGGTAACTCATCGAGAGTCCGGTGCAAAAGAAAGATGGCGTGAGCGAGTCACACGAGATGAAAGTGGGGTGATCCCGTTACCGGGTCCCCACGAGTCGGTGACGAGGCAACCGAGGAACAAGCCAAACGGACGAAACGGGCACGGAGCACACACGGGAAACATTTCATACAACCACAACAAGCATCACACGGGTCATCCACGGGGTCGTCTCGGGGTTATACCTTCGAAGCGTGCGTTTCGGGGCGGTTCGAGACGTAGAGGAAGAAGGCGTTCACGTTCCCGAAGAGGAAGTAGTGGTTCACATAGCGGTAGTGGAAGTAGTTGTTCACGTCATCGTGTCGTGGTACTTGGCGAATTCCTCGTTTCCGGGCGTCGGTAGTCGTACACGGGGGTCGTCGAGCGTAGTGGTACTCATTTCCGTAGATGTTCGGGTGCATACGTAGAGGTACTTGCCGTAGAGGTACACGGGGCGACGGTAGACGTTCGGGCGACGGTAGTCATTCGGGCGACGGTAGACGTTCGGGCCGTAGATGTACTCGGTCGTCGTGGTACACGTTTGTAGATGTTCATCCGTCATGTCGTGGTACTTGGCGAGTCATCGTGTAGTCGTGTAGGTGTTCCCGTTCGTAGAGGTACATGCCATCGGAGGGGTACTTGTCACTTCCGAAGGTAGTCATGCACGGTTCTCTGTCAAGACAACAGCAAGGCAACACAACACAACAAAACACAGGAGCCAAACAAGGGGCCGCACGGAGACGAGGCCACGGCAGCAGCAAGATCTCGCGCGCGGACGGAGGGAGACGGATCCGGGCGAGGCAGGGAGCTCCTTGGTGATGCGGCTCGGGGATGAGGAAGATCGGCACGGGGTCGGAGGGGAGACCTCGGCGAGGCGAAGAAGGGGGCCGCACGGACTCGGGGCGGCCGGCTCGCGGCGTGCGGGCGCTCTGGCCGCGGACGGAGGTCGAAGAGGAGGCAGCAGGCGCTGCTGGAGGACGGGTCCGGCCGGCCCTGGCGAGAAGAGGCGGGAGGCGACGAGGCGCTGGTCGAGGCCCTGGGTTCCTGGCCGGCGCTAGAGGCGCGGAGGAGGGAGATGGGAGCGGCCTGGCGGCGCTCAGACGCGCGAGAGGAGCGACGGGGTGCCTCGGGCGCTGCGGGATCCGGCCGCTGCGGCCCGGCGCGGAGGCGCTGCGGTCCTGGCCGCGGTCATCTGCGGAGGAGAGGGCGCACGGGAGCGAGGGATGGCGGCGGTGGCTGAGGGAAAGGGATTTCGGGCAGAGCAGCGAGGGAAACGGGATGAGGCTGCAGGAGACGAGCGGATCGATGGGTTCGGGCGAGGGAAAGAGTGGCTGGCGGCGGGGGTGGGAGCGAGCAGTAGTGGGATCGCTAGGGTTCTGCGCGGGATGGGCTGCTGCGGCCTTGGAGAAGTGGGCCGGCTGCGCTAGAGTGGAGACTGGGCCGCTGGAGAGAGGGAAAGAAGGAGGCCTAGAGGCTGGCTGCCTTCTTATTTATTTTCTTTAGCAGAAAATAAAAGAGAAGAAAGAAAAGAGGAGGGGAGTTAGGAAAAAGTTAGCACCTGGAATTATATTTTCCTCGGGCTCATAAAAATAAGCACGACCGGATAAAAATACAAAAGGCCAGATCGGAAAATAATTCAAACATATTTGAATTTAATTCAAATAGTTTGAACTAAGACTTGAATATGGAAGTGTCCAAAAATGTTCCAATTTTTGGAGGAACCTCGAAACAACGGAAAAGAATTATTGGCAAGATTTTGAAGTCAAACTTGAAATGGAATAGGCATGGGGAAATATTGCAAGTGTGTTACGGTGATCCCAACCAATTGGAATATTTTAAATATAGCTCCCTAAATATTGAGAGGCTTTTATATGTTTTAAAGAGAAGACATTCTTCCCTCGATTTAAATGGACCGAAGGTCCACACAATTTATTTAGGTTGAGATGCAAAAATAATTAAGACATGATGGCATGATGACATGATGCAATGCGAAAATAAATAACACAAGCAGAACTGAAACACACGGGCAACCCGGAACATCTGGAATCTTCTGGAACGTCGGTCTTCGGGCGTCACACCAAAGTATGACAGCAAGCACTAACATGTCTTCCAATAAGTATGACAGCAAGCACTAACACAAAAGACAGAAACCAAGTGCTACCGAGACGACTCTGGAGCCAGATGACTTATTAAGCCATCTTTTAGATTTTAGTGTGCTCAGTCATTCAAAATTATGCGTAAAAGATACAACCTGGTTTTTGTTTGCTTCTTGAATGTTGGAGATGTAGAATATGGCATATTTAAGTAACAGTGGCTATCCTTGACCTCATAAGGGCAGAGCCTCCAATAAGATGATTTCTTTCCACACAGAAAAATAGAAGTTAACCTAAACGAGTGAGATACGTGAGAGTGGTTGAGCAAGAGAGGATTTATCAAATATGAAGAGTTGGTCATCTTCCTTTGAGAAATACTCCTATGTCAGAACTCGTCTAAAAGGGTGACACGCGAGCCTCTTTTAGCATAGTCTAAGTCAACCCATGGGTCCCATGTTCCAGTAACTCTCCCATCTTTCTTTACCCGTCTTGATTTTGGGTAAAATCAATTGCTTTTCACCCTTTTTTTCAATTTCAGGGGACACAATTAGTTTCAAAATTCCTAATCAGGTTAGTATTTGAGCTTTTTTAGTTTCAACATTGCTACAACATACAAACTTGAAGCGCTTGTGACTTTCAGCAGAACCTCACAATCTGATTACTAACCTCTCTATAAACTCATTTTAAACGAGTTCAAAAAGTGTAAGATCTTTATCCTAAAACACCACCAAAAAATTAGGGCATGGCATCTAATAAGCAATATTTGGAAATACAGTAAGTCTAATCTATGCCTAGCCATCCCTTACAAGGATATGTGGACATATTTCAGTTGTTTCAAACTTGAAACAGTAACATGTGATGACCAACTTCTTAAAAGTGCAGAGAACTAGTAACCAGTTGCAATTTTGCCATCATATTGTAGCAGACAGTATTGTGCCTGGTAGTATTACCACTATGTATAGCTTGGTCTTTGTGCATACATATAAATAACAATATAATTATAGTTTAGTAAAAGAATTCATTTCATCATGGTCCCGATATTGTCAATATTTGCAACATTGGGCTCTCATGAATGCACAAAGAAACTGGAAGAGAGAACGCATCCCTGTTATTGTGCAAGATTATAAAACAGGATAACTGCAAGTTAGTGGTTCATCCATACAAATTTACTGACATAGGACAATATTTTCTAATACATCATGGACAGCATAACATGCTGGGGCAGGAGTTCGGGACAACAAAACACATAAAGAAGCCGCATTGTCAAAACAGCTCCGATACTTGGATCATACAGACAGCGACACTTATTTTCGGACGGAGGGAGTATCCTGCAGCCAGAATGGTGAAACCCACCCAGGCATATTAACGGCAAGTCCGATCAGCTCTTAACAGTATATCATCAATTATATATCATCAAATGACCCATTAATCAAACAGGGACTACCATTGAAGAGCAAGCTCGAATCTTAAAGGTATATCAGTATATCATCATCTTCATGAGAACAATAATCAGGAAACAGCAGATTTCCACTCTCACGTAGAATAGGTAGGGGGAAGAGCACGAGCTAGTTTAAGCAACCGGAGTTGGAGAAGACGAACATCCATCCATCCGTGGCTCCTTCCATTTAGGGGCTAATCAAATTTTGATCCAAGTGACCTAAATTTTGATCTCAACCGCGTACTTCAACGAAAATGGCAGAAATACAAAAAAAATGGCTTTGTGGTGGTGATTAGAGAGGAAGGAGGGAGGAGTGATGGCTACCTGCGTATGGAGTGGTCGCCGGCGTAGCTCCGGGCGGCGGCGTTGCTGCAGAGTCGGGGGAGGCCGGGGCGTCAGGGGCGCGGGCGTCGAGGCCGGGGCGTCGGGGGCGCGGGCGGCGGCGGCGTAGCTCCGGGCGTCCGGGGCGTCGGGTGCACGGGCGTCAAGGGCGTCGGCGGCGCGGCGCTCGGCTCAGCGGGGGTGGCGCGGGGGCGGCGGCGCGGCGCTGGAGGGAGAGAGAGGCGTCGGGGAGAGGGGGGAGATCTGGCGAGGGAGAGAGAGGAGGGTGCGGCCGGTGGGGGGGATATGGATGGGGGGATTACTAATGGCGCACCGCACCTCTGTGCGCCATAAGTATGTAGATTCTAATGGCGCACCACCCCCAGGTGCGCCATTAGTATTGTGTTCTAGTCAGTAGCCCGACAGAAAGGTATATATTCCACCTAACCCACTACCCAACAGAACCCACGCACTAGCCCGATTGGTCAGCATGCAGCATACCCACCAGGAGGTCCTGGGTTCGATTCCCAGGCTCCCCAAATTTTTTTTTTGCATTTAAAATGCTGTTTTACACTTATTTGTGTTTAAATATGTTCAAACTTGTTTAAATCATAACAGTAATATTTTTTTATAAAAAAGTAATAATTTTTGAAATAATATCATCAAATTTGTTATTTGAAAATATTTATGAATATGAAAAAATATCATCAAATTTATTATTTTGAATATATCATGGGTCGGCGGCGGCGGTTGAGTAGGGGAATCGAGGGTGCGGGGGGTCGGCGGCGGCGGCCGGTGGACCGGGGGGTGCTCGGCGGCGAGGGGGACCGGATCTGGCGAGGTGGG
>LR738713.1:744670124-744683648 GCA_902687465.1 Secale cereale
GGGGTGCTCGGCGGCGGCGGTTGAGTAGGGGAATCGAGGGTGCGGGGGGTCGGCGGCGGCGGCCGGTGGACCGGGGGGTGCTCGGCGGCGAGGGGGACCGGATCTGGCGAGGTGGGATAGCGATCGAGATGGAGGGGGGTCGAGATCGAGTGTCCATGAAATTTAAAAATATTCATGATAGTTCAAAAAGTGCCCATGAAATTCAATCGAGAAATGAACGCTACGATTTAAATACAATCGATCTTAGCTAGCTATCTGTTCACAATCTTCTTGCCCTTCTTTTTCGCAAATGGAGTTCTTCTGTGGAACGGACGTCCTTTAGGTAGGGTGGTCCTACTTCTTCTTGTGGTGTAAGCTGCTACTTCAGCATCGTCGTCATGTTCGATCCTCGGGTCGCCGTACTTGTCGAAGTCTTGCTCATTGGCTACTCCATCCATTCCGATGATCTTCCTTTTGCCTCTCCTCACGACAACACGACTGGGCTTTGACGGGTCGGTAATGAAGAAGCATTGGTCAACTTGGGAAGCCAGTACCCATGGCTCATTTTTCGCGGTGACGTTAGCGCCCGCGGTCTTGGATTTGGCTTCGGGTATAACCATGGTGGTGAAATACCGGTCTTATTTTAGGACGCTCTTGGCCCATCTGACACGAAACATCGGGACCTTCTCTCTAGCGTAGCTCAGCTCCCATATCTCCTCGATCCTTCCGTAGTATCTGTCCTTGTCATTACCGGTGTAGGATTCCATCGTTACCCCGGAGTTCTGATAACCATCGCTCTTCATGTCCTTGGCCTCGGTGTAGAATGTGTAGCCGTTGATATCGTACGCCTCATAGGTCATCAGGTTGTGCTCGGCGCCATGTGACAAGGCGAATATGAGTTGTTCTTCCGCAGAAGAATCCTCATGTAAAGGGTACGACAGAAGCTTCTGCTTGAACCAACGCGTGAAACATGAGTTGTGCTCTTTGATTATATCTCCGTCCGTCCTCTGTTGGCCTCGGTCATTGTACGTCTTCTCAATAAAGGTTTTGTGCTCTACCACCCAAGGATCGACCACGTCTATGTGTTGTAGCGCGACTAGGTTTGCTCTTTCAAAGTCGGCGAGTCGACCCTCGAAGTCGACATGCATTTCGCGGCGACCATCACGGTGACCCCATCCAGCGAGCCTGCCGAGGTGCCTGTTGACGGGCAGACCAATGGGGTTCTCGATGCCTAGATAATTCGTGCAGTAGGAGATGCACTCTTCGGTCAGAAAGCCCCTGGCTATGCTTCCCTCTGTTCGTGACATGTTGCGAACGTATCCTTTGATGACACCATTCATCCTTTCGAACGGCATCATGCTGTGCAGGAACGTCGGCCCGAGTTGGATGATATCGTCCACGATATGGACCAGCAGATGCACCATAACTTCAAAGAATGCGGGCGGGAAATACATCTCAAGCTCGCATAGTATCACCACGATCTCTTCTTGTAGCCTTCTGAGTTGCCTCACGCCAATAGACTTCCGAGAGATGACGTCGAAAAAGTTGCATAGGCCAAATAGGGTTTCACGGACGTGCGCGTCCATGATCCCACGGATTGCAACTGGAAGTATCTGCGTCATCAGCACGTGACAGTCATGAGACTTCATCCCGCTGAACTTCAGCTTCGCCCGGTCTAGGTATCTGCTTATCTTCCCCGCGTAACCGTAAGGAAGTTGTACTCCTACGAGGCAGGTGAAAAACTTCTCGATCTCCTCCTGACTTAGAGTGAAGCACGCGGGAGGGTAGTCATTTCCGGTCTTCTTGGCCTTTTTGCCTTTGCGACGACTTTCTGTTTCCTGCTTCGCCTCATCATCATCATCATCATGATCATCATATATAGCGTGAAGCTCCTGCCTAATGCCCATTGATTTCAAGTCTGCCCTTGCTTTCAGGCCATCTTTGGTCCTCTCTGGCATGTTGAGCAGGGTACCAAGCAGACTCTCGCACACGTTCTTCGTGATATGCATTACATCTAGGCTGTGAGGCACACGGTGGATCTTCCAGTACGGCAAGTCCCAGAAAACAGACCTCGTTTTCCATACCTTCAGCAGCGGCTCTGGCGCCTTTCGCTTCTTTCCCGGCTCTGGCGCCTTTTGCTTCTTTCCCGGCAGTGGGCAATCTTTCCAATTTTTCAACAGCTCGTCTATTTCCTCGCCGCTCCTCGTACGCGGGCGTCCTCGGGGTTCGGTTTCACCATCGAACAGATCCTTGCATTTTCTCCACAGGTCATCGTCGCGAAGCCACCTTCGATGTCCCATGAACACGGTTTTCGAAGACCCGGGATCTCTATCTAGCTGGTGATACGTTGTGTCATCCATGCACCTGACGCATCCAGAAAATCCGTGGACCACCTGCCCCGCGACATATCCGTAACCGAGATAGTCGTGCACCGTCGTGAGCAGCGCGGCTCTCATAGGGAAATATTCTTTCTTTGCGGCGTCCCACGTATTGGCTGGCGTTTTCCACAGCGTGTCTAGCTCCTCTTTCAGCAGCCCCAGATACAGATTGATGTCGTTCCATGGTTGTTTCGGTCCTTCAATTAGCATACTCATGTGAATGTACTTCCTCTTCATGCACAACCAGGGGGAAGGTTGTACATCCACACAAACAAAGGCCAGGTGCTATGTGTGCTTCTCTGGCTGCCAAACGGATTGACTCCATCGGTGCTCGCGCCCAACACGATGTTCCTTGGATCGTTCCCAAATTCTAGGTCTTTGAAATTCAACGCTTGCCACTGGCTCGCATCCTTAGGGTGACTCAGCATCTTGTCTTTTTTATCTATCTCCGGATCATTTGCGTCATCTTCTCGCATCTTCTCCTCCCTATCCACGTGCCAACGCAGGAGCTTTGCTACCTTAGGGTCCGCGAAATACTGCTGCAGACGAGGAGTGATCGGAAAGTACCACACCACTTTTCGAGGAGCTTTCTTCATCTTCTTGTATCGAGTGACGCCGCACACCGGACATATGGTAGACTCCGCGTGCTCGTCCCGATAAATGATGCAATTGTTCATGCACACATGGTATTTCACGTGCGGTAAATCCAGAGGACACACGATTTTCTTCGCCTCCTCCAAACTGGTGGGGCACTTGTTCCCCTTGGGAAGACGTTCGTGCCAGAATGACATGTTCTCGTCGAAGCATGCGTCGGTCATTTTGTGTTTTACCTTCATCTCCAGAGCCATGAGCGTTACTTTCAGGCGGGTATCCTCGGGCCTGCATCCTTCATACAATGGAGTAACCGCGTCTAACTCAAGTTGATCCATCTTGGCTTTCTCTCGGGCGGCAGCTCTTGCGTTATCGGTCTGCTTGAGAAGCAGCTCTTGAATATGAGGGTCCTGCACCTAGCCCATCGATGGTCCATCGTCGTCTGCTCCGCCGGCATCATCATCTTCATGATCATGCCCGTCGTCTGCTCCGGCATCTTCCTCATCATCATGTCCTGCATCTTCTACATGATGACTGTGTACAGCATCACCATCGTGATCATCTCCTGGGGATTGTTCGTCTTCTCGCCCGCCCGAGCCGTAGTGGTTGTCTTGCTGCCCTTCCTCATTTCTTGCCCGACCCCCATGGACGACTTCGTAGTCATCTTCATCACCTTGCCACCGATAGCCATCCATGAAACCATGCAAGAGCTGGTGGTCCCGCACCTGCCCGGAATCCGGGTCCGCAATAAGGCTCTTCAGCTTGCATCTTCGACACGGACATCTTATCTCCGTCTCGTTCTTTTGAAGCATCTCGGCCTTCGCGGACCTCAAAAACCTATTCACGATGCCTTCGGTCATCGTGCGCACCATGGTCGCCTGCGGGGTAGAGCAAAACGATATTTTAGAACCAAGAAAAAATTTGCCATGACTTTCCCTAAAAATAGGACAAAAAATAATGCTTAATGCCAAAATTCTCACCGAAACGGAAATGAATCAACATTCCGAGAAAATATTGGCAACTATCGCATTTCAAATACCGGTACACCTCCAAACACAAACACATATGCAACACAACAAACATATGCAACACCACGAACATACATAGATCTAGCTAGGCCATAAAAGTGCATGTGCACATTGTTGTATGGAGAACAACATAAATATAGCTTCCCCCTTACTTACCTATCAAAACAAGGTAATTTAACCACTTAATTTGAATGAATCTATGGTGGAAATGAGGTGAAAAAGAGGAGGGACCCGAGAGGAGGAGGAGGTGGAGAGAATGAAGTGGGGGAGAAAGTGAGTGTGGGTAGGAGAGGCTGTCCAAAATATCTTGTTGCTGCCCACTTACTAATGGCGCACCCACTATAAATGCTCCATTAGTAATCAAGGTTACTAATGGCGCATTTATAGTGGGTGCGCCATTACTAGTTTTGCAAAAAAAAATATACTAATGGCGCACTGTCGCACAGTGCGCCATTACTAGTTTAAACTAGTAATGGCGCACTGTGGGACAGTGCGCCATTAGTAGTTTTGTAAAAAAAAAAGAATAAAAAATATCATAACAAAAAGAACATTAATGGCGCACTTTACTGCTGGTGCGCCATTACTAGTTATAACTAGTAATGGCGCACTTCGTCTGGATGCGTCATTAGTATGTTTGGACAGGCGCACTAGTTCAAAAAAAAACTTTTTGATACTAATGGCGCACGCTGGGCCTGGTGCGCCATTAGTTGTTTGAACTCTAATGGCGTATCTGAGGTTGGTGCGCCATTAGTATATACTAATGGTGCACTGCTTGTCTGGTGCGCCATTAGTATCAATTCCATCTATATCCCTTTTCCTAGTAGTGTTGGGTGTGTTGGGAACACAAGAGACTCTTTGTTATTTGGTTGCAGGGTTGTTTCAGAGAGACCATCTTCATCCTACACCTCCCACGGATTAATAAACCTTAGGTCATCCACTTGAGGGAAAATTGCTACTGCCCTACAAAACTCTGCGCTTGGAGGCCCAACACAAGTCTACAAGAAGAAGGTTGTGTAGTAGATATCACATGTTCAGCACACGTTCAGCTCGATGACGTCCACGCCTTCTTGATCCAGCAAGACGACGAAGTAGTAAATGAGTTCCGGCAGCACGACGGCGTGGTCACGATGATGGTGATGATATCTCCACAGGGCTTCGCCTAAGCACTACGAAAATATAACCGAGGGTGTAAACGATGGAGGGGGACGCCGCACATGGCTGAGAGATTATCGTGGTTATGTGTGGTGCCCCCTCCCGCATATATATATAGGTGGGGGGAGGGAGGAGCAGCCAAGGAGGCGCCCCAAGTAGGCCAAATCCTACTTGGTGTCCTCCCCAAGCCACGCCCCGCCCTTTCCTTATTAGGTGAGCGGAGAAAGGTAGGGGAGGGAGGTGCCTCCCCTTTCTGTTGTCCCATGAGAAGGGGATGGCAGGAGGGGTTAGCCCCCCCTTTCCTTCCCTAGGGCCGTCGACTAGGGAGTGGGGCGTGCTAGCCCCTGCTACTTCTCGAGCTTGCGTTGTATTCCCTCGAAGAGGAAAGGGTGATGCAGCATAGTAGCGTAAGTATTTCCCTCGGTTTTTGAGAACCAAGGTATCATTCCAGTAGGAGACCACGCACGAGTCCCTCGCACCTGCACAAACAAATAAGAACTTCACAGCCAACGCGATAAGGGGTTGTCAATCCCTTTACGGTCACTTACGAAAGTGAGATCTGATAGAGATGATAGTTTGATATTTTTGGTATTTTTGGATAGAAGAACAGAAAGTAAAAGCGGAAAAGTAAAGTAGATTGTAGATTGATATGTTGAGAATAGACCCGTGGTCTATAGTTTTCTCTAGTGGCTTCTCTCATGATAGCGGTATTCTACGGCGGGTAAACAAATTATTGTCGAGCAATTGATAGAAAAGCGAATAATTATGATACTATCTAGGCATGATCATTATATATAGGCATCACGCCCGAGACAAGTAGACCGAAACAATTCTGCATCTACTAGTATTACTCCACACATCGACCGCTATCCAGCAGGCATCTAGAGTATTAAGTCCGTAAGAACAGAGTAACACCTTAAGCAAGATGACATGATGTAGAGGGATAAACTCAAACATAGTGATATAAACCCCATCTTTTTATCCTCAATGGCAACAATACAATACGTGCCTTGTTGCCCCTACTTTCACTAGGAAAGGACACCGCAAGATTGAACCCAAAGCCAAGCACTTCTCCCATTGCAAAAACTATAAATCTAGTAGGCCAAACCAAACCAATAATTCGAAGAGACTTGCAAGGATATTATAATGATACATAAAGAGTTCAGAAAAGAACCAAATATTTCTCATAGATAATCTTGATAATAAACCCACAATTCATCGGATCTCGACAAACACACAGCAAAAAGAGATTACATCGAATAGATCTCCTCGAAGACCGAGGAGAACTTGGTATTGAGATACAAAGAGAGAGAAGAAGCCATCTAGATACTAGATATGGACCCGAAGGTCTGTGGTAAACTACTCACAACTCATGGTGAGGCGATGATGATGATGTAGAAGCACTTCGTGGAAGATCCCCCCTCCGGCGGAGCTCTGGAACAGGCCACAAGATGAGATCTCATGGGAATAGAAGGTTGCGGCGGTGGAACTAGGGTTTTCTCTGTTGTTCTGATGGTTTCGGGGTACATAGATATATATAGGAAGAAGGATGGCACCGGGGCCATAAATGGGGCCCACGAGACAGAGGGCGCGCCCTATGGGGGGGGGCGCCCCCACCCTCGTGGACGCCACGTGTGCCCTACTCCATGGTTCTCAAGTCCCCCGTGCGTATTTTGCTCCAAAAATATCTCTCCCGAAGGTTTCATTCCGTTTGGACTCCATTTGATATTCCTTTTCTGTAAAACCCTGAAATAGGCAAAAAAACAGCAATCTGGACTGGGCCTTTGGGTTAATAGGTTAGTCCCAAAAATAATATAGAAGTGTATAACAAAGCCCATTAAACATCCAAAACATCATAAATAATAGCAAGGAACAATAAAAAATTATAGATACGTTGGAGACGTATCAAGCATCCCCAAGCTTAATTCCTGCTCGTCCTCGAGTAGGTAAACGATAAAAACAGAATTTTCGATGTGGAATGCTAACCAACATAATTTTCAATGTAGTTCTCTTAATAGTGGCATGAATGTTCAGATCTGAAATATTCAAGACAAAAGTCTATATTGACATAAGAAATAATAATACTTCAAGCATACTAACAAAGCAATCATGTCTTCTCAAAATACTATGGCTAAAGAAAGTTATCCCTACAAAATCATATAGTCTGGCTATACTCCCTCTTCATCGCACAAAATATTCATATCATGCACAACCCCTGTTTCAGCCAAGCACTTGTTTTCATACTCTAATCTTTCAAACCTTTCAACTTTCACGCAATACATGAGCGTGAGCCATGGACATAGCACTATGGGTGGAATAGATTGGTGGTTGTGGAGAAGACAAAAAGGAGGGAGATAGTCTCACATCGACTAGGCGCATTAACGGGCTATGGAGATGCCCATCAATAGATATCAATGTGAGTGAGTAGGGATTGCCATGCAACGGATGCACTAGAGCTAAAAATGTATGAAAGCTCAACAAAAGGAACTAAGTGGGTGTGCATCCAACTTGCTTGCTCACGAAGACCTAGGGCATTTGAGGAACCCCATCGTTGGAATATACAAGCCAAGTTCTATAATGAAAATTCCCACTAGTATATGAAAGTGACTAAACATGAGACTCTCTATCATGAAGAACATGGTGCTACTTTGAAGCACAAGTGTGGAAAAAGATAGTAGCAATTGTCCGTTTTTTCTTTCTTTTTTTGGGCCTTTCTTTTTTTCTTTGGCCTTTCTTCCGTTTTTTGAAGGGGCTTTCTTTATTTAGCCTTTCCTCACATGGGACAATGCTCTAATAATGATGATCATCACACTTATATTGATTTACAACTTGATACTAGAACAAAGTATGACTCTATATGAATGGCTCTGGCGTTGTACCGTGATATGCAATGAATCAAGAGTGACATGTATGAAAAATTATGCATGGTGGCTTTGCCACAAATACGATGTCAAGTACATGATCATGCATGGCAATATGAGAATATGAAGCGTGTCATATGAACGAAACGGTGGAAAGTTACATGGCAATATATCTCGGAATGGCTATGGAAATGGCATGATAGGTAGGTATGGTGGCTGTTTTGAGGAAGATATATGGTGGCTGTTTTGAGGAAGGATATATAGTGGGTGTATGGTACCGGCGAAAGTTGCGCGGTACAGGAGAGGCTAGCAATGGTGGAAGGTTGAGAGTGCGTATAATCCATGGACTCAACATTAGTCATAAGCACTCATATACTTATTGCAAAAATTTACGAGTCATCAAAACAAAGCAATCAACGCATGCTCCTAGGGGGGAGGTTGGTAGGAGTTAACCATCGCGCGCCCCGACTTCCACACAAAGGATGACACTCTACAAATACCTCATGCTCTAACTTCGTCACATAGCGGTTCACCATACGTGCATGCTACTGGAATCACTAACCTTAACAAAAGTATTTCTCAATTTCATAATAACTCTAGTAGCATGACTCTAATATCACTATCCTCATATCTCAAAACAATTATCAAGCATCCAACTTATCATCATATTCAATGCACTTAGTATGAAAGTTTTTACTACATTCACCTTGGATGCCTATCATGTGAAGGCTAGTTTTATAGCCAAAGCACATTACCATGTTGTTTAAATAGACTCTCCAAAGGATATAAGTGAAGCATGAGAGATCAACAATTTCTACAAAATATAATCACCACCGTGCTCTAAAAGATAAAAGTGAAGCACTAGAGCAAAACCTATTCAACTTAAAAGATATAAGTGAAACACATAGAGTGTTCTAACAATTCCTAGGCCATATTTATCTCTCTCAAAAAGGTGTGTCCAGCAAGGATAATTGTGGCAAACTAACAAACAAAGACTCAAATTATACATGACGCTCCAAGTAAAACACATATCATCAGGGGTGGAATTGGGCCTGGGGCAACTGGGGCTATAGCCCCAGGCGTAGCCCAAGTAACTTTGTACATTCAATATGAAGTCTTGTCAGATTTCTGGCCTTATATAGAGGGCCAGCCCCAGGCGTGCCAACCCCCGAACCCTAGCTTCCTGTCTCAGCCCACGCAGCTTCTTGGCCCAACTGAGCACCCACGCGCACAGGACGTGCACGAAGGAAACGATTGCTACCATTACCCGAAAAAGAGAAACAATCGCTCCCTTAAAAAAATGAACAATCGCTAGCGTTTGCCTCATGCGTCGCTCGATCAAAAAATTTCATTCGATCCCAGGCTGCACCGCCCTGGGCTTCTTCCCTACACAACAAACCTGACATCCAGAGTCCAGACCTCTGACTCATCGAAGGCCGTGCGGTCCGTCTAACGTACGAACTCGAAAAACAGAACCATGGCGTTCTAGGATGTTAGATCATGTCGTGAGGTCGGAGCAGGCCCCTCTAGGTTCTAGCCCCTAGTTCGTGCTAGCTATCGTTTCTGTTCCATCTTCACTACCGGCTGAATGAGAAAATTAGGTAATCTCACTATTTTTTCCTACTTTCTTCGTATCAGCTGAAATCATTAAGTTGGCGATGTTATAATTGAATTACCTTAGTAAATTTTTTCCATTTTTATATGAGAAAAACAGAAATACAAGATATATGGTATTTGACATTTTTTAAGGGCTCTGATTATGAGATAGTAAAATTCAGCATGACTTATAGCCGCCTAGTTTTAGCCCTGGTCTTTGAGAAATCCTGGCTCCGCATCTGCATATCATGTGGTGAATAAAAATATAGCTCCGAGTATAGTTACCGATAGAGGAAGACGAAAGAGGGGGTGCCTTATCGGGGCATCCCCAAGCTTAGGCTTTTGGTTGTCCTTGAATTTTACCTTGGGGTGCCTTGGGCATCCCCAAGCTTAGGCTCTTGCCACTCTTTGTTCCATAGTCCATCAAAGCAATACTCAAAACTTGAAAACTTCACAACACAAAACTTAGACAAAAATCTCGTGAGCTCCGTTAGTATAAGAAAACAAACCACTACTCAAAGGTACTGCAATGAACTCATTCTTTGTTTATATTGGTGTTAAACCTACTGTATTCCAACTTCTCTATGATTCATATCCTCCAATACTACTCATAGATTCATCAAAATAAGCAAACAACACACGAAAAACAAAATCTGTCAAAAACAGAACAGTCTGTAGTAATCTGTAACTTTTGCATACTTCTGTAACTCCAAAAAATTTGAAATAAATTGGTAAAAGTGAGGAATTTGTCTATTAATCATCTGAAAAAAGAATCAACTAAATAGCACGCTTCAGTAAAATCTGGTGACCATTCTAGCGAGCGCTAACGATTATGTTTTTCACAGCACGATCATAAAAACTTCACACAAGTCTTCCCAAAGGTTCTACTTGGCACATACACTAATTAAAACACAAAACCACATCTAAACAGAAGCTAGATGCAATATTTATTCCTAAACATAAGCAAAAACAAAAAAAAATTGGGTTGCCTCCCAACAAGCGCTATCGTTTTACGCCCCTAGCTAGGCACGATACATGGATAGATCTAGGTATTGCCATCTTTGGAAGGCAATCCATAAGTGGCTCTCATAATAGATTCATATGGTAATTTGATTTTCTTTCTAGGAAAGTGTTCCATGCCTTTCCTTAATGGAAATTGGAATATAATATTTCCTTCCTTCATATCAATAATTGCACCAATCGTTCTAAGGAAAGGTCTACCAAGAATAATAGGACATGAAGGATTGCAATCTATATCAAGAACAATGAAATCTACGGGCACATAATTCCTATTGGAAACAATAATAACAACATTAATCCTTCCCAAAGGTTTCTTAATAGTGGAATCCGCAAGATGCAAATTTAAAGAACAATCATCAAGCTCATGGAAGCCTAGCAAATCACACAATGTTTTTGGGATAGTGGAGACACTTGCACCCAAATCACACAAAGCAAAGCACTCATGATATTTTATTTTTATTTTAATAGTAGGTTCCCACTCATCATAAATCTTTCTAGGTATAGAAATTCCAATTCAAGTTTTTCTTCATAAGATTGCATCAAAGCATCAACTATGTGTTTGGTGAAAGCTTTATTTTGACTATAAGCATGCGAAGAGTTTAGTACGGATTGTAACAAGGAAATACAATCAATCAAAGAGCAATTATAATAATTTAATCCCTTGAAATCCAAAGTAGTGGGTTCATCACTATGCAAAATTTTAATCTCTTCACTCACACTTATAACAATTTTAGCATCAAGATCTAAAAACTCTGAATCATTGGGACACCTTTTAGTTAAAGTAGACTCATCTCCAATCCCATCTTTATCAAGATTCATACTAGAAAACAAGGGTCTAATAGGAGACACATCAATAACTTTCAGATCTTGAACTTTGTTTTCATGATAACTATAAGAACACACTTTTATATAATTCTCTCTTTTAGCACGCATCATAGCGGTTCTTTCTTTGCATTCATCAATGGAAATTATCATGGTTTTGAGAGACTCATTGATATCATGCTTAGGTGGGATAGATCTAAGTTTTAAAGAATCAAGATCAAGAGTAATTCTATCCACACTTCTAGCCAATTCATCAATCTTAAGCAATTTTTCTTCCAGCAAAGCATTGAAATTCTTTTGTGAATTCATAAACTCCTTAACACTAGTTTCAAATTCAGAAGGCATCTTTCCATAAGAGTTGTTGTAGGAATTACCATAATTATTAGAGGAATTACTAGGAAAAGGCCTAGGATTAAAGTTTCCTCTATAAGCATTGTTACCAAAATTATTCCTACCAACAAAATTCACATCCAAAGATTCATTATTATTTTCAATCAATGTGGATAAAGGCATATCATTAGGATCAGAAGAAGCACTCTTAGCAGCAAATAATTTCATAAGTTCATCCATCTTTCCACTCAAAACACTAATCTCTTCAATAGCCTGTACTTTTTTACTAGTAGATCTTTCGGTGTGCCATTGAGAATAATTAACTATAATATTATCTAGGAGTTTGGTAGCTTCTCCTAAAGTAGTTTCCATGAAAGTGCCTCCTGCGGCCGAATCTAAAAGATTTCTAGAAGCAAAATTCAAGCCAGCATAAAAGTTTTGAATAATCATCCATAAGTTCAAACCATGTGTAGGGAAATTACGTATCATTAATTTCATCTCTCCCAAGCTTGTGCAACATGCTCATGATCTAGTTGCTTAAAATTCATAATATCGTTTCTAAGAGAGATGATCTTAGTAGGAGGGAAATACTTAGAGATAAAAGCATCTTTGCACTTATTCCACGAATCAATACTATTTCTAGGCAAAGAGGAAAACAAAGTTTTAGCACGATCTCTAAGTGAAAACGGAAATAACTTCAATTTAACAATATCGTTATCCGTATCCCTTTTCTTTTGCATATCACACAAATCAACAAAGTTGTTTAGATGGTAGTGGCATCTCCACTAGGAAGGCCGGAAAATTGATCTTTCATGACAAGATTCAACAGAGCAGCATTGATCTCACAATATTCAGCATCGGTAATAGGAGCGATCGGAGTGTTAATAAAATCATTATTGTTGGTATTTGAGAAGTCACACAATTTGGTATTGTTCTGAGCCATAGTGACAAGCAAGCAATCCAACACACAAGCAAACAAGAAGCAAGCGAACGGTAAACACACGACAAAAAGAAGGGCAAATAAAGCAGCAAGGGTGAAGTGGGGGAGAGGAAAACGAGAGGCAAAAAATGTAATGTGAAGGTACTTGGTATATGACTTTTGCGTAAGCCTCCCCGGCAACGGCGCCAGAAATTCTTCTTGCTACTTCTTGAGCTTGCGTTGTATTCCCTCGAAGAGGAAAGGGTGATGCGGCACAGTAGCGTAAGTATTTCCCTCAGTTTTTGAGAACCAAGGTATCAATCCAGTAGGAGACCACGCGTGAGTCCCTCGCACCTGCCCAAACAAATAAGAACTTCGTAGCCAATGCGTTAAGGGGTTGTCAATCCCTTTACGGTCACTTACGAAAGTGAGATCTGATAGAGATGATAGTTTGATATTTTTGGTATTTTTGGATAGAAGAACTGAAAGTAAAAGCGGAAAATTAAAGTAGATTGTAGATTGATATGTTGAGAATAGACCCGGGGGCTGATATGTCCAAAACGTATCTATAATTTCTGCTTGCTCCATGCCACCTTTGGGTGATATTGCTATGATATTCATACACTTCCATACACTTTTGATCATATTTGGACTAACCTACTAATCCAGTGCACCCCGGTGCCAGTTTCTGTTTTCGGCTGATTTTGTATTTCAGGTTTTCACGTTACGAGAACTGTCAGGAAAAATCCAGAAAAATTATATAAAAAATCAGCGTTCCGGAACCTACCCTGCGCCCGAAGTACAGCCGGGGGGGGGGGGCACCAGGGCTCCAGGCGCCCTGTGGGCGC
>LR738713.1:744683749-744703797 GCA_902687465.1 Secale cereale
TGGATAGATATCTCAAGGTGGATGATTAGTAGTAGATATTGATGGATTTCGGTCTACTTACTTTGGCGTACCGCCCATGCTTTGAACCTCAACCTTTCTTGCAATGTAGTCAGCATTGGTTTGCGTTCGTGGTCCTGTCAATTGCCCAGCTGTAATTCGTTTACCTCACATAGCTGTTTTATCGTCTTTTGGGAGAGAGACATCACTAGTGAACATCATGAGACTCCGGTCCATATTACCATCATTGATCACATCCGCTATTTACTTTTCGCTATTATTTACTATTGCAAAACACTATCTATCACTACTATCATTTGCGTTTAATCCTTTGTGAACTACAAGGCCGGAGGGATTGACAACCTCTCTGTACTCGTTGGGAGCAAAGTTATTTGTATCTGTGTGCAGGTCCATGTTGATTGCTAATATCTGGCGCCGTTAGTAGTTGACACCTACTTGTTGAACCTAGGAGTCTGTGGGGATTCGATCCTTGGCATCTTTGCTAAGGGAAAACACTTCCACAACACTGCATCTTTCACCTTCCACTTGGGGTAACCAACGAGGGGTTAGAGGCCCATCAGGGGCCATAGTTTTCTCTAGTGGCTTCTCTCATGATAGCGGTATTCTACGGCCGGTAAACAAATTACTGTCGAGCAATTGATAGAAAAGCGAATAATTATGAGACTATCTAGGCATGATCATTATATATAGGCATCACGTCCGAGACAAGTAGACCGAAATGATTCTGCATCTATTACTATTACTCCACACATCGACCGCTATCCAGCATGCATCTAGAGTATTAAGTTCATAAGAACAGAGTAACGCCTTAAGCAAGATGACATGATTTAGAGGGATAAACTCAAACATAGTGATATAAACGCCATCTTTTTATCCTCGATGGCGACAATATAATATGTGCCTTGCTGCCCCTACTGTCACTGGGAAAGGACACCGCAAGATTGAACCCAAATCCAAGCACTTCTCCCATTGCAAGAACTATAGATCTAGTAGGCCAAACCAAACCAATAATTTGAAGAGACTTGCAAGGATATTATAATGATACATAAAGAGTTCAGAAAAGATCCAAATATTTCTCAAAGATAATCTTGATCATAAACCCACAATTCATCGGATCTCGACAAACACACCGCAAAAAGAGATTACATCGAATAGATCTCCTCGAAGACCAAGGAGAACTTGGTATTGAGATCCAAAGAGAGAGAGAAGAAGCCATCTAGATACTAGCTATGGACCCGAAGGTCAGTGGTAAACTACTCACAACTCATGGTGAGGCGATGATGATGATGTAGAAGCACTCCGTGGAAGATCCCCCCTCCGGCGGAGCTCCGGAACAGGCCACAAGATGGGATCTCACGGGAACAGAAGGTTGCGGTGGTGGAACTAGGGTTTTCTCTGTTGTTCTGATGGTTTCGGGGTACGTAGATATATATAGGAAGAAGGAGGGCACCGCCGCACCGGGGGCCAGACGTGGGGCCCACGAGGCAGGGGGCGCGCCCCCACCCTCGTGGACGCTACGTGTGCCTTACTCCGTGGTTCTCAAGTCTCCCGTGCGTATTTTGCTCCAAAAATATTTCTCCCGAAGGTTTCATTCCGTTTAGACTCCGTTTGATATTCCTTTTCAGTAAAATCCTGAAATAGGCAAAAACAGCAATCTGGGCTGGGCCTTTGGGTTAATAGGTTAGTTCCAAAAATAATATAAAAGTGTATAACAAAGCCCATTAAACATCCAAAACATCATAAATAATAGCATGGAACAATCAAAAATTATAGATACGTTGGAGATGTATCACCCCCTTGTGGGCTGGTCTGCCCCCCCCCCTTGGCCCACTAGGCCCATACACCTACCGGTGGTGTCCCGAACCCCTTCCGACGACCCAATGACTACCCGGTGCACTCCGAAACTCTTCCGGTACGGTGTTTGAATATCATCATCATCATATATATATATATATATATATATATATATATATATATATATATATATATATAAATCTTAACATCCGGACCATTCCGGAGCTCCTCGTCGTGTTCGTGATCTCATCCGGGACTCCGAACAACATTTGGTCACCAAATCATATAACTCATATAACACCATATCGTCAACGACTATTAAGCGTGCGGACCTTACGAGTTTGAGAACTATGTAGACATGACCGAGACACCTCTCCGGTCAATAACCAATAGCGGAATATGGATGCCCATATTAGTTCCTGCATATTCTACGAAGTTCTTTATCGGTCGAAACATTATGAAAACATACGTAATTCTCTTTGTCCATCAGTATGTTACTTGTCCGAGATTCGATCATCGGTATCTTCATACCTAGTTCAATCTCGTTACCGGCAAGTCTCTTTAATCGTTTCATAATACACCATCTCATAACTAACTCATTGGACATTTGCTTGCAAGGCTTCTTATGATGTGTATTACTGAGAGGGCCCAGAGATACCTCTCCGATATTCGGAGCGGTAAATCCCATTCTCGATCCATGCCAACTCAAAAAACACCTTCGGAGATAACTGTAAAGCATCTTTATGATCACCCAGTTACGTTGTGACATTTGATAACACACAAGGTATTCCTCCGGTATTAGGGAGTTGCATGATCTCATAGTCAATGGAATATATAGTTGACATTAAACGTGTGCTGAACGATCACATGCTAAGCTAAGGGATGGGTCTTGTCCATCACATCATTCTCCTAATGATGTGATCCCGTTATCAAATGACAACTCATGTCTATGGCTAGGAAACATTAATCATCTTCGATCAACGAGCTAGTCTAGTAGAGACTTACTAGGGACACTGAATTTGTTTATGTATTCACACATGTATTTAAGTTTCCGGTCAATACAATTTTAGCATGAATATTAAACCTTTATCATGAATAATGAAATATGAAATGATAATAACTTTATTATTGCCTCTAGGACATATTTCCATCAGTCGCAAACATTGGAGGCGACCAAGGAGGCCCTCCTGTGTCGAGCACCGCCGCTCAGCTGCAAGGGCCCGACTGGATGGGGCCGCCCATGCCACCTCCACCGCTGCCGCGCCGCCCCCCACCGGAGATCAACGACGAGAGGGGCTGACCGCGTCCTGCAGTGCCAGACGCGGCTCCGAGGCACTGGCGTGAAGCAACCGCCGCCGTCGCCACCCGTCGACCTACACGACCACCATACTGTGTCGCCGGACCACTCCGGAGCATCGCCGCGCCACCACGCCCGGCATCGAGCATTACATCCCAGCACGTGAGATCCGGCCCCACGTTGCACCCCCCGCGCGAGGAGATGAAGGGGCCAACCGCTGCTGGCGACAACCGGGCTTAACCCGCTCGCGCCCCTGGCGGCGGCAAGGGAGGGGGAGAGGAGGAGGGGGTGGAGGCGGCGGCGCTAGGGTTGCCCCCCGGACGCTTGCCAGAGCGTCACGGGAGGAGGGAAAGTGGATTCTCTTACCAGCAGTAGTAAATACAAATTTACTACTCCCTCTGGTCCGTAGGAAGAATCTATGTTTTATCCGAAATACTTGTTTTTCCGTCATTGGACAAAGGTAGTTTCAATATTACTGTTTCCTTCCAGAATCTCTTTATTTAGGCCTCACCATCCATTTGATCCTTCATATCTCTCCTCCTCTCTGAATTTCTTTTCTTTTTGCTGGTCCTCTCTGAATTTCTAGATGAACAGTTACAAACCAGCCTAGCTGGAGTCTCAATTTCTGTATGTAGGTTCTCAATCGAAAGCCACACATTTTTTTTATTATTTTTAGAAAAGGGGCTTGACCCCGGCCTCTGCATCAGATCATCATCCATACGGCCATATTATTAAAAAGTCAAACGGGTCCAACAAAGTTGTTACATCCTGCGAAAACAAAGGAAAACAGGACCGCCACATCCGGCAGGCAAAAACAGATAAGCAACTAAACACCTATCCTATTACATGACCGCCAGCCAAACCGGTTGTAGATATCCCGAGCTACCGTCTCCCATCGGATAGACGCAGTAACCAAACGCTCCCTGGCCTTCGTCTGAGTGAGTAGCGACCACATACGGACAAGAGTAGTGGCCCTGAAGATAACCTAAAAGCCACACATGTGGTTGCAGTACATCAGCTGAAAAAGCATTACCATGTACTATCAACAAAACTGAGAGTTAAGGAGTTGACGCTATAAATAGGGAGATAGAGAACTATCTCAGCCAGTCCAGTCCAAGCCTCAAATTAAATTGTTCAGTCGCATAGGGCATGAAAGTGATTCTTCTTCGCCCAACAGATACACCACGTCATGAATTTCATCATCTCTAGAGCTCACCATTCTTTTTTTAAACACCCATTTATTAAATAGTTAATTTTTTATTACAACCACTCATTACAACTTTCGCAACGCTAGGGGGAACACTGTTAAAATAGTTTGTGAATATACGTGATGTGGCTGCATGGGAGTGGTTGCTGATGTGTATAGCTTGCATGTCAAGAGAAATAGGTTAGTGAGGATGAATTATTTAGATATTATAGATTCCATTGGAGCTATTAATAAAACAAAAGTTCACAATCTCATGTGTCCCCCCATTGACAAGCTGATTAAATGTGGCAATTTTAAAAGTTTGTATCACATGTCACCCCATTGACAAGCCAAATAATTGTCACAATTTTAAAATTTTGGGTCATACTGGAGATACACTCAAAGCCTATTTCTTCAGATCAAGGAAAGGAGACCTGTCAAACTTCTCATTTGCAAGGAAAGAACTTACGAATGTACAGTCAGTTTCCAAAACAATAGACTGATGGAGAGCAATACCGATATAAACGACTGCGAGGCAGAGGCATAGAGCTTAGCTTCATTCATGCTGTTACACGGACTGCCACCGGGAAATGATAACTTCACCAAACGAGTTTCTAACAATCAGCCGTACCCTGTCGGCATTAATACTCTCCACAAAACTATTGCCATTGATATTGATATAATCAGCAAATGGAGGTTCCACAACACATGATCATTCAATGGTGCATAATCTGCTATAACTCCTCCCACCCTTCCCTTACCTTTGTTACTAGAATCAAACTGTATAGGATCGTGACATGACGTGAAAGTGGACTAACTATTGTCCACAAAATTTGTTGAGCCTGTGATGGTTTCCTTCCCCTTTCCAACATTTAAGTAATTTCTCAAGTGTCAGGTATACCAGAAGAGAAATAACATTTGCCGAGCTCATAATAATTTGATTTCGCATACCACGCTTTGAATTTCTGTGGTACTATACCGTTACAAATTAGTGTTGGAGTGTTAAGTATGGAAATCCGCAATGGCTCCTAGGTGCATATGCACCCATTGCCTAAATACACAGTTTGAAAAGTTGAAAAATTCCGAAAAAAAATCCTGCGTGTATATCCGGACATTCTATGTGCATGCACAAAGCATGCACATAGAATGTCCGAATATACCCGCGGGATTTTTGTTCCAAATGTTTCAACTTTTAAAAATGTGTATTTAAACAATGGGTGCATATGCACCTAGGAGCCAAAACACCGCGTTAAGTACCACTAATCTAAATGATCGTAGGTGTCTAGTCCCTGTGTCCGGCCATCAGCTTCGAGAACTGAAGCTTCATCGTGTCTAGTTCCGCCTCGACGCTCTCTAGCCCCGCCTCCGTAACCTTCGCCTCCGGAGCCCTGGGAACTGAAGTTGTCCGCCTTTAGGTCTCCACCAAGAGACTAATCGGCCGCTGATATTGAGCCCACCAAGCTTGGCGTCGACCAGAGGGGAGGAGCGGTGGCCTTCCTGGGACACGAGCGGCGGCGACCTACCTTGCACTACTCTTGCTCGTTGTTGGCGCCCCAGCAGGCGTGCCGGCTTCTTCGTGGTTGTGGCATCGAGGCGTGGCATCGATGATGTCCTCCTCGTCGTTCGCTGAACAACGCCTCGCGTGCCTCGTCGTCGCACTCTTTGCCGGATGCCGCCACCTCCGCCACCTGCTGTTGGTACTGCCAGCGAGTGAAGCGGATCTCGCGACCAGAGCGGTAGTACTCAAGAAGCACCTCCTGCTCCGCCAGGTCCATGGCCGGCGCGACCGCCCTGCCGCCAATGACCCGCTCCTCCGTCTGCAGATGCTCCTGGAGGGGGTTGTGGTTGTAGTTGGCGTAGGCCTGCACCTCCCGCTCATCCCGCACCATGTCCATATAATGGGCACGGGCCTCACTAATGGCCATGGTGCAATGCACCAGCGAGGGTGGGGCGGAGGAGGAGGGTTCCGCGGAGGAAGTGGAGGGTGGCACTGTCTCGTCGGAGGAGGCGTCCTCCGGCTGACTGTCGGCCTGCCAGTCGACGACTATCGCCTCCTTCTGCTCTGACGTCAACCAGTCCCAAAGAGCTTTGGCAGCGGTGGGATCCATGGCGGGGAGTGGTGCGGAGATAGCTGTGGCTATGGCCGGGGTAGTCGTTTATATAGCACTGGTGGGCGATAGAGAGACGGACGGGTGGTGCCGAAAAAGACACCTCGGCAACCACGTGGCATCAATGCGGGCGGCAAATGAACGGATGGGCGGCCGTCATGTCGTTTGAACATGCGACAGTTGACAGAACCGGGAAGCGGCGCAAGCGGCGACCTCTTTGTCGGGTGCCGCTTCAATGGAAGTACCAGTGATTGGTCACGGCCGCTCTGGCCGTGCATGAATACGGGCCCTGACGCTTATGAGCGGCGTTGACCATTTCGGGCAGGAGGCGAGCGCATGAGGGAGGAGGAGTTTTTCGTGGGCCAGTGCGGTCAGAAGCGTACTTGGGAGCGGTCCGGACTTCTACAACCTCCCCCACAATTGTCTTTAATTTGTGGAAGAAATCTCGTTCAGACCATCATACGGACCCATACAGTACCGTGTTTGATGATTTTCACGGTTGTGGAAGGTTTGAGAGTCGGCATTGTAAATACCCTAACAACCACGATGCAGTAACATAGGACTCGCTAGCACAGGCGCACACGTCCGCTAACGCACGAGCACAGCGCACACTCCATACATGCAGGAGCTGCCGTACAGAGACTCAGCCAGCTCGCCACATGCAGCGCCCAAACGACTGCATGTCCGCACGACTCGGAGACTCCACTCACCACGGCCACACACCGGTGTCTGGACGCCAACACGCGCACATGTTGATCACCTACGTGACGTGCTTATTCCTTTTTTTTTTGAGCAAACGACCAAGATTTTATTCATCGAAAACCACAGAAAGTGGGATACAAGTTTGGTCATGCGGTTGGTCAAACCATACATGACGACCATGCTGAAGCCTACGAGAATGTTTGGCTAAAGCATGTGCTTCCGAATTGGTAGCACGACTCTCAAAGATAAAATTACAATTGAAAGACAAAGACCTAGACTTGATCTCTCTGATTATGGCTCCACTTCTTCCCATCGTCTCATTGTTGATATCCTGCACCGCCTGTTTTGAATCAGATGCAATTATCACGTTCTGAATATTTAGGTCAGCCGCTAAAGCTAGCGCTTCCCTGCAAGCTATCACCTCCAACGTAGCTGGGTCATGCATGCCCTCTATCACAAGGGCCGAGCTACCCATGTAGGTTCCCGCTTCATCCCTGCAAACTGCCGCGGCTGCTCCCCTTCTGGTGAAGTGAACTCCTGCATCAACCTTGATCTTACAATACCCATGTGGTGGTGCTTTAGCCCTTCTTGCCGGCGCATCTCTGGGGCAGCTGCTGGTTGAGTTTGAGGCTTCACAACTTCCTTGATCATGCTCAGTTCCTGAAGATAGCGATTAATGAAGTTACATATTGCATGTGGGCTATGAAAAATCCCTTCATGAATAGCTTTGCGTCTCGCAGCCCAAATCGCCCATAAGGTAACCAAAAGCTTCACCAATTTCTCATGGGGGAGAGCATCAATATGTGTAAATAACCATTGTTTGGCATTCGGTTCAGTGGTCGTCGCTATTGTTTGTGCCAACTCCTCATCTGCCAATGCCCATGTGCACCTGGACATAGTACAGTCGATCAACGAATGTTTCCAGGAGTCCAAGGCTCCACAGAAACCACAGGAACTCGAATCTGCCATGTGCCGATGTGCCCTCACATCGTTAGTGGGGAGAGATTGTTTTGCTAGACGCCATAAGAACATGCTGATCTTGCCTGGGACTTGGGTCCGCCACATTGACTTCCACAGAGTTGCTTCCTTCATCGAAGACGAAGGTCCTGGCGAGCCTTCCAGCCATGCTTCCCTCCGCTGCTGTGTCGCCACCATCATATTGTAAGCAGATCGGACTGTGAAGTTGCCGCTTTTTTCAAAATGCCAACACCAGAAATCCAAGGCATTGCGAGTACATATAGGGATGTTCATTATCACATGTACATCCATTGGCATGAAAGTTTCGGAAATCTTCTGTCTGTCCCATGAGGCCGTGGTGGAGTCGATCAATTCAGAAACCAGATGTGGTGGGTTGGGGGAGATACAACCGTAGGGCTTCATCATCTCGTCCCTGGGGAGCCAGTTGTCATCCCACACCCTTGTTGATTCTCCGTTCCCAATGCGCTTTATCAGTCCAATCTTCAAAGTATCTCTACCTTCGATCATCGCTCGTCAAACTTGACTGGGGTGACCCCCTAGTGTTGCCTCTAGAATAGTAGAGTTAGGATAGTATATACTCTTGAGGATTCTCGCACTTAGGGAATCTGGATTCTGCAGCAATCTCCAAGCCTGCCGAGCCAACATGGCCAAGTTGAACAACTCAAAATCCTTGAACCCTAAACCCCCCATACTCTTTGGCTGCGTCATAGTTTTCCAAGAGACCCAATGTGGTTTGCGGCTGCCATCCTTGCTTCCCCACCAAAACTTCCTTATCAACATGTTAAGATGTTCACAAAGACCTCTTGGAAGTTTAAAGCATGACATGGAGAAAACCGGAACAACTTGTGCTACGGATTTTACTAGAACCTCCTTTCCAGCCGATGATAGTGCCTTTTCAATCCATCCTTGGATTTTACTCCATAACCGATCCTTGAGGTATTTGAAAGCTCCATTCTTTGAACTTCCAATATCCGATGGCATACCTAAATATTTCTCATTTAGGGTTTCATTAGGGACATTCAGCAGGTTCTTCACTTCTTGCCTTAAACTCTCAGGCACCCCTTTACTGAAATATATTGATGATTTTGCATGATTGATTCTCTGCCCAGAAGCTTGACAGTATTGGTCTAACACTAGGTTCACCTCAGAAGCTTCCCCACTACTTGCCTTGAAGAACAGCAGGCTGTCATCTGCAAATAAGAGATGGTTTACCGGTGGTGCCGTAGGTGCCACTTGTAGCGTATGCAAACTTGATGACTCTCTGGATTTAAGGACGCACGAAAGGCCCTCTGCTGCCAGCAAAAACAAGTATGGGGAGATCGGGTCCCCTTGTCTTATCCCTCTCGATGGAACAAACTCTTCTAGCTTCTTTCCGTTGAACATAACAGAAAACTTCACTGTCGTAACAAGGTTCATAATAATATTCACCCATCTCTCATTGAACCCCATCTTAAGCATGATTGCCTTTAGATAGCTCCATTCAACTCTGTCATAGTCCTTCATCATGTCAAGTTTGAGAGCACAAGATTGGTGTTTCTTTGCTTTGTTCCTCTTCATGAAGTGTAGGCATTCATACGCAGTAATAATGTTGTCAGTGATCAGTCTCCCCGGGACAAAAGCCGACTGTTCTTCAGAGATAATCTCCGGTAGCACCAATTTCAGCCGGTTGGAGATCACTTTAGAGGCAATCTTGTACAAGACGTTACAAAGGCTGATCGGCCGAAACTGGGTTAACAGAGATGGGTTTTTTACCTTCGGCATGAGAACTAGTACTGTGTCATTTATGCTCCCTGCTGACTCCGTGCCTTCTACAATCTTCAAAACTGCCGCTGTTACATCCTCTCCGCATAGCTCCCAGTGGCGCTGGAAAAAATGCGCGGGAAACCCGTCCGGACCAGGGGCTTTAGTAGGAAACATCTGAAATAGCGATGGCTTAACCTCTTTCGGGGTGTAAGGAGCGTTTAACATCTCATTCATATCTGTGGTGACCTTACTAGGCACTGTCTGGAGGACTTGATCCATTCCATGTACCCCCTCGGAGGTATAAATGTCTTTGTAAAAAGAAGTCACCATCTGCTCCATCTCCTCTTTGTTTTCTGTTAATTGTCCATCGCCACGTAGAAGTGACTTAATGCTGTTTTTGCGCCTGCGTCTACACGCCCTGAGGTGGAAGAAATATGTGTTTTTGTCCCCATGGACCAGCCAATCAACGCGCGCTCGCTGCCTCCATAGCATTTCTTCTCTATGAAAAAGCTCAACTAATCGGTCGTTGATCTTTAGTTCTGCATGGCCAGGACCTGTTCTACCTGGAGACTCACGCAACCGCTGCAGTTCTCGTTTCAAGTGTGCTATCTCCCTGCGTACGTTTCCAAAGTGTTCCTTGTCCCAAGCTGATAAGTCTCCAGAAACACGCAGTAACCGATCTTTCATTGCTTGTGCTGATGTTCCTTCGGTTTGTGTCCACCCATTCTGAATAGTTGGAAACAGCGTTGGGTCCCTCTCCCAGCATGTTTCGTATCTGAAAGTTCTTGGGCCACCTTTGTAAGCATGTGTATCATCAAACTTTAGCAGAATAGGGATATGGTCTGAAGAAGCAGCCGTTTTGTGTTCAACCACGGCTGACGGACAAGCTAAAAACCATGCTGTGTTAGCGACGCATCTATCCAATCTGACTCTGGTAAATGTACCTCCAGCTACCCTTTTCTCAAACGTCCATGAGGTGCCCGAATAGCCAACATCAGCAAGCCCACATGTATCCAGGGCATCTCGGAATGCGTCCATCTGAGCCTGACTCCGTTGGCCTACTCCATCATGCTCATGTGCATGTATGACTTCATTGAAGTCTCCAATAACCGCCTAAGGAAGGTTGCTCAAACCAGCGATTCCACGTAGTGTATCCCAAGTTTTATATCTCTGATTCACCTGGGCTTCGCCATACACAAAGGTGACTCTTGTCTGAAACTCAACTAGCGCATCGGCAATGACATCGATATGATACTCAGAGTAACCAATAATTTCAAGCTTTATTTCCTCTTTCCAAAAGATACCAAGACCTCCACTTCTACCCGAACTACTTACTGCAAAACTTTTATCAAACCCTAGAGTATCTACTAGATTCTCCACGCGGGAGCCCTCTATTTGAGTTTCAAGGATGCATACGATAGAGGGGGCATATTGCTTCGTTAGGGCACGAAGCTCATGAATTGTCGCGGGTTTGCCAGCCCCACGACAATTCCATGTTAAGATACTCATTGCGCCAGGCGCGACCCCCCTGGGAGGCCCGCCAAATGCGCATCATTTTTGTTTGTGGTGTTGATCTTCCCCGAGTTCTTGTCATTCTGGTTCACAACCGTTTTGGTCCTCTGTTGATCTGGCTTGGAAGGACTGGGAGGAATTGTATCCATCGCTAGGGTCGAGGTACTCCCTTTAGTGAGCAATAGAGATTCTGTAGGTATTTTTCCTTGAGGCTGACTCACCTCCATAGCATCCCTCTTCCTGTTTGCCTCTGCCTCCTCCATGGATATGTCTTGGGGTTGGGTGCTCTTGGTAACAATGGAAATACCACCTGAGCGGCCTCCTCCCCTACCTCCGTTCCTTCCTGACCTGCCTCTGCCCCTGCTTCCTCCTGCTTCTCTCCCTTCGCCAGGTCCTCTGCCGGGTCCTCTAAACCAATCAGCTCGTAGATTTTTGAAAACCAATGCCGCTGGAGGATGGATCCCAGTCCCGCACTCCTTATATAGATGGCCCAGATGCCCGCAGACTGCACACCAGTCGGGGAGCCGCTCGTATTTAACGAGAAAAATCTCCCTCTTTTGCTTTAGAACCAGCGATACTGCATTTTTCAGTGGTTTGGTCACATCGATTTTAACCCTTACTCTGAAGAAGTTTCCCTCAAAATCTTGGGATTTTGGCTCAGCATAGATGAACTCCCCCACTGTTGAAGCTAGAGGTTTTAACATGCGAAAGAGGAGATCCGGCAGGTCATTGATTTGGATCCAAATCTCTACCTTGTTGAGCTCAATAGAAGATGGTCTTGTGTATCCATCGTAAGGTTCAATCACCACCACCTTGTTCTTGAAAGTCCATGGCCCCTCTCCCATTACTCTTTCCCAGTCACCCAAACAGGAGAATTGAAGAGTGTAAAGGTTGTCCTCCAAAGGCCTAAATTTGACCTCTTGGGCAAGATCCCACGCGACCCTCATGTTCCTGAAGAACCAGTATTGGCTGTAGGGTTTGTCGTTGTGGACTCGAGCGATCGCCATCCATCTGGCGTCCTCTTCTGGAAGATCGCCCTCTTCCACAACTATGTCAGAAAGGTCCTCCTCCTTGAGGCCCAGATCCTTCATCATCTTCTCAACGTCGCTGAACGCAGCTTCCGAGCCTGCTGCCGAGCCTGCCATCGAGATCTCTTGTCCGAGAAAACCTGTTCCGCGGACGGGAAGACCCTAACAACGCTCCTCCCCGGAAGCGGCGGTCGAGAGGCAGAGCTCCAGACCCCACAGCGGACGAAGGAGGTAGGGGAGCGAGGTCTCCACGTCGATCGCCAAGGCGCCGCCGGGAGTAGACGAAAACCCTAACGTGACGTGCTTATTCCTAACAGTCATTGGCCTCCATGTCGGCCTTGTCCCTTGTACTACCGGGCTCAGGTCGTGGGCAGGGATTCATGAATTCTGATCAGCATTCTGCCCGGGCCACATGGCCTAAAGATCCGTTCGCGGGCTCTACATGTTCCAGGCCCGCGCTCTCGGAGCCCAACCCTCGGGCTTTCCTCGTTCTATATGTACGCACACTTGTCAAGTTGTCAGTTCCCTCTCGTTAGGGTTTGGCTTTCTCTCGGCGGCGCCTGATCGCCGTTGAGTTTCCGCTTCTTCCTTCCCTCCGATCGGAACTAGGGACCCTAGTCGGACAGCATCTCCGGGCGCGTCTGCGGGGTACCTTGCCCACGACGGATCGGGTTTGGCCTCCCCTCATTTTATTGCCTGGCTCTCGGTGTTAGATCGGGCAAGTTTTGGGGCTGATGGCTGCGGATATTGGAGGCGGATCCGCTTCGGCCGGCGGGTCTTCTTCGGCAGCAGGGATCGAGCAATTGATGGCGGAGCTTGGACTCCAAGAGGATGATATGGATGATGTGGTGGTGGATGAAACTGCGGTACCCAAGGAGGCAGCTAGATGGCTGGCAGTGGCGCGGGTTCACATTGATAAAACCTACAGCCAGGTCTGGTTCTTTAGAAACATGAGAGCAGCTTGGAATCTCGCACAGCCCGTTAATTTCAAGCCTCTTGAAGCTAATCTATATACCTTGCAATTCCACTGCCTTGGTGATTGGGAAAGAGTCATGCAGGAGGGTCCATGGAATTTTAGAGGTAATGCAGTCATCATCACACCATATGATGGGGTTACTCAGCCTTCTATGGTCAAGTTAGATTCTTTGGATATTTGGATTCAGATTCATGATGTACCAAGCTTGTTTGCATACCTGGTGCCTGCGTTGGCGTCAAAAGTGGGCGAGGTGCTATTTACTGAACAGGCTTCATATGACTTCACTGGAAATTCTTACCGCGTTTGGGTCAAGATCAATGTTAACAAGCCGTTGAAGAACGCAGTGTCGCTTGTCAGAGAAGGGAAGAGACAAATCTATAGGGTGAAATACGAGAGATTGCCGGATTGGTGTGCAGTCTGCAGACACTTGGGCCATGTTTTTAAGGAACACGGCGATGGGATTCACCCACCATCAGCACTGGTCTTCAAGGACCTGAGAGCTTCATGGGCCATGCGACCTCCTAGCCAGAACCCTGGAGGTAGCCGAGGGCGTCGGGGAGGCAGAACTGGAGGCCGAGGCAGAGGCAACCGGGAAGGCGGCAGAGGCGCTCACAGGGACGCCAACCTTTATGAGGACATTGACACTGGTCCCGCTGCTATGCACATGGATGATCTGAGCAGGAAAAGGGCTGAAAGGACAGAAGTTGATGGCATCAGGGGCACTGAAAATCAGATTATACCCAAAGGCAATGAGATGGCGCTAGTTCCTTTCGGAGGTGATGTGGTCAGCCCTCCTCCAGTGAGAGACATGAAGCGCACTAAGACAGGAGAAAGAGTGGGAGAAGTTCAGGGGACTATGGTGAAAAATTTGGCGGGCTCCTTCGAGGGGCACCGCCCAGCCCAATGAGTGTACTATGCTGGAACTGTCGCGGGGTGGGCAACGCCGCGACAGTCAATGAACTTCGCACTCTCGCGAAGAATTTTGCCCCTTCCCTCCTGTGCATTGTTGAAACTCAAATAGATGGAGTGAGGGTTGAATCTTATGCTAGTACTTTAGGTTTTGATAAATCGTATGCAGTTGATAGTCAAGGTAGAAGTGGTGGAATAGGGCTTTTTTGGAATGATGAAATAAAGGTTGAAATTTTGGGTTATTCATGTTATCATTTGGATGTTTCTGTGGAGGAGCAGGGGAGAGACGTCTGGCGCCTAACGTGCGTTTATGGAGAGGCCCAAACCCATCTGAGACACCAAACTTGGACGGTTTTGAAAAATATCAGTTCTTTGAGCTCCCTTCCTTGGTTGTGTATTGGTGATTTCAACGAAGTTTTACGTCCGGAAGAACATGTGGGGATCGGTCAGCGGAGCAATGCACAAATTCAGGCCTTTAGAGAGACAACAGACGTTTGCATGTTGATGGACATTGGTTACAAGGGCAGGTTTTGGACTTTTGAAAAGAAAGTGACGGGGGGCTCTTATACAAGATGCAGGCTTGACAGGGCGCTGGCTAATGCGCAATGGATGACATGTTTCCCTCTAGCGTCCCTTGAGCATCATGATGCGGCCACATCGGATCACGGCCCGATTTTTCTCGAGATGGGGAGAGCGCAAGACGGCGTAACAAACCGGACCTTCCGGTATGAGTCTATGTGGGAAAGACATGAAGGTTTTGGAGAGGTAGTGAACGATGAATGGACTGCTGTTGGCCCATGCGGGAGTGTGCAGGAGCTGCGGGACAAGCTTGCTGGAGTATCCAAAGGATTGGCCAACTGGAGTAAACAAGCTTTTGGAAACGTCCGCCGAGAGATCAAAGGCCTGAAGAAGAGAATAGAGGAGCTGAGAGGCGACCCGCTTCGCCTAGGCCCATCGCATGTTGAGTTGAAAATTAACGAGAGGCTGGTCGAGCTCTATCATCGTGAGGAAATTATGTGGAGGCAGCGTGCACGTACGGAGTGGCTATCGTCTGGAGATAAGAATACTAGATTTTTTCACCTCCGGGCTAGTTTGCGCAGGAAGAAGAATATGATTAAAGCTCTTGAAAATTCCTTGGGTGTGTTGGTGGATAATAAAGAAGGACTACGGGCTATGACAAATGCATTCTACCAAGATCTATACACATCGGAAGGCGTTCAGGGTTTAGAGGAGGTTCTTTCTCACGTTCCATGCAAAGTGACAGCAGATATGAATTCAGTATTATGTGCTCCCTACAGCAAGGAGGAAGTCAAGAATGCATTGTTTCAAATGTTTCCCACAAAAGCGCCGGGGCCGGATGGCTTTCCGGCCCAGTTTTACCAGCGACATTGGGAGATGTGTGGGGATGATGTAACCAATGTTGTCCTAAGGATCGTGAGGGGGGAGGAGAGCCCAGAATGCATAAATGATACTGTCCTTGTTCTCATACCAAAGATTACAACTCCTACGCTGCTCTCACAGTTCAGGCCCATAAGTTTATGCAATGTCCTCTACAAAATAGCTTCGAAGGTGATAGCGAATAGATTAAAGCAAATCCTCCCAGATATTATTTCCAAAGAACAATCTGCGTTTGTCCCCGGAAGGTTGATTACGGATAATATTATTTGCGCCTATGAATGTCTTCACTTCATGAAGCGTAACAAATCCAAGAACAACAGTTTTTGTGCCCTCAAGTTGGATATGATGAAAGCATATGACAGATTGGAGTGGGACTATCTTAGGGCCATCATGAGCAAGTTGGGTTTCGCCCAGGTATGGATTGATACAGTTATGGCTATGGTATCATCTGTTTCTTTTTCAGTGCTCTTTAATGGTGAGAAGCTTGAAAGTTTTCATCCATCCAGAGGGATCCGGCAGGGAGATCCTATCTCCCCTTACCTTTTCTTGATTGCAGCAGAGGGCCTTTCGTGCCTCCTGAAATCCAGTTCTCGGTCATCACTGTTGGAAGGTATTAAGGTGGCTTCCTCGGCTCCGCCGGTGAATCACCTTTTATTTGCTGATGACAGCCTGTTGCTTTTCAAGGCTAGTGTGGAGGGTGCAGAAGAGCTTTCAAACCTACTGGACGAGTATTGCAGGGCATATGGACAGAAGATTAACAATGCAAAATCATCAATCTTTTTCAGCAAAGGGTGCCCACAAGTACTGAGAGATGGGGTGAAAACCAGATTACAGGTGCAGAATGAATCTCTTAGTGATCGATATCTGGGGATGCCGACAGAGGTTGGTCATTCTAAAAATGGGACTTTTAAGTACCTCCGGGACAGAATCTGGGAGAAAATAAAAGGTTGGATGGGAAAGCTTCTGTCTGCTGCCGGGAAGGAGATTCTGATAAAATCGGTAGCTCAGGCTATCCCTGTCTTTTCGATGTCATGTTTCAGACTCCCAAGAGGTTTATGTGAAAGTGTGTCAACTATCATACGACAATTCTGGTGGGGTAGTAAGAGAGGAAAAAGAAAACCTGCTTGGGTTTCATGGGAAGTTATGACCAAACCAAAGCATATGGGAGGCCTTGGTTTCAGGGATCTAGAGCTCTTTAACCTTGCTCTCTTGGCAAGACAATCATGGAGGTTGTTGACAGACCCAGAATCGCTAAGCAGCCGCATATTAAAAGCAGCATATTTTCCAAACTGCTCACTGCTAGATGCTGAATTGGGGAGTCACCCATCACAAATATGGAGATCTATATTGGATGGGAGGGATGTTATGGCACAAGGAATTATAAGGAGGATAGGTGATGGTGAAACAACCAGCATTTGGGACCATAACTGGATCCCCCGAGACAGCTATAAGCGACCCATCACCTCGCTAGTTCCAAACCCTCCACAGAGAGTCTCTGATCTGATCGAGCAGCCAACGGCAACCTGGAAAGAGGAATTGGTCCGATCGGCGTTCACACCTTTTGATGCTGAAGCAATTCTCAAGATGCCACTTTGTACACGAATGGTAGAAGATTTTTGGGCCTGGCATGAGGAGAAGAGGGGGTTTTTTCAGTCGGATCGGCATATCGAATGTTGGTACGGACGAAATTCAACAGAGAGGGCTGGCTGGAACGGAGGGAGAGCTCGTCGCATGGAGAAGCAGAAAGCAATGGCTGGAAATCTTTGTGGCAAGTTCAAGTCCCTTCAAAAATACGCGTATTTGTTTGGCGTTTGGCGAGGCATTCCATACCATCTGGCGAGGTTCTTCATAGGCGGAATATGGCAACTACTTCCTCATGTAATCTTTGTGGAGTAGATGACACATGGAGGCATGCGTTACTAAACTGTCCGGTCTCCAGAAGTACATGGGCGTTATCATCCGAGGAGATCCTATATCATATGAGTATTCACCAGGAGGAGAACGCAAAAGAATGGATTTTTGCAATGAACAAAGCTTTGTCTTCAGAGGAGTTTGTTACGCTGGTTGTGTCACTATGGGCCATATGGAGCGCTAGGAGAAAGGCCATTCATGAGGATATCTTCAAAAGCCCTCATGCTATCCATGGACATATAACCTCTTATTTGGCGGAACTACATGCGATATCGAGTAAACATGAAGGGAGAAGCAATGTGAATCGGCAGCAGCGACGCACGGGGTGGATTTCACCTCCGGATGACTTTGCGAAGCTGAACGTTGATGCGGCTGTTATCAAGGGCAGAGGAGGAGCGGTAGGAGCGGTATGCAGAAGCAAGCAGGGCCTTTTCCTGGGAGCATCGGCGATAGTCTTCAATAACACAGATGATCCAGCTACACTGGAGACTTTGGCTATTCGAGAGGGACTGGCTCTGGCAGAGGATTTGAACCTATAACCCAAATACAGCTCGCCTCGGACTGTGAAGGAGTGGTACGAGATGTGCAACATGGAACTGCAGCGAAGTTTGGAGCAATCATCAAGGAGATACAATTAAATTCAATGTCTTTCATTTCTTGTAATATAGTTTTTGAAAGTAGGAGCTCAAATATTGAGGCTCACAATCTAGCGAAGCATGCTTTAAGTCTAGGGTTTGGCCGCCATGTTTGGTTGGGTCAACCCGATAGTATTCATTTCATCCCTGTAAACATTTCAGTGGTTTGAATAAAGCTTCGCGCGATTGTCTCAAAAAAAAAACTTGTCAAGTTGTCAGGTCGCTCAGCTCCATGGTTCTGTCGTCTCCCCCTCATCCTACCAACAGCTACTCCAGCGAGGGAGTACTTGATACTGACACCGACAAACTCAGTTTAGACCAAAGTCAGCTAAGCAAGTAACTCCGTGTAGGTACGAGACATTGTGCGTATGGTAGCATGCGCACATGCTTCTTCAAATTTGGAACGGGTGGCATCAGAAAAACACCTTTGACTTCAGTGTCACATCAGCCTGAGAGGTCGTGCCCACCGGTAGTGGTGCCGTCTAGCTTCCTTTACGTGCTACTCCCTCCGTTCGGAATTACTTGTCGTAAAAATGGATGTATCTAGACATATTTTAGTTCTAGATACATCCATTTCCCAGACAAGTAATTCAGAACAGAGGGAGTAGTTTGGTTCGCTTCCACATCATGGGATGCCTGGCCTGGAGCTTCAATGGAGGCTGCGTGCTCTTTTTATTGGGATCCTGAGAATTAGCAGACAAGCCTGGCGTAGATCGTCCAGGCATGAGATTAGCCAGCCAGGCGTCCTCTTCCATCCGCCTGACCGACAGGCAACACCAGCCTGGTGCCGATCTAGCAACTTACAGATGAGTTATGTGCTGATTTGTCAGTTTTATGTTTGATTATTCCTCCCAGGCGCAGGCCACAATCCAAACAGATACCTCTCCAGGCTGCATGGCTAGGCTAGAGAACAGAAAATCTCAGGCGCATGACAGGCAGCAGCTTCACCCAGATATCCGCAAGGACGGTCCGTCGAAGCAATGCAGGGTATGGGATGGTCAGTTGATGCCCGTGCAAGGTTGGTTGTGGTCGGTGGAAGAAATTTGTTACCCCAAGTTTACGCTTGTGTATCCAAAGGAGTATTCCAACCAAGGGTAAATGGAAATGGAAAATTACATAAATGTGATCTCAAACTTGTCTAAAAAAACTGAAATGAAACAATGACATACGCAGTAGATAAACATGCAGAAACATGATTATGTATTTACACATATGTGAATCTTCGTTTTTCTTATGCATGTAGTTCAAACTCATATATTCATTGTCCATAGACATGTATTATATTTTCTAAACCTTCATGTATGATTATATTCATGGTCATGTTTGCAAATTGAACTACTTTGTTTTATTTACACAGTCCAAGGGTATTTCGTGTTTTGAAAATAATCACTAACAATACATCTCCTTATTCACTCTAAACTTGTTTGATGTAGTGTATGCTTCCATATTCGGAATTTCTTATACTCTCCCTTTTTCTCTAAGAGTTACAGAAGCTAGCAGCCCTAACCATTTCACTCTATTTTCTATTCTTGCAACCATTTTGCTCTATTTTCACCCCTATATAACCTGCATCGTATGATATTCATCACAACTAAGGTTGTTGGTCTACGACATTGTGTAATTATTTATTCAAATGTAGTTTGTGGTATCTCCAAACTATCCTATGTTGATTTTCTTTGAACTGAAATAGCAATAACATGGAGTTAGGCTAGCAAGAACCCGACTCTAATAATCCCAGGGTGACATCTGGCGACAGGGACACATACAAGGACCTCCCTCCCCAACTCCTCCAGCGCCGCCCCCGCGCGGCGGCTCGGGAGAAATCCTAAATCCTCCACCGCTAGCCCCCCCCC
>LR738713.1:744704885-744726096 GCA_902687465.1 Secale cereale
CCCCCCCCCCCCCCCCCCCCGCTCCACCGGGACTGGCTGGGAACGCATGTGTGTAAGCCTCCTACCGTGGAGGCATCGACCCAAACTCCCTGACTGATGCACACCTTTGTCCCATTTAGGGCCTCTTGGATTCAAAGGATTTCTAAAGGAATATTGGAGGACTATAATCCTTTGGACATGGATTTTCAATGTTCGAAGACCTATATGATACCCCTAGAATGGTTTTCGGACCTCTAATACACTTCACTCAAAAATTTAAATGTCTTTGTTTTTTCGAAACACAGATCATTGTGTCCTGATTTCATTAGAACATACTACCTCGGCATATACAGAAACATCAGACATTAAGTTACAGAGGGAGTACTTGATTTACCAGCCTGCGCAGTGGTTCACGGCATGTTCAACATACTGTCTTGGTGGAGCAACTTAACATACAATCCTACACTTAGTAAAGCAAAATTTGGGGAAGGAAAAGCAGATGAATACAGCCTCCAATCCTACGGTTGTTGTGCCAAGCACACAATACGCTGGCAAGCAACATTGAGTGTGGTATTTGTGCACCCCGAAACTTTGCACCCCCGGTGCACCCACGATCAAAATGTTAGCAAAACATTTCAAAAAAAAATTCTGAAACTTTGTGGATGTGATTATGACCAAATAGTTTATGTTCTTGCAAAATTTGGTGGGCAAATGACATCGTACAAGAAAACAAAGTTTGTGCTGAAACAACCCATGTGTAACTATTAGGAAAAAAATCATATAAGGGCACACACGAGGGGAGCAGGCAAGTCTCGTCCCCCGGTCGTACGCAATGGATCGTGAGACCCGCTCCAGAGAGCGACATCTGGCGATCCGGATCTCAACGCCAGTTGCGGGAGTCCCTCTCCGTTATCCTCTGTTTTCAATCGCGATTCCCATTCCCCAACCCCGTTATCAAATCCCAAATCCCCTCTCCTACTCAGGCTCGCTCGCCCCAGCAGCCGCCGCCGTTCCCGCTGCTTTCCGTCGCCGTTCACGACTGTGTTTGCCGGCGTCCCAACAGCTTACCCTCGAGGTGCTTCCCAATTCCTCTACTCGCTTCTCCTTCCCCGGCTCGCTCGCCGCGGCTGCCGCGGCCTCCTCTGCTGCTCTCTGCCGCCGTCCATGGCCGCGTTCCTCGGCGGCCCGTCAGCTCGCCCTTGAGGCGCAAGTCGCCTGCTCGCTGCATCGCTACCCACCAGCGCTCCGTCCACGGCCATCCTCCTCGCGGCCTGGCTCTGCAGATGTGGCTCGCTGGCATGTATCTTGCACATGGGGCTGGACTGGTATGAAAGGGGGAAAAGCTCACATGGGACTGCATATTGGCAAATAGCTCTATTGCCAGCTGCTGATACATGTGTAAACTACAAAAGTTCTTGTGATCTGACACTGATGGAAAACGATCAGCAAGCAAGACGGCAAAAGGAAGACAAAGGAACTAGCAAAATAGGATTGTTGGTCCAGGTTCTGGAGGTTATCTATTGTATGAATGAATTTGGTGTACACTGTCAAGTAGTTTAGGATAGTTGATACGATGTTCATTTTTCTTCAGAATTTTCTTCTCAAATCAAGGTAGGATTGTTCGTCCAGATTGTGGATGTTGTCTGTTGTATAAATGAATTTGATGTACACTGTCAACAAAAGTTCCTTTTGATTGTGCAGTTTTGCAGTATGTACACTGTCAATAAAAGCTCATTTTGATTGTACACTGTCAATAAATTAGATTGCATCTACTTTGTCAGTGCCACAAATTAGATTGCATCTACTCATTACTTTCATGGAAATAAAAATGAACATAGCTACAGGATGAAAAAGGATACCACCAGAGGACATGAATAGATAATTCTAGTTTTGTCAAAGAGTCAAATGCAATAAGATTAGCTGACATGCCCAGCTAACTAACTATATGTTTACCAATATTCAGGTAGCAACAGAAGCGCATAGCAGCAAAATAAAAGGATAACTTGATGTAAGTAACACCGCTTAGCTGACATGCCCAGCTAACTAGCATTGATGAAATAATAAGATAAGAACCATTAGTGTACTACCACGACATCATTGCCGATACCTTGATGCACTAAGACCTTCGCTAAAATCTAATTGACGAGCAGCCGGCACTGGCGTGCCATCTTCAAGCAATAATCTTGTAAATTCTCCTTGAATAGGTGGAACAAAAACTGATGGATACTCTCCAAATGCCATGGCTACAGGTGGATATATAGTACCGGCACCAGTAAATTCAGAAGGGCCAACTGTAGATGGAACGAGCACTGACTCCTTTGCTGGATAGTTTGTACCTTTTCCTGCACATTGTATATATAAGAAATAGAAGTGAAATCTTACTACTTATTCACACATAAGAATCAAATGTACCTTTCTTTTTTCCTTTCTTTGCTCCCTCTAGCACATCTTTTGATCTTTTTTGCATTGGTCCTTTTATTCGTTCAGGAGCTTTGAATGGCGATGTTGTCTTGGCAACATGTTCATCCATTTCCGAGGAACTTTCAGAGTCCTCATCTTCATCCAAGTTTAGATTGCTAAGTAATTCATGTGCTTCCAGAGCCAACTTATCAATACCAACGTTCAGATATGTGAGAACCTCCTTTGAAGTTTTACACTTCAATGCAAGTGACATCATTTTTCGACAAGTATGTGCGAACATAGAGTCTAGTCTACCATTGGTATTTGGTTTGGAAGTAAAAAATTCTTGTTTTGCATGTTTTGTCCATCTATTCAATATGTATTAACTTGGCAGGGTGATGATATTGCAGCAAGTGAAAACCTTATGAGTATGCTTGCATAATACACCTACAACAAACAGATCAATTTAAGAAAGTAATTTCAAATGCTATCACATAAAGGAAGTGAGGAAGCATGTATTACATATCTGCACAGCCATACAACTTGCATGAACAGGATATCTCCAAAGTAGTTGGGTTAAAAGCAACTGTGGCTTCATCATTCTTGTACTCAAAAGATGTCAACTTGTAAGTGCTAATTGTGCCATCGGTGCTCAGCAAGACACATGACAAACTAAATTGCTTCTTAAATTCCTCTTCAAACTCGGAGTAGAGTGTCCTGGTATATGATTCCGCTGCAGTCTTCAACAAAGGTAGGTTAGGTAGGCAGAGTACTGGGTTGGTGTGGCGTGACTTGTAGTCTTCCTACTTCTCTTTCCGGCGAAGACGGGCAATGTATTTATCATATGCTTGTATCAGTTCTGATAGGCATGGTTTTTTGCGGAAGTTTTCTTGAACACATTGTTCATTCCTTCACTCCTTTGTGTTGATGTCATGTCTGTACTAAAAGACTCCCGGCGATAAATAGTACCCACTTCTCACGCAACTTGTATAGATTGTTTATCCAAGAATTTTCCTCAATCTGGTACTTGACCAATAGCTCATGCCATCTATTCCCAAATTGTGCCACTGATCTATCTTCATACACACATCTTTTGAATTCAGTGAGAAACTTGGCTTAGGTGTTTGGCGGCATTTTGATACAAATGCCATAAACAAAGACGATGTCGTGTTTCCGGGAATACCCTTCCAATAGCATTTATAATGGTAGCACATTGATCGGTGAATATTGTTTTAGGTTGCTTACCAGACATAGCTTGTAGGAAGGTTCTAAAAATCCACTCAAAGGTATCTACGGTTTCATTATATAGCAGTGCTACACCAAAAAGAATAGTTTGCTTGTGATGATTAACACCAATAAACGGAGCAAATGGCATTTGAAACTTATTTGTTGAAAATGTGGTGTCAAAGGAAAGAGCATCTCCAAAGACAGAATAATCCATGATAGCTTGTCCATCAGTCCAAAATATGCTCATTATTGTACCATCGTCGTCATCTAATTGCATGGCATAGAAAAATGAAGGGTCCTTAGCTTGCTTGTTCTTTAGATACTCCATTAATTTCTGTGCATCCTTGGTTTCCATATACTTGGAGTGCTCACTTCGTAAATAATTGTCGCAATCCATTTGCAAGAAGGGCGCTGCATCTTTACCATACCAAAGCTCACAGAAATCATAAATTTCAGCTTGTTTAATTCATGATGTCCTCATTTGCTTTATCATGTGGCAATCGGCATCTAACAGTTGACGCTGCGACCTAAGCATGTGCCTCTTATCTGGACTTACAAGCTGATGATTGTGATCAAGCATTACCTTTCGAATAATCCATATACCCTCTCGATTGATGCTGAATTGAACACGAGCCATGCAAGCAGTCCTCGAAATAGCTCGTTCTTTCTTGGCTACATGTGTTGGATGAGTGGCCTTCACACCTGCCTTGCTACAAACAAAATATCTAGAACTTAAACTCTTGTCCGCTCTACACTTTAGGTGGCACTTCTTAGTGCTGAATCCTTTGGTTTGATCATAAGAATTGTAGAAATTGTATGCCTCTTCCTCTGAATCAAAGCACTTCCCAACTATTGGAACATTACGTTCATCATTCCTTGGTGGGATGCTCGTCCTCGGTGGAATTGTGTTTGTTGCCGATTGCTGCAAGGGTAACGAAATCAAACGAGATAGTCCAGAAAGAAGAAATTCTAAAGAGAGATTCCTAGAAAGAAGAAATCTTGATTGCACTACTACTGAACTCACCATGAATGGAACTCTGGGCAGAGAAGATTTTGGTGGAGGGGCTGCCATACCTTGATCCAGTCCCTCGTTGCCATCGTCGGGCTGCATCATCTTGTCGTGATTAATCAAAAAATGGTCCAGGACGAAGAATTTCCAAGGAAGAACATTGTACTTGTGATGAACTCACCATAAGTGGACCTGTAGGCAGAGAAGGTTCCGATGGAGGGGCCGTTGTACCTTTATCCGGTGCCTCGCTGCCGTTATCGAGCCGCGTCATCCTGCCGTGCCGTCGCCGTCGAGATGCAAAAGACAGAGATGGGTTTCTGTTAGGAAGATGAATCGGATATTCAGATTAGAAGTTGAGGCCCTTCCCAGTGCTTCATGGTGGACAGGTGCTAAGGGTGCCACATAGGCAGAAAAATGATGTGGCAAAGCAATTAAAGAGGAGAGAGAGTATTATAGTAACCCCAAGAAGAACCAATGATAAGCACGTGAACCTATGCAAAAAGACTACCAACCAATACATGAAGAAGTTTTGTCACTAAACAATTAAATAAAGGAGGCTTAGCTACAAAAGCTAAGCACCCATGCATTGGGGATACTAGTTGCTAAGCATTTTAATGCACTTAGCACCTCACTTTAGCACCAATGCATTGGGAGAGGTCTGAAAGGGCAGGGGGACCCACGGAAATAGGTGGGCTGCTTTGAGATTCGGTTGCCAGGTGTCACGTAGGAAACAAGGTCTCCAGTTTGGCTCCGTACGACCAGGTCTTATATGATTTTTTTCCTAACTATTAACACATGCTACCGAGCCATTACTCAAAAGTCAAATTCAAGGCATATTTACAACAGATATTTTGGTTGATCCATATGTATAACCATCAATTTTTTGTTCACTCCATTTTATATGACCCAACCCTTTTCATGGATCAGCTATATATAAGTGCTCTTGAACATCCAAGCGTGAAACACCACCTCTTGTCCTCTTCCCTCTCTACTTCTAAAACCTACATCCAATCCTAGCGTGCCTAATCTTTTGATACAGATCGCCACAACACAAGATCGTCATAGGCAGCTACCCATTCTACAATATAAAGAGCGAAGCACTTCGGTCATGTCGACGGCTCGACCGTTGGTGTGTGCAGTAACGTGCACGCATTTTCTTCGGAATGAGAGGACTAGGGAAGACATCTACAAGGAGCATTGGGTCGCTGTGGGCAGGCGCTAGAACTAGTGTGACAAGCGCATTGCATTAAGCGCATAAACATGAGACAGAGGGCTCACAATTCAGAAGATGTAGTTAATTATTCCCCACACCATCAGGATAAGACAGGTGACCTTGTGCACCCGGCCGGCCACAAGAACGATGTGGTCGACGATGTCGACGACAATGATGACACCGACGAGCATGAGGTTATACTTGGTAATGGCGTGCATAGCTTTCCTGGTCATGAGAAGTCGTTAGCGCGTGCTAGACAGAAGAAAGCAGAAGTGTCAGGTACTCAGGCTGGGCTTTGTGGCCAGGACGAGAAACTGGTTACAGTGGAGCTAACCTAGTTGTCAAGAAAGGTGCCACTGTACTCGGCTGCATGCACACATTGGGGCTCATGGCGGCGGACGTGCAGGGCCTGAACTAGTCGAAAGGAACCGGTCGCAAACTTTTGGTCACGAAGGTGCATTTTTTTCATAAACTACTCGAGTGACTAAATGGTAATGGTGAAATTCTATCAAATTTCTAGACAAGCATTCAACAAGAGAGAGGGTGTTAAGTTCATACAACTCTTAATACGTGAGGCCCAATATGCGAGTTATTCGCTTATTGCAGATCGAGGAAGATATGCAATGGTGAATCATATATGCTAACTATCTGATTAAGATATGGACACTGAACAAACTATAGGAAGTTGGAAAGACGTGACGAGAGGCGGAAGTAGCTTTAACTGTTGTGAAAGCACTGACAATGATCTAGAGAAGGCGAGACAACACATTTACAAGTGCAGCGCAAAGCTCATGACAAGATTTGAAGATTCATTGGTTTGATGCCAAAATTTGACAAAACCAAGAGTGGCCAAAAATAGAACTTTTTGACAGATTGGTAACAACCACTTGGTAGCCAGTTTGTAGACTTGGGCAACAGATTTCATGCCAGATATTGCCATTACACCAATAGGCCTCTTCAAGTCCGAGCTACATGAAGGTTCTAGTATCACACCTTGAAGATGACTGAGAAAATATCCACAAACGTGGATATCAAATAGGTGTACAGTTAGTGCTACATTTGGATTCACAATTCGCATAGGGTTAGGTGTCCGAATTGAACACATGTAACCATACTACTATATCTTAATGTATAAATGCACTGTAGAAAAGTCATAATATGCATATACACAAGGTCATGTAATAAAGGTGTTACGTACCGCCTCGGTCAAACATCGACATGCATGACTTTTCGCCTCTAGAGGAGCCACCGTGCGTGTCACCTGCCAGCAGCAGGTATGACTTGGCCAATCTGCATGAGTCACGGTGCATAGCACCTGCCAGCGACATACATGCCATATGGCGCACCCGCAAGAGTTGCCATGTCTAGCACCTGCAGAGCTGGATCAAACCCGATCCAGACTTGGTGGGGTGTCCCATACTATCACTGGCCTCGGAGAAGGCCATCACAATCTCCATATCCGTCCGCTGCGTCATCCGGACTACGGTGGCATCGCCTCAGTCGAAGAACCAGGGCTGCCCCCCCCCCCCCCCCCCCCGCATCACCAACCTACCGTCGTGCCTCGCACTCTGTTCTCGCGGCAGGAGACCAGGGCCACTGCCCTGAGTCGCCATGATACAAATGCAAAAGCATACATGGAGAAGGCCCCGATTAGCTCATTGAGGGAGGAATAATCTTTTGGAGTGAGAGGGTACACGATCTCTTCTAATCTCATGGAGCCATGTAGTTCAGTGATTGGGTCTGGATGGACTGATGTGCTATTGTGGTGAGCACATGCGTATAATGGACTAATGGAGGGTTCGAACAATGCTTTAATGGGTCCATAGTGTGTAACATACATGCCTAACTGCAAAATGTATGTGACTAGAAAATCCCTGCGTGTTAAGTTCATGCAGCCCCTGCGTGACAAGCTAACTAGACATTTTACGTGTTAAGTTCATTCAGCCCCTGTGCATAAAAAACCGGAGCTAAACCAAGTTGACTTGTGCAATCGTGCAAGGGTTGCATTGTGATTGGTTTTATGGTTTGAGCTTGAAATTTTGCCGAAGAAAAGTTAATGGTTGTAAAGTGAACCCCAAGACAACTTCAAGGGGGCAATACGGGCTTCTATCAGTGTCTGGAGGAATGAAAAACATTGTTGATGATGTTCTTATGCCACTGATTCCAAGCTTTAAAGAAGAGCACACACATTGCTTCACACACAAGCATGTCACGCCTTGAGTTGACATGGACTGCATCGTCATGCACTTTTCCAACTTCAAATGGATTTGTTGCGGTATTTTCTGTTATACAATTGGAAACTTCTCGGAATGGGACAAGATAGAAGAAAGAAAGAGTGTTGTTTCTTGTCACACGTACACGAGTGCCCCTAGCCCTTCCACGTGAGGTGAAAGATGGCACTGGCCTATATCTTCCATATCTGATACTAAAACCTCTGGTGATAAATATATTTATTTCTCTACCAACTCAAAGTTTTATGTGGTCCATATATAGTTGGTTGGTAAAATAATGTGGGCACACACAATTTGTTTGCGCATACAACACAAGTCATGACTGCCCCTCTAGCGTAATTGGTTGCTGTACACAAGCCATGGAGCAGTCCACTCCACATCGATGCAAGCATCGACCACGCATGTTCTTTTCCTTCCAAACAGCGCGACTCGCGTGTGTTAGTGATAACTTCGCACATTTCTTGGTAGGTTGGAATGCGTGGCATCAGAAAAACATATCGAACTACTCTATGGCTTGGTGGACAACGTCTGTTTGCTCTCTCGAGTAGTCCACCACCTCTTGGCTGTTGTACGATTCAGGCTGCAAGTGGAACAAAGGTCGCCCGCGTGCAGCAGCAGGCAGCGCAGTATGTTTTATCATTCTGGGTTTTTTTTTTTGGCAAAATCTGTGCTTATCTAATAGTCAGATAGACCGAAATACAAATTTTTTGTCATTGGACAATGGTCGTCTCTATATTACTGCCTCCTTCCAGAATATCTTTATTTAGGCCTCACCAACCATTTGATCCTTCGCATCTCTCCTCTCCGAATATCTAGATGAACAATTACAGACCAGCCTAGCTTGAGTTTGAATTTCTGTGAAATAGCAAACCTAGAGGAGCTTATATCTATGAATGCAGATAGAAAGGACATACGAGAGGAGACCGACCGCATGAACGAGCTGCTATATAGAGAGGAGATGTTGTGGATGCAACGGTCTCGGATTGCATGGTTGCGGGAAGGAGACCGCAATACTCAGTTTTTTCACCGGAAAGCAGTTTGGCGGGCTCGAAAGAACCGTATTAAGACCCTCATCGATGAGGAAGGGGTTACGCACAAGAATTATGGATCCATGTCGTCCTTGGCTACGGCCTACTTCTCTAAGCTTTTTACTGCTGATACTTCTCTCTGTGCAGATCCAGTTATTAATTTGATAAAAACTCGTGTGACTGACCACATGAACAATAGCCTGTGCGCAGATTTTTCTGACAAAGAAATAGCTGATGCTCTATTCCAGATTGGACCACTCAAGGCACCAGGTCCGGACGGCTTCCCCGCCCGTTTCTTCCAGAGGAACTGGGAAGTTATGAGGGAGCAGGTCACTGCAGGGGTGAAGGAGTTCTTCCGCACAGGGATCATGCCTGAGGTGGTGAATGACACTTCCATTGTTCTCATCCCGAAGGTGGATAACCCGGAGAGGCTTACTGAGTTCCGCCCGATAAGCCTATGCAATGTCATATACAAGGTGGTGGCAAAGTGCCTGGTGAACCGACTGCGACCTATTCTGGATGATATTATCTCGCCTGAGCAGAGTGCTTTTGTTTCTGGAAGGATGATCACGGATAATGCTCTAATTGCCTTTGAGTGTTTTCACTTTATTCAGCAGGAGAAGGATCCTAGTAAGAGCTTCCGTGCATACAAGCTGGACTTATCCAAGGCTTACGATAGGGTGGACTGGATCTTCTTGGAGCGGATGATGGAAAAGATGGGCTTCGCTCGCCGATGGGTGGACTGGATTATGGCTTGTGTCACCTCGGTGAGATACTCAGTAAAATTTAATGGAACTTGGAATCATTTGCACTGTCGCGCGGGCTACGGCAAGGTGATCCACTGTCCCCGTTTCTGTTCCTTTTTGTGGCTGATGGTCTATCCGCTCTGTTGAAAGATGGCGAGGAAAAAGGTGATTATACCTCGTTGAAAATTTGTCCAAGAGCGCCGGGTGTGTCTCACTTACTGTTCGCACATGACACTTTGTTGTCTTTTAAAGCGGAAGAGGACCAAGCCAAAAGCATCCAGAAAGTGCTAAACACATACGCTAATGCGACCGGGCAATATATTAATCCGGCCAAATGTAGTGTCTTGTTTGGCACCTCATGCCCAGCGAACGTGCAAGATGTGGTGAGGGCCACGCTCCATATAGGTACAGTCACATTTGAAGAGAAGTACCTAGGCCTCCCTACGCCTGAAGGTCGCATGTCGCGAGGTAAATTCCAGAGCTTGCAATCCCGGCTGCTGAAACGGATTATTGCGTGGGGTGACACACTCTCTCTTGCTGGCAAGGAGACTATGATCAAGGCAGTAGCTCAGGCCATCCCAACTTATATTATGGGTGTTTTCAAGTTACCTATGTCAGTATGTGATGATCTGAACATAATGGTCAGAAACTTTTGGTGGGGGGCTTCGGAAGGCAAGCGGAAAACACATTGGCTGTCATGGCCGAAGATTCAAGCACAGAAAAGCAAGGGTGGTTTGGGATTCAGAGATTTCCACCTCTTCAACCAGGCTCTCCTAGCAAGGCAGGCATGGCGTTTTCTAACTAATCCCAACAGCTTGTGTGCGCAGGTCCTCAAGGCGCGGTACTATCATGATGGGCGCCTCGAAGATACGGTCTTCGCGGGAAGCGCCTCTCCGACGTGGCAGGCGATTCAGTACGGCCTTGAGCTCTTCAAAAAGGGCATCATATGGCGTGTCGGCGATGGGCGGGACATTCGCATATGGCGTGACCGGTGGCTGCCGAGGGAGCCGTCGCGCCAACCTATTTCTCCGCAGGGTACGTGTCGCCTGAGGAGGGTGGCGGAGCTCCTGGACGGAGATGGGTCCTGGCGCGTGGACCTTCTCCGCCGACACTTCCTCCCGGCGGATGTTGACGTCATCACCACCATTCATACGTCGCCCCACGTCACCGACGACATTATTGCATGGGCTCCGGAGAGGACCGGTGTCTTCACCGTTCGATATGCCTATCGCGTAGCCATGGATGAGCGCGAGCGTCCATCGGCATCCGCCATGAGCAGGGCACCGGATGGTCGTCGCGCCATCTGTAAGATCATATGGGGGTGCCCTGCTCCCCCAAAGGTGCGTGTTCGCTTGGAGAGTCGCCACCAACTCACTTGCTACTTGGGCTAATAAAGCCTCGCGGCACCTTGAGCTTACTGACATCTGCCCCCTTTGTGGTGTGAAACGCGAGGACGGATTCCATGCGCTGTGCAGGTGCCCCCTGGCAAGAGAGCTCTGGCGTGCTATGGCCTTGGACTGGAATATTCCCATGGTGGAGTCCATCCACAACACAGGTCCAAACTGGGTATTTTCATTGTTGGACCCATTGGATGATTCGGCGAGATTGGTGGTGCTTACGACGATGTGGAGAATTTGGCATGTCCGCAATGAGATCACACACGACAAGGCGCCACCCACAGTTGAGGCCTCTCGGCGTTTTTTGCAGGGCTATATTAATTCGCTTCTGTGCATTCAACAACACCCCAATGGTGACCTAGAGAAAGGAAAGATGGTGGTCTTGGCCTCACCACCACGCATCATAGCAAGCACGGTGCCCAAGGTGCGCTCGCGTTGGGTACCCCCCGAGCCAGGCTGGGCAAAGCTGAACACGGACGAAAGTTACATCGCAGCTACAGGTGCAGCGGGAGGAGGAATGATTCTGCGTGATGATAGAGGCGAGATCATCTATAGTGCATGTAGGGAACTCCGCACATGTGATAATGCTTTGGAGGCGGAGTTAGCGTCGTGCAGAGAAGGGTTGGCATTGGCGTTGCATCGGACCACCCTACCTATTTTGGTTGAGATGGATAGTGCGGAGGCGGTGTCCATGATCACGGGACGCGAGGCGGACAGATCGTTGCATTGTGCACTTATAGAGGAGATCCGTAGGTTGGCCGATCTTGAGGCTAGAAAGATTTGTTTTATACATTGTAGTCGTTCTCAAAACATTGTTAGCCATGAGCTAGCCGCTTATGGCCGTAGTACGCCGCACACCGCACTTTGGCTTGCTGCCGGGATGGACTTCATTGTAAAACTGGCTCTGGCTGAGCGGCCTTCTTGAGTAATCAAATTATTTTTTCCCGCAAAAAAATATATCTCACATCTAGATGTAATATAGACAGACCCAGAAGTAAGAAGTTGAAAATATAACTAGGAGGATAAAGAACCGCCTCAGCCAGTCCAGTCCAAGCATCAATTCATATTGTTCAACCTCATAGGACGAGAAAGGAATTCTTCTTCTTCTTCGCCTGACTGATACATCATATCCTGAATTTTATCAGAAAAGGTGGCATCTCTTGCTTTTGTTTTTTCTTGGGTTACTGTATCAACACGTACGTATCATATATTTATTTTAGAAAAGGAGGATGACCCCCGGCCTCTTGCATCTGAAAGATGCATACGGCCATTTAATTAATTATTCTCGAGGACCTTACAAAGTAGAACAATAATATGTCTGAATCCATCATCTTGGCAACATCTGCCGCAACTCCTATCCATATGATGAAGGGATGCAAGTCGGGCCACATACCCAGACCTCTCACCTAAGCCTAACATCTGAAGCCGGAGGACCCAACCTAGCCATCTACCGGGTCCGGGGCACAAACCGATCTGACGCACTCACATGTGTCGTCCCCGCCATTTTCCACTGGTCTGTCTCCAGAGCATATTGAGGTGTCAACCTTGGCAGGTCCTCCGCCATTGACGCCACCACGACGCCAAACGACGACCTCCACCTACGCGAGCCTTGGAAGGTCCTCCGTCATGGACGCCACCATGACGCCAAACGACGACCTCCACCTACGCGAGTCCATCTCCAAGCAACAAACATAGATCCATCCTAGGATAGGTCCGCACCACCGCCATCGCCCACCGCACACAAGCGCCACCTAACCCCAAGGTTCCAAAGCGGCGCCTTCAAGAAGGGAACGACGCCATGAGCGCCGCCGCCGCCCAACAAAGTTAGGGCTTTCGCCCAGGAGACCTAGGGGAAGGGGAAGTGAGGAGATCAGTCCATACCGACGTCTCCAAGGAGGGGAAATGCGCCCTAGGCGTCGCCGTCGGCGCGGCCGGCCATGGCCGGCCAGGGATTTCGCCCGAACTAGATCCCCGTCACCAGCAGCGCCTTCTGTACAGAACCGGCGACCAAGTGAAGCGCGGCCCGATCAGGCTGGCCCGCACGCCGAACATGGGGGGGGGGAGGGGAGGCGTCAGATCGCGCGCACCGACCGCCGCGGAAGCCGCCGGCAGCCGCCAACGACCACCGGGATCCCGCTGCCCGCGCGGCCAGGACGCCAGATCTAACACCCGCACGGCTGCTCGCCGGAGCCTGTCGTGCCTCGCCAAAGGAGCCGCCACTCCAGATCCGGGACTCCCCATGCAGAGGCAGGGCAGCCGAGACCCCGCCGCCACCGTCCTTGGCGCCCCAGGCTTGCCCGGCGGCTGCCTCAGACGGCGGCGAGGAGGTGGGGCGAGGTGGGGAAGGGCCACCGCGGCACGGTTAGGGTCCCCCGCCGCCGCCAGGGAGGCGAGGCGGGGGTCGTGCTTGATTTTTTGATGGTGTCAGTCCATACCCATAAATCTGGCGGAGAAATTTTACCCACGGTCCTCACATGCGTGGTTCTCGCGAAGCTTAATAATATCTCGCACTGCCATAATACAACTTAATCATTGAGTAACTGCAATCTCCGATTGGCAGTAGTATATTACTTTCCTGGCAGCACAGTTTTTAGCAATTAATCTAGCTCACTTACGTATCAAGTGTAACTGTAGAACCATTAATTCCATGTAGTAAAGTACGCATGTGAGATAGAGGCAAGAAAAAATGTATGAACCTGTTGAGTATCGTGATTATTAGGAAAGCTAGGATAGCGTAGGATATTATTCTACCTTGTCTTATACTTCAAGTAGATCATTGTACTCCTATATATATGTCCACGAGGCTCAAGCAATACAATAACTATTCCACCAATCCCTCTCTCCCTTCTAACATGATATCTATCGCAAGTCGATCCTAAACTCTAGCCGCCACCGCTTCCGCACCCGCGCGCCGCCCCCGGGGCGGTCGGCCTACATGACCGTCGTCGGGGGCCGCGCCGCCCGTACCTAGGGTTCGTCCGCCGGCCGTGTTGGCCGGCTGTCCTAGAGAGTCTTTTCCCGAGCCCTTGCTCTGGGTTTTTATCTCTCCCGCTGGTCATCTTGATCGGCGGTTTCTTCTTGGTTTTCCGATCTAAGATCGGTTTGCGTCGCCCGTCGCCGCCGTCGACCTCACGCGCCTCTACTCCGACTTCGGCAGCGACTGGCCGGCTACTTCATCGACCCGGTGGCCTCGCGCGACAGGCGGCCCGTCAAAGCCGTCGTCCGCGCGCCGGCCGTCATCGCCCTGCTCCGACCGGGACACCTGCATCGCCCTCCCGGCGGCCTCGCGCCATGCGACGGTCAATCATAGCGGCCGTTCGCGCGCCGGTCCGCCCATCTATCCACACCACCCGCCTCCGTCACGTCTGCACGGCGGCTCGGCGGTCTACCTCGCCGGCCTCGTCCTCGACTGCATCAGGCTCGTCGGCTGCCTCAACACGGGCGCCGCTGCTCCGTTGGTCACTCGGGCCTCGCTGCCCGGGCGCCGGCGCTGCTTTGGCAGCCCGGGTGCCGGTGTTGACGTCCCACGCCGTCCGCCGTCGCCGGCCTCATCCAGGACTCCGCCGCCACCACGCCTTCATCGAGCGGCGTCCCCGACCTCGCGCGCGATCGGCTTGATCACCCGCTCGCCGCCGCGATCCGCCTCATCTACGCCACGTGACCAACCTGGCCCGTTGGTTGCGGGCGCCTCCGCAGGTGCCGTGAAGATTGTCCTGAGTTCAGCGCGCCCCTCCGCCGATCGAGCAACGGGCTGCCGCCGCGTCGCCCCGTCGGGCCGCAGCGCCGCCGCCCCGTGGTTCTCCTCGCGGCTGCATCGACTCGTGTGTCGTCGCTGCGTCGCCCCTACGGGCCGTAGTGCCACGATACGCGATCCCCGCCGCCACCCCGAGGCCGTCTTAGCTGTTGCACCGACTCGCGAACCGTCGTTGCGTCGCCCCTTCGGGCCGCAGCGTCGCAGCCCGCGGTCCCCGCCGCCACCACGAGGTCTTCCCGCCGTCGCCCCGACCCGCCTACCGCCGCTGCGTCGCCCCTTCGGGCCGTAGTGCCGCGGCCCGCGGTCCACTCCGCCGTCACCGCGCGTCGACTTCCCGTGGTATACGCCGCGCCATCTCCCTTGGTGCGGGAACGTCACCGTCCGCGTCGGTCTTCGTCACGCTGTCAGGGTTCTTCGCCTACGTCGAGCACCGCCGCCGCCGACATGCCGCCGCCGCCGCTCTTCTTTGACCGCCGCTGCCGCTACCTTCGTAGCCGTCGCCGGCGCCCATCCACCCCCTTCGTCCTCGTCCAAGCACCAGCCCGCCGCCAGCATCGCCGTCATCTACCCCGACCACTTCGTCTACTCCGACCACCGTTGGTGACATCGGCCCCGCGCCGATGGACGCCGCAATCGTCGTCGAGTTCTTCTCTGCTGGCCCCTCCGACTTCTCCGACATGGCATACAGCTCGTGCAGGTCCCTCGTCTACGCATGCCCGGTGCTGGCAACACCGATGCGTGCCTTCATCCACGACGTGTCCCCAGGCCTGGCAAGCCTGGTCGGCGCTTCGTCAACTTCGTCTTCGTCCGTCTATGCATGCCCGGTGCTGGCAACACCGGTGCGTGCCTTCGTCTACGATATGTCCCCGGGTTTGGCATACCCGCCGCGACGCGTCGTCAACAACATCTTCTTCCTGGCGCACCACTACTCCGACACCACTGCGCCCATGACTAACTCGGCGCCTCCTTGCGCCCGCGGCTTCACGACGACTTCCTCGACACCGGCTACCCCGACTCGACATTGATCACGGCATTCTTCGCACGGCTACCTCGACCATGGCTCCACCACCCTACGCTCTCGGCTACCTCGACAAACGGCACAAAGGGCTACCGCCTTGCTTGAGCAACCTTGTTGGCTTCCACTCCAGCCACGACTTCCGCGATGCAACGACCGTTACGACTGTGTGGGGTGTCCGTCAGCTTGCCTTCGGATTCTTCTCCAGTCTCACTGTCTGCGTCGTTACCGTTGTGACTGCGGGGGATGTTGAGTATCGTGATTATTAGGAAAGCTAGGATAGCGTAGGATATTATTCTACCTTGCCTTGTACTTCAAGTAGATTATTGTACTCCTATATATATGCCCACGAGGATCAAGCAATACAACAACTATTCCACCAATCCCTCTCTCCCTTCTAACAGAACCATCTTTTATTTTTGGAAGTAGAGGCAAACCTTAATTAATCAGATTCCACCGGCCTGCACGAATTTGGTCATGTTATCATGTATAACATGTGATTCCAATTGCCGGGAAGATGATTAATTGTTTCATTAACTAGGAGATTAATCTACTCTTCTGCGTCATGCATGGCAGTAGTAGTTGTGGGTTCGTGGACTATGAGATTTTTGAAAAAGTCACATGATCATTGGTCTCCATGTCGGCCTTGTACCGCCGGGCTCAGCCCATGGCTAGGGAGGATCCTTTAGCACAGGCATGAGGACAAGCACGGCTTGGGGTAAGTGATGGAGGCGGAGAGGAAGAGGACGAGGCCAGAGGCGGCGCGGAAGGCGCAAGAACAGAAAGGCGATCTCCTTGCGGGCGCTGTCCAGGCGAGCCTCCCAGTCCAGGAGAGGACTAGTGCACTTGGCTTTGCCAAAAGAGAGAGGCCGTGCACCCGAGGCGACCGAATAGTCAGAATCCTTACGGTCCACCGACGAGCCTGGGGCGTGTTTGGCGCGCGTCGCAGTTAGGGCTGGCTTAGTTTAACCTGTCTCGAGAGAGCATGGGTGAGGAAATGCATGCCGAAAACTAACATCCGCACATTGTTTCGTTGCCCGCATGGCCGCATCTAGACGTCTCGTATTAGGGCAGCAATTTTGGCACAGTATTTGGTTGGCTGCATTGCATCAGCTCATGCAACTACATGGTGTTTGATTGTATATACGGAATATGATTAAGTGCTAACACTTATACTTAACACACAAAGTTACACCGGGCCTCGCAATTGCGGTGGACGGTGACCGCGGCACCGTGTCTGACTCGACGAGAACGAAGTCTTTGGCGAGCATTCCTACCGGCGCCGCGGCAAACTAGTTGCTAGCGTCGATGCTGTAGAGAAAGTCCATGCGGAGGAGCGTTGAGGCAGAGGACAAGGAAGGAGAAATGCAGTGTGTGTCTGGCCATGGCGATTGCGGTTGACGGTGATCGTGGCGTCGCGTTCGACATGACATGCACGGAGTAGTGCGCGAGCGACATCGTCGATGGCGTGGCGAACTAGTTGCTAGCCTCGTCGTCGCAGAGAAAGTCCGCACAGAGACAATGGATAGAGGAGAAAAAATTCAGAGCTTGCGATGGAAGCGTCGGTGCATTAGGATGAGAGAGAGGAGGCCCAGATGACAGACACCAGCGACGATTCCAGTGTAGTAGGATGCGGGCAAAGAGCTCAAGAGGAACGGCGCCGACGTCGAAAGGGACAAACAGGAGGGCTTTGAGATAGAGGACGGAGGTAAAGAATTACAGTGTGCGCGTAATTGCGGCGTCGGTGCAGTAGGATCGACAAAACAGAAAACTTGCAACACGAAATTCATGAGGAACTGCAAGATTAGGCTGCTGGTCAAAGGAAATTCTAAACGGCTGATCGTAGGCGATGAATCTGACAAAATTCGTTCAAAACAGCTTCGAGCATGAACATAATATTGAGCATTTACGGCTGACGAAACTATGAACTGATTGTCTGAATGAAACCGTAACATCGATGTGCATCTTTCTTGTGTAGAGCTCACCTCGAATCGACGTATCGTTGTGTAGATTAAAGAGGAGAAGGAAGAAATGAGATTAGGCACGAGGTTACTGGAGGAGGAAGAAGAAGCACATACATAGCTCACATCCCTCCTGCTCCTCTCATGCAAGAGGCACACCCACATGCGCTTGCTGTGGCTCTGCTCGGCCTGACTTGCGAGAAAATGCCAATCTCAGCATAGCTCGCGAGTCTGGCTCGGAGGTGCTTTAAACATCTTGTGATGTAGGCCCAACAGAAAACACGGGCAACCAAACAGGCTGATTTTTTTTCATGCGCGGACCGGATTGGCTCAAATGCGGGCAACCGGGTGTACCATCACTCCGATCCGAGGTGTGTGCTGTGTGCACACTGCCCGGGCCACACGGGACGCAGATCCGTTTGCGGGTTCTGTTTGTTCAAACCCGCCTCAGGCCTTGTTCGGTTACACCCCTCCACAAGAGGATTGGAGGGGATTTGGGGAGGTTTTGACTTGTAGGGGATTAAATCCACCTCAATCCCTGCCAAACCCCCTTCAAATCCCCCTCAACCGAACACAGCCTCATGGATGTTGGAAGCTCACACCCTCCAGCTTTCCTCGGTCTATATATAGGCATCGCTCAGCTCCATGGTTCTGTCGTCTGCCTGGTTCTCCAACACGGGGTAAATGGAAATGGAAAATTACAGAAACTTCATCTGAAACTTGTCTGAAAAAGTGAAACGAAACAATGACTTACGTAGTAGATAAACATGCAGAAACATAATTATGTGTTTACACATATGGGAATCTCTGTTTTTCTTATGCATGTAGCTCGATCTCATATATTCATTGTCCATAGAAATGTGGTCTAATCCAATCCATCCATTCAATCATACCATATTCCGAACTGCTCTACTGCGTCCCCTTCTTCCACGAATCACCCAATTGATATTTCTTTGTATAACCTTCATGTATGATAATTTTGTGACCATGTTAGCGAATTGAACTACATTGTGTCCTTTTACACAGTCCAAGGGAATTCCGTGTTTCAAGAATATTCAATTTTATATTCATACCTATCCTTATTCACATAAAATTTGTTTTATGTAGTATCTGCTTCCATATTTCAATTTTTTTAGTCTCTCCCTCTTTCTCTAAAAGTTACAGAAACTAGCAACCTTAATCATTTTGCTCTATTTTCACCCCTATATCCTAGATTTAACTTGCATTGTATGATACTCATAACAATTAAGGTTGTTGCTTTACGACATTGTGCATTTTTTAAGGGAAATAACAGGACTCTACTGCATATTTTTATTGATTTTAAAGAATAATACAAAGTCTAGTAGTCTGAAAGAATAAATAAAATGCTATGCAGAAAAAGAAATCAAAAGCTGGGATGTAAGGAAAATGAAACTACAACAACTACATCAGAATGAAGCAAATCGTCTGAAGGAGGCAAACCAAGCTGCAAGGCCACTATATCCCCTTTTTTGCCCTATATATGGAATCCACTTGCTCTCTTCCTTGAACTTCTTCCTGCAAATACAGATGTGTGGGGAGCATGCTTGAAAATAAGATCATTCCTACTTCCTAGTAGACCAGATGGCCCAGGATGCCAATATGACGATCTGATGGCCCATGATGCCAATATGACGATCTGATGGCCTAGGATGGCAATATGATGATCTCAAGCGAGAATGGTACGTTCAATAGCTGCTGCAGATGATCAACCTCTAATTGAATACCTAGGAAAGTAAGATCCCAAGAGGGGCATAGGTATGCCCAGCACAACTGTGCAAATGGGCAGTGGAAGAAGAGATGATCTCTTGTTTCGAGAGCCTCTCCATTGTAGAGTACACATGTATAGTCTTCCAAGAATGAATTTTTCTTTGCAACATAGCATGAGTGTTAACACTGTCATTGATCACCAGCCAAAAGAAAATCTTGTGCTTGAGTTGACAGTAGGTCTTCCATAACCATCTTGCTTAATCATAGAAATCTCAATTCAAGCACAAGATTTGCTCTCTTTCGTAGAACTGGGAACAAAGATCATAAAAATCTTGCTGAATCATTGGCCAACATTTCTTGACGAAATCTGTATTAAAACCACGAGGACCCGGGGATTTGTCGGAAGGTAGTTCTTTATTATAGAATCCATCCATTCAACCATACCATAGCCCTAACTCCTCTATTGAGCCCCCTTTTCCACAAATAACCCAAACAATATTGCTTTCTATAACGTTCATGTATGATATATGTTGTCTTGGCAAACTGAACTAGTTTGTGTGTTTTCATGCAGTTCAAGGGTATTTGTGTTCTAAAAGATATTCACTATTATGTTCATACATAATTCTTATTCAGTCCATATTTGTTGTATGTACTATCTACTTCCATATTAAAATTTCATTTTTCTCTCCTCTTTCACCAAAAGTTACAGAAACTAGGCATGGTTTGCTCTATTGTCACTGCTATATCCCACTTGCATTGTATGATATTCATCACAATTAAGGTTGCTATTAAGACACTGTATAATTATTAGTCAAATGTAAATCTTGGTACCTCCAAATTACCCCAACGTTTATTTTCTTTGAACTGAAATAGCAATAGCACGGTGCCAAGCTAGCAGGAACCACACTCCAACAATCACAATCTCACGTCATCAATTATAAGCACTTTTTTTAGTTTTTTTATACTGGCTATTTTATACAATACATATCCTTCAAATTATTTACACAATTTGTCACACAATCACAAGCACCGCACACGTAGAAATATAAATAAACAAATCATGTTGCTTATCACCCATAATCCGAGATGATATCCAGAGAGTGTCACATAGCTCTTGTTTAATTGCTCGAAAAGAAGTGTGCCATGTGAGGTGAGGGATAGATGGAAGTGGCCTATGTATGCTACAAGACTAATGCTCATAAATACTAATTATTTCATCTATTTACTAGTATTCATTTCATCTACCATGTAAGTGAGGGATCAGTCACTGGTAGAATAAAGGCCATTTGTCCCGGTTTATAAGGGTCATTTGTCCTGATTGGGGAACCGGGACTAAACGATCGATACAAATGCCCAAGACCTTTAGTCCCGGTTCTTATACCAACCGGGACAGATGGGCCTCCACGTGGCCACTGCGGCTTGCCCAGGCAGGGAGGACTTTTGTCCCAGTTGGTCGCACCAACCGGGACAAATAAACGTCCACGTGTCAGCAGTTCAGGGGCTACGGTTTTTGTTTTTTTCTG
>LR738713.1:744726175-744778595 GCA_902687465.1 Secale cereale
TGTAGGGTTAATTTAGGGGTTTCATATATTGTGTTAGCTAGCTAATAGAGAGAAGTGTCCTCTCTTATCTCCGTGCTTGGTCGACGCTACGTACTATACGTATAGATCGAGAGGACTTGACATGCTACCTAGTAAGCAAATGAAGGAAACCATTAGTACAGAAGATCGTCACATATACAGAGAGAAGTGATGATCGACCTCTCTCCTTCTCCGAGAGATTGGTCGAACAATAAGTTTTCGTATATCTATCCGACGCTACTGGCTACATATATATATATACAATGTGTAAGATCTCTTACAATACCCTAACATCTTAACTCAACTTCCACGTGGTATTCTCTGGCTTTATTGATGACGTGGTCAAGAAAATCCCGCCAATTCCTCTTGAATTGCTCACATGCGATCTTGTGGTAGGAGTTCATTCCGCATCTGCCACATCTAATTTGAAGAAGGGGGTCAATACATATATATGAATGAAACTCAGCGGAAATGATGGTAATAAAATAAAATTCTGAATATTTTTACGCACTTCATATTGTCTTTTAGAGTAGCCCCGCCTATTCTTGGCCGTCGCGTTGTAGATGAACTCGCAGATGTAGTATTCACAGTAATTATTCCCGGGTTCCTGCCACAAGCACTTGTCGAACTGATAATGAAGTATTATAAATGGCATTGAAGAAAGTAGCTAGAGTCAACGGGAGATGCGCGGAACTAGCTAGCTAGTAGTACTTACTTTCGGATAAATCCATCGCAGATCCCGCGGCAGATCCTGCGGCAGTGCCGAAACATTTTGGGTGAATCCTTTCCAAACCCTGCGAGACAAAGAAAACAATAACTTTATATCAGAAAATGAACAAAGTTGCCGATATGGTGCGATAATGATCGATTTAACTTACTTGTTGAGCATTTTAGACATGTTCGCATAGTCCTCGGGATCTTTTCATCTCGAGTCTAAGACGGTTACTAGTCCCTGCTCAAGCTTAATCTCTAGGAGAATATAGTGGAACCTGCGCACGCATGCATATAACTCATCAGTTACATGAATTATTATAACCTCGAGTAATAATTAAGAGAAACCGAATATGCACAAGACAGTAACACTCACTTGAAGTTGTAACGAAAGAATATTTTATCTTTGTTTTGATTTATTACCAACGATCGTAGCAAGTTGGCCTCGGCTTCTTTGGCATGAAATGTAACTGATAACCCTCAACCGTAAGGGATCGAGATAGTCTTCGCGGATAAGAATAACCCAATTAATTGATTCGACACACGGGGAGCCAAAGAGTATTTATAAGCTTTGACAGTTGAGTTGTCAATTCAACCGCACCTGAAATATACTTACTTGCAACAAAAGATAAGTGGTAACAGTGATATGATAGTGATGATAGTGATAGTAAAAGTAACAGCAAAAGTAAATAGTAAAGGTAAATGGCAAAAGTAGCAACTAGTGACAAGCAGGATTTAAAACACTGTAGGCTAGGGAGACGGATGGTTGGGCGCTGCATGGATGAGATATATCATGATTCTAACTTGGGGCACGGCACACGGAAAAGTAATGATCATCTAGGCAAATATCAAACATTAGGCATGTATCCCGTAGGTAGTTGTACGTGCTTGCAATAAGAACTTGCACAACATCTTTTGTCCTACCATCCCGCTACGAACGGGGCCAAAAGGAACTTATGGAGATTAAGGTGCTCCTGTCAAAGAGCACCGGAACAAAGCAATGAACTCAATGGATACATGTAATCCTCAAACTACGGACCATCCCCTTTGGTGTCCCAAGCTGTCACTTTTGGGATCGCCGGTTCCGAACCGTAATAGGTGCAAACAACTCATAGGTAGGATCAAGAACACAAATATATTCATGCAAACACATATGGTTCAGATCTGAAATCATGACACTCAGGCCCTAAGTGACAAGCATTAAGCATAACAAGTTGAAGCAAAGATGATAAACACCATAGATGATAGGCAACATGCCCCCAACGATATGACAAACTATTACATGATCTAACTCATCCAATCCCTACCATCCCCTTCGCCTACAGCAGGGGATTACTCACACATGGAAGGAGAAGTCATGGAGGGATGATGGAGTGGTGATGATGATGACGATGGCGACGATCTCCCCTCTCCGGAGGCCAATTCAGCCTCCAGATTAGCCCTCCCGAAGAAGAACAGAGGGTGGCGGCGGCTCCGCGACGAAAACTGCGAAAAGAACTTCTGATCTGGGGTTTCTCCGTCACGAGCTAAAATACGAGTCAAGGTAGGGCACCAGGGGAGGTGGGCCCACCCAGGCAACCCCCCGGCGCGGCCAGGGGCTGGGCCGCGCCACCAGGGCGCCTGGTCCCCCTCTGGTCCCTCTTCTGGCTCCGGGTTCCCTCGGGTGCGTGGATTTTCTGTGATTTTTCGTGGATTTTTCTGAGATACCTAAAAAATCCGTTTTCCTGCGCACAATAAAACCATACAGGCAGCTCTGCTGAAAACAGCGTCAGTCCGGGTTAGTTTAGTTCAAATCATGCAAGAATGAGGTCAAAACAATATCAAAAGTGTTTGGAAAAGTAGATACGTTTGAGACGTATCAACTCCCCCAAGCTTAGCATATTGCTTGTCCTCAAGCAATTCAGTTCAACGAACTGGATGCGACAAAGAAAACTTTGACAAACTCTTTTGCTTCATTAGATGTATATAAGCATGTACTACGAAAAGAGTCTAGCAAGTATTGAAACAGTACTATGAGGACAATGCACGGAGCAATCCTTCTTTCAAGTGACCAATCACCAATACCTAAAAGTAAATAATATACTACTGAAAATCAAGACAAGATTACATTGCACATAGCTTGAGCATATTAGGGTGGTATTTCGCTAGCCTCCATGAGTGAAGCAAAACATAAATGCAGAAACTCCTCCAGAGTTTTAAAGGAGACTAGAACTAAGAATTTCAGAATAAATCATATCACAAGCATGCAGAAGACAATGTAATACTTTGGGATAATGCACATTACACTCAGAATGACAATTATGCTCTCCTAGTTGGTGCTTTGAAGAAAGAAGGTGGAGACTCTCGAACCGTGGCTTTTGTTGGCAAGGTTGAAAACCCGTGGTCGGAAACAAAAACTAAACATGTACCAGAGCTCTTGGTTTTAAAAACAGAGGTAAAAACGTTTTTGAGAGGTGCATATTTCGTCAACGAATGCTAGCAGGTAACTCAATCACTTTTTGAGCTGGACAAGTTTCGGGGAACGGCTCCCGCATGAGGACGATCACATCCTCTTAATCTCCTTTGTTTATCACTGCCAAAGTTTTCTGATTTCTCATGAACAAAGCGTGAAGGAGGGTTTGTTTGTTGTATTATCTTTTATGAGCCGGGCGCACCCTATGCCAGTTCCTTCTCGTATTATGGGTTTGCACATTAGTCATGCAATCCCGGGGGGAAACTTGTCCAACTTAAAAAGATCATGAATTAACTACTACTTCCTCATGAGCTAAAACAGAGGCACAAAAAGAGAAATGCTTTTGATTAATTTCGAGATGGTACACGAAAGTCTTCGTTAGGAATGGCAGGTAAATACCATGTATAGGAATGTATGGTGGACTCATATGGCATAACAGGTTTTAAGGATTTTGGATGCACAAGCAGTCAGTCCGCTTAGTACAGGTGGAGGTTAGCAAAAGACTGGGAAGCGACCAACTAGAGAGCAATAACGGCCATAATCATGCAGAGCGACAAAGCAACATTGAATCGGGCATGAAAGTGATATAACTATTCTGAAACTCAAAGATCATCAAGGCAGAGCAGACTTTTTAGTCTTAAACATGTGTAAACATGTGCCAAGTCAATCCAAAAATTCTCTAAAGGGAAATACCACCTTAATATACCGAACTATGAACAATGCAATGCATGTAGATCATTTCAATAACACATTATATACTCTAGCTATTCGAGACTAGCCACAAGGAAAGCATGAACTACTGGAAGAGCATTGTAAACATAGCATTATGTTGCTACAAGCTGGTCTCTAGATCATGAGTACAGGCATATGTACAAAAGTAGAAACAAGAAGAGTTCATACCGGTCTTCCTTGTTGCTTCCTTTCAGTCGATCTTCGTCATTACTGCCTCGTCACTTGCACGATCGAACGTAGGAAATATAATTAAATGCCATCACGGACTCGAGCTAAACTCTGAAAACGAAGCAAACTAAAGAGAAAAAGGAAATCTTTTTGGATTATTTCAAAGGTTGAATGAAAGCAAAAGAAAGAGAAAATCTTTTTGTTGTTTTTGCAAAGAGAGAAATAAGGAAGAATGGGTAAAATCTTCGAAAAGATCAAAGCGAATAAAACGGATAATACAATGGAAAAGTGAGAGGGGCACGTACTCCCCCAAGCTTAGGCTTTTGGCCTAAGTTGGTAGCAGCTACTGCCCGCAGGAGCCTCCTGCTCCGGGGGTATGGTGGTGAGTCCAAGGGTCGTAGAAGGATGCCGGCGCGTATACCGAACTCCTCGGAGTCTCCCACGAGGAAGGGTCCGTACGCCAAGCAGAGGAAGACCCTTCACCAAACTCGGTGGCGGTATCTCCCTGAAAAGGTGGTAACTCACCGTGCTCCTCCTCGTCGGGCACAACCCCCTCCATGGGGTTATGAAACTGATACTGGACCATGAACTCATCGAACTGGATAACATCAAAGGACCATCCGTTCCTGCGAGAAAAATCAAACAAAAGATGTGCAGGTAGACGGATCTCGCGTTCCGTAGTAGTTCCGAAACGCAAGATATAAACAAGATTATGAAGCTCAGAAGCCATGGTAACAAACTTATGCCTTTTCATAGCAGCAAGATCAAAGCTTAAATAAGTAAAAGGATTATCATCAGGGTGTGGGATGCCTCCAAGATGTTCTAAGATAAGTGTGGCATAAATGCCACCATATAAGTCTCCCTTGTTACCGTTCATAGCAAGGCGTCGAGCAATTAAGGCACCCAGATTATAATCAGACCTCCCTGAGAGGGCTGCTGCCAGGATAGCAACATCCGGAGCAGAAATGTTGCTCGTGTTGTCACGAGCTAACACCCCTCTAGCAACATAATATGCAAAATACCTGAGGTGAGGAAATAAGATGCTGGAGATCTTCGACCAATGAATATCCCTCGTACCCATGCTGCAGAGAGAGTTGATGACGGTTTTCGGCTCGGAGGGCTGAGTGGCCATCCTAGCCGTCCTCCCAACGTTCGGCACACCTATTATTTCACAAAACTTTCCCAAAGTCATGGTGATAAGATCATTGTAAATTTTAAACTCAATAGCACCTGAATCAGGATTATATCTAAAACTGTTAATGAAACTGGAGGTGAGTTTTTGATACTGAGTAACACGGCACGTGACGAGCCGTGTCAAACCTGCATTAGCACAAAGATTATAAAACTCATCCTTGATTCCCGCAGCTGCAAGGAATTCATCACATGGAAACGTCATCGCACGTGCTGGACTTGTGTCTTCCAACAACTCCAGGGGCACATGATCTTCATTATAGCTCACCCTAGCAGTCGAGGGTGAAGCTGCGGCTCTAGTAACTCGATCGGAGTGCGTGGGCCTCCTCTTCTCAAGCCACCCTTTTGCCCTTCCTAACAAACTCATTTCTGAAATTTTTGGTAATTTACAAAAACGAGGATTAAAACAAGGTGAGTTAAGGCTAACTACTCAACTCACTTGCCCAAGGCATAAACTTGCATCAAAACATGGAAAATAACTTTCTACACATGCATGCAAGCTCATCTATACAGCACCAAGAACTACTAAATACTCACAAATGAAGCCACCAATCAGAAATCTCATTGGAGGGGTGAAGGAGTCACATACCAGGGAGTATTTGTTCAAAATCTCAGCTCAAATGGTGGGCTGTAGAGAGAGATCGAAGAATTGCCTCCAAGAACAGCAAGAACACAAGAACAAGTGCAGAACTCGCGTTTTTGGAGGAAAAGAGAGAGGGAGGAAGAAGACATACCTGGAGGGGGGGCATGTGGGCCCCAGGCGCCCTGTGGGCGCGGCCAGGGGGCAGGCCGCGCCAGCTGGCCGCCTGGGCCACTGGTGGGTCCCCCTGGCTGGCCCCAGGTCCCTCTGGGTCACTCCCGACGTGGAAATTTTTATTTTAATTTTTCTGGAATTTTTCTGAAAACTTCACTATTGAAAATTTTTCGAAGTCCAAAAAGCTGCGAAACTCTCTGAAAACTTGAAGCAGTGAGTAGTATTGTGAAGCTTCAAAACATAAACACTTGGTACAGCAAGTAGGACAAAAGCTAAAAACAAGTGAACACATAACAAGCTCAACTTTTTATCTATATAAAACATGTTTACTAGTAAGGTTGATCAAGTCTTACCAACAAACAGGCGATATATAGAGCAAAAAGTCTCACCTCTTACGATGTAATCACTGAACCTTTACCTTGATGGACATTGTCCCCACCATGATAGTTTTGTATTTGTGAGGCACATGTAGTGGACAATCCCATTCTCCAATTTTCACGGTCTCGATATTTTCTATAGAGTTGAGGCCATGCCTCCTGTCGGTCTTCTTTGGAAAATATACCATGTGTTCTTTATCATTTACATTAAAGGTAACCTTCCCTTTATTGCAATCAATAATAGCACCTGCAGTGTTAAGAAAAGGTCTACCAAGAATAATGGACATGCTCCCATCCTCGGGCATGTCAAGCACAACAAAATCAGTAAGAATCAAACAATTAGCAACTTCTACGGGAACATCCTCACAAATACCTATCGGAACGACGGTTGACTTGTCAGCCATCTGAAGGGAGATATCTGTAGGAATTAGTTTCTCTAAACAGAGCCTCTCGTAAAGAGAGAGAGGCATAACACTCACTCCTGCTCCAAGATCACATAAAGCAGTTTTGACATAATTATTCTTTATGGAGCAAGGAATGGTGGGTATACCTGGATCACCGAGCTTCTCAGGAATCTTGCCACTGAAAGAGTAGTTAGCAAGCATAGTAGATATTGCTTCATTAGGAACTTTTCTTTTATTAGTGACAATATCTTTCATATATTTTGAATAAGGAGGTAACTTAATAGCTTCAGTCAAAGGGATTTGAAGAAAAAGAGGTTTAATCCACTCACAAAACTTATTGTAATGCTCTTCTTCTTTGGATTTGATGGACTTACCTGGAAAGGGCATGGGTTTCTGTACCCATGGTTCTCTTTCCTTCCCATGTTTTCTTGCGATGAAGTCTTCTTTAGTGTACCTCTTACGCTTGTCAGGTGCTTCTTCTTCTCGAACTTCAGGCGGATCATTCTTCTCATTATCCTTACCTTCAGGTTCAGCACCGTCTTCAGTCTCAGCATCGGAGATGGATACGTTGTTGGGATCAACAGCTGGCTCTTCATCTGCAATAGGATCATTAGAATTGTCAGCCTCTTTATGTTTCTTCTTCTTCTTTGGAGAGCCAACAATTTCTTCTTCCTGCATTTGAGAATCTTGCTCGATTCTCCTCGGATGCCCCTCTGGGTAGAGAGGGTCTTGAGTGCTAGTTCCTCCTCGGGTCTTAATCCCGAAAGCCTGCAAATTATCTTGTTTGGCATTGTTAGCAAGCAAATCTTTTTGCACATTAGAAATTTGGTCAAGCTGAGTTTGTACCATATGAAAATGTTTCACAAGACATTGAACATCATTAACCGTTCTACCTAGAACATCAAGCAATCTTTTGATAGCAAGGGAATTATCATGCAACTGACTTTGTATCCTCTCATTAAAATGATTTTGTTTCATAATAAAATTATCAAACTCATCTAAACATCGATCAGGAGGCTTACCATGAGGGATGTCACTTGCGTTGAAATCTAAAAGAGAGTGTACCTCTACCATAGGAGGGTGAGTGGTAGGCTCACACAGCTTCTCAATAGGGGGTAGATTCTTCACGTCTTCAGCTTTAATACCTTTCTCTTTAATAGACTTCTTTGCTTCTCGCATATCTTCGGGGCTTAGAACAAACATACCCCTCTTCTTTGGTGGTGGAGGTGGTTCAGGGACGGACCAATCTTCATGGTTTTTGGCAATCCTGCCCATCAAATCTTCTGCATCTTTCGGCGTCCTTTTCCTGAAAACACAACCAGCACAACTGTCCAAATAGGACCTGGATTCATCAGTTAAACCAGCATAGAATATATCGATTAATTCGTTCTTAGGGACTTCATGTCCTGGTCTAGCCCGAATCAGACCGCAGTACCTCCCCCAAGCTTTAGGGAGGGACTCATCTTGCAACTGTTTAAAGTTATAAATTCTTTGTAAAGCAGCATGTTGCATGTGAGCGGGAAAGTACTTATCAACAAAAGAGTGAGCTAAGTCTTGAGGACTCTTAATGGAACCGCATGGGAGTGAATCATACCATGCTTTAGCACCTTCCTTCAAGGAGAAAGGAAGAAGCTTGGTAACATAAAAGTATTGTATCTTCTCATCTGTGGTAAACAGGCCACCCAACTCACCGAGTTTAGTCAGGTGTGCAATAGCATCATCATTTTCTCTGCCATAAAAGGGGTCAGCTTCAACCATAGGTATAAGTGAAAGATCAACAGAGAAATCATACTCAGGATCATCAATGCATATAGGAGATGTAGCAAATTCAGGATCAGGATCGGTTTTGTTCTTCAAAGAGTGTTTTTCAAACAGTTTCTTAATAACTTCAGGGTCAGAGCCAGAAAACTCTGTCAGTTCCCTGCATAAATCTTCATCAAGCATATAGTAATCATCATCAAGGAGTCTCTCCTTGAGTTTACTCAAATCAGGATAATCATAAGTTTCACCAATAGGGTAGCGAGTAACAGGAATTTCAATTCCAGACGTTTTAGCAGCAGCAGTGATCTGTTTCTCAAGAGCATAACCAAGGGAACTAATATCATCAACAGTAGTAGAAGTATCATCAAGAGTATCGGACATAGTAACAGATTCAGTAGGAGCATCATGTGGTGGTAGTGAGGCAAACTTACTCATAACAGAAGGCGAATCAAGTGTAGCACTAGTGCTCAGAACAGTACCTCTTCTTGTAGTAGATAGTAAGATCGGAACCTTGGGGTCTCCTTTCTTACCCATAGCGGATGAAGTGCAGCAGGTAGGATACTTCAAGTAGACTTGTAAATATTGCTATGCTCCCCGGCAGTGGCACCAGAAAACGTTACTTGATAACCCTCAACCGTAAGGGATCGAGATAGTCTTCGCGGGTAAGAATAACCCAATTTATTGATTCGACACACGGGGAGCCAAAGAGTATTTATAAGCTTTGACAGTTGAGTTGTCAATTCAACCGCACCTGAAATATACTTACTTGCAACAAAAGATAAGTGATAACAGTGATATGATAGTGATGATAGTGATAGTAAAAGTAACAGCAAAAGTAAATAGTAAAGGTAAATGGCAAAAGTAGCAACTAGTGACAAGTAGGATTTAAAACACTGTAGGCTAGGGAGACGGATGGTTGGGCGCTGCATGGATGAGATATATCATGATTCTAACTTGGGGCACGGCACACGGAAAAGTAATGATCATCTAGGCAAATATCAAACATTAGGCATGTATCCCATAGGTAGTTGTACGTGCTTGCAATAAGAACTTGCACAACATCTTTTGTCCTACCATACCGCTACGAACGGGGCCAAAAGGAACTTATGGAGATTAAGGTGCTCCTGTCAAAGAGCACCGGAACAAAGCAATGAACTCAATGGATACATGTAATCCTCAAACTACGGACCATCCCCTTTGGTGTCCCAAGCTGTCACTTTTGGGATCGCCGGTTCCGAACCGTAATAGGTGCAAACAACTCATAGGTAGGATCAAGAACACAAGTATATTCATGCAAACACATATGGTTCAGATCTGAAATCATGGCACTCGGGCCCTAAGTGACAAGCATTAAGCATAACAAGTTGAAGCAAAGATGATAAACACCATAGTAGATGATAGGCAACATGCCCCCAACGATCTGACAAACTATTACATGATCTAACTCATCCAATCCCTACCATCCCCTTCGCCTACAGCAGGGGATTACTCACACATGGAAGGAGAAGTCATGGAGGGATGATGGAGTGGTGATGATGATGACGATGGCGACGATCTCCCCTCTCCGGAGGCCAATTCAGCCTCCAGATTAGCCCTCCCGAAGAAGAACAGAGGGTGGCGGCGGCTCCGCGACGAAAACTGCGAAAAGAACTTCTGATCTGGGGTTTCTCCGTCACGAGCTAAAATACGAGTCAAGGTAGGGCACCAGGGGAGGTGGGGCCCACCCAGGCGACCCCCCGGGGCGGCCAGGGGCTGGGCCGTGCCACCAGGGCGCCTGGGCCTCCCCTGGTCCCCCTCTGGTCCCTCTTCTGGCTCCGGGTTCCCTCGGGTGCGTGGATTTTCTGTGATTTTTCGTGGATTTTTCTGAGATACCTAAAAAATCCGTTTTCCTGCGCACAATAAAACCATACAGGCAGCTCTGCTGAAAACAGCGTCAGTCCGGGTTAGTTTAGTTCAAATCATGCAAGAATGAGGTCAAAACAATATCAAAAGTGTTTGGAAAAGTAGATACGTTTGAGACGTATCAGTAACCTGATATTCATCTATGAGATTTATGTTAATGAACACGATATCATAGATATCAGCTTTTCTGCATTCGACGATCTTCAATCTGCATAATATAGTGAGGATAATTATATATACATGCAATGAAAGAGCTGAGCTAGCTATATATAGAGACTTAATGACAGAAGTAGTACTTACAGACAGTAGCAAGTGACCGTTGTTTTATCGAGGGCCATTTGATTGAAAAACTGGAAGAACTCCTCAAATGGAACATACAACACCTCAATTCCAACGAGGTCGTGCTCCTCTTTAACTTTCAGCATCAAAGTATCCTTCCCATCAGAGTCTCTGCAGGTATCCATGTACCACTCATGGAATCTTCGCATCACCGTGGTTAGTGTAGTGACATCTTTGACGAGAGGCTTCCTGTACTGGTATTTGTGTTCCTCCACCTCTAACATATCTAACACTACATCATCGGCCAGGTAATCTGCAAGATTCGTACCGGGCGCCATCCCTGGATGATTAGCGACGATGTCGCTAGGCATCTTGAGCGGGGGGCACGATTGGTTCTCTTGTTCGCCGAGCTGAGGAATTTTTTCCCACTTCTTCGTTGTGCTAACCTTCGATCACTGCAAGTACTTCCTGACCGCCCCGCTTCGACATATGACATTTCAATAATGCGCTCATAGTTGGTTTTCGGCGGAGACGGTGGTGGTTTCTTCAGGACATCAATAGTGCGCTTCGCTCTCACCGGATCTATCTTCTCCTCCAGAGGTGGAGGTTTCTTTGCAAAAAAAGTCCTTCACTTCGGCTTTAGAGATGTCCGCATTTTCCTCTCGGTCCTGTCGTATGCTAACTTCTCTAAAGGCTTGAGAGATGGATCATATTTGTATTGCCTCCTGCCTCTGGTTGTAACGCTAGACGCTGGAGCAGCCAAAGCGACTGCGGCTGCCTTCTTTTGTTGCTTACGAGGCGGAGAATGAGGTGGAGTGCTACCACGCGCCGAATCAGCCGGAGCGGCAGCGGCTCTTTTCCTGCCTTGCTGAATAGGCGGAGGAGGAGGCAGAGTGCTACCACGCGCCGAAGCAGCCGGAGCGGCGGCGGCTCTCTTCCCGCCTTGCTGACTAGGCGAAGGAGGAGGCGGGCTGCTCGGACGCGCCGGCGTGGGAGGAGAAGGAGGCGGAGTGCCGCCACGCGCCTGAGCACCCGGAGAACTAGGTGGAGTGCCCTGATCCCTCGCCAGAGGAGGAGGCGGAGGAGGAGGCAGAGTGCACTGACTCGCCGGAGGAGGCGGAGGAGTCTGATACGTCCAAAACGTATCTATAATTTCTGCTTGCTCCATGTCACTTTTGGGTGATATTGCTATGATATTCATACACTTCCATACACTTTTGATCATATTTGGACTAACTTACTAATCCAGTGCACCCCAGTGCCAGTTTCTGTTTTTGGCTGTTTTTGTATTTCAGGTTTTCACGTTTCGAGAACTGCTCAGAAAAATCCAGAAAAATTATATAAAAAATCAGCGATCCGGAAACAACACTGCGTCCGAAGGGCAGCCTGGGAGGGCCACCAGGGCTCCAGGCGCCCTGGCGGCGCCCCCCCCCCCCCTGGGCCGCGCCGGGGGGGCGCCTGGGCCCCCCGAAGCTCCCACGATGCCCTACTTTGGCATATATTTAAAGGGTCCCCCGTAACCCTCAGAACAGGAACTCTTTTCGCGATCCCATCTCTGTTCCGCCGCCGCCGCCGCTTCCAAGATCGGGAGCACCAGGAGAACTCTTCCCGGCACCCTGCCGGAGGGGAGGATCACCACCGGGAGCTTCTCCACCACCATGGATGCCTCTCGGATGACTCGTGAGTAGTCTCCCTTGGACCATGAGTCCATGACCAGTAGCTATGTGATGTTCTCCTCCCGTTCTTGTGCTTCACTAATTAGTCCTCGTGAGCTGCCCTACATGATCGAGGCACCTATGTAATCCTTATGCTGTTGCTATGTTGAGTTTGCTGGGATCCGATGGATTATGAGATTATGTTCATATTGATCTTGAGTAATATATTTGATTCACCTCTTTTATATTTTAGTTCATAAGTAATTCTTGCATGTTCTCCGTTGTTATTTATTGCTTTGGCCGAGTAATAGGTAGTGACTCCAAGAGGGAACGTTATGCTCGATTGTGGGTTCATGCCCCTCGATGACTAGCTTGAGTGACAGAAACATGAGTCTAGGGGATGTGTTGTTGCCACAAGGGGGGAAACAACGGTGCTTGTGCCCGCGGGTGCAAGGATTGTTTACTTTACGCAAAGTTCTTTTAATGCAGTTGTCTGTTGCTTTGAGTTTACACTATGGGTGGGACTCGCAACTTAATACCAGCGAGATGTTCTGGATAGATATCTCAAGGTGGATGATTAGTAGTAGATATTGATGGATTTCGGTCTACTTACTTTGGCGTACCGCCCATGCTTTGAACCTCAACCTTTCTTGCAATGTAGTCAGCATTGGTTTGCGTTCGTGGTCCTGTCAATTGCCCAGCTGTAATTTGTTTACCTCACATAGCTGTTTTATCGTCTTTTGGGAGAGAGACATCACTAGTGAACATCATGAGACTCCGGTCCATATTACCATCATTGATCACATCCACTATTTACTTTTCGCTATTTACTTACTATTGCAAAATTATCTATCACTACTATCATTGCTTTTAATCCTTTGTGAACTACAAGGCCGGAGGGATTGACAACCTCTTTGTACTCGTTGGGAGCAAAGTTATTTGTATCTGTGTGCAGGTCCACGTTGATTGCTACTAATCTGGCGCCCTAGCAATTGACACCTACTTGTTGAACCTAGGAGTCTCTGGGGATTCGATCCTTGGTATCTTTGCTAAGGGAAAACACTTCTACTTACTGCATCTTACACCTTCCACTTGGGGTAACCAACGAGGGGTTCGAGGCCCATCAGAGTCCAGTTCGGAAGGTTTAGCTCCTTCCGCCATAGGCATGGAGTCTTCAGAGAAGAACCCAGCCGAGTCTCCCGTTCACCGGTAGGGTGGTCAAGCTCGAGCTCCTCAAACCCCTTCATTATTTGATCCAGCATCACCCTAGCATATCCTTCTGGAATTGGACGGCAGTGAAAAGTGGCGCCGGATTCAGGAGGTAAAATAGAGCCAACAGCCGCCTTGACTTTGAATTGCTGCCATTGCGTCATAAGGTGGCAATGTTGAGAATCCGTGATAGCATCCACGGGGTAGTTAGCACGAGCCGTGAAGACATGCTCCAGAGGCAGCTCGGTGGAAGCCACGCTGCTTCTCCGCTGAGATGGCGGGGTAGCTTCGGGGGTAGCTTCGGCAGGTCGCATGCTGCGAACTGCTTCTCGTTCGTCCTCTAGCGCGTGTACCCTTGTGTGCAATGCCTGCAGTTGGGTCAGCTCCACTTTCTTCTTCCTCTCCCGGCATTTGTAACCGCCTGAACCGGGAAACCCAACATTCCACGAAACGGAGCCTGGCGTGCCTCGTGTCCGTCATGGATAGATAAGTGATCAAATTAATAGAAGTTCATCATCACATTAAATTAAAAGTACATACATAGCTCTCCACAGCATCTAATTAAACCATACAATGAAACTATTTAGAACATTTTAATGCAACAACAAATGCGATCATAATCGCAGCCAAGGTAACAATTGATCCAACGGCATAATGATACCAAGCCTCGGTATGAATGGCATATTTTCTAATCTTTCTAATCTTCAAGCGCATGACATCCATCTTGATCTTGTGATCATCGACGATATCCACAACATGCAACTCCAATATCATCTTCTCCTCCTCAATTTTTTTCCTTCAAGTAATTGTTTTCTTCTTCAACTAAATTTAACATCTTGACAATAGGGTCCATCTTGATCTTGTGATCATCGATGACTTCCGCAACATGCAACTCCAATTCCATCTTCTCCTCCTCCGTTTTTCCAATTTTTTCTTCAAGTAAATGTTTTCATTTTCAACTAAATTTAACCTCTCCACAAGTGGGTCGGTTGGAATTTCCCGTTCAACTACCTCCTAGATAAAAACATCTATGTCATGTTGGTCGGTATAATTGTTATAAACACTAAAACAAATAGTTATAAATTAAAGATAGTACACCACATCCGAATCATAGACAGGACGAGGGCCGACGTGGGCGGATACCAAAACCATCACACTATATAATAACAAGCAATAATAAGAGTAAGATAATTACACAAATATCTATCTAAAGCAATAATAACAAGCAATAATAAAAGTAAGAAAATCATAGACAGAACAAGAGGCTCACCGGTGGTGCCGGCGACGAGATCGGCGCGGGTGATCGACGGCAGTGAAGACGGGGACGGGACGTGACGAACCACTAAACCTAGACAAATCTCGAAGATAATGGAGCTTGGAGGTCGAGCTTCGAGAAGAGAAAGCTTAACTAGTGTGGCTCGGGCATTTCATCGAACACCTCAAGTGCATAGGAGGTGAGCTAGAGCACCACAAAGCTCTCCCCCCCTCGCCCGCCAGAAAAAAATAGAGCAGTGTGGAGTGCTCAGCTCGCCGGCGATGGGGTATATATAGGCAACTCATTGGTCCCGGTTTGTGACAGGAACCGGGACTAAAGGCCCCCCTTCTGTCCCGGTTCCAGCCACGAAACGGGACCAATGGGTGTGGGCCAGGAGCGAGGCCCATTGGTCCCGATTCGTGTCTGAAACTGGAACCAAAGGTGCCAGACCAACCGAGACCAATGACCACCGAGGCCCGGCCGGCCCCTGGCCTCACGAATCGGGACAAATGCCCCCATGGGTCCCGGTTCGTGAGTGAACCGGGACTAATGGGCCTCCCCGACCAGAACCAAAGCCCTGTCTTCTACTAGTGAGTCACATGCTTCTTTTATTTTTCATAAAAGCATATTCTCCTTTTTCTGTCTATGAGAAGATTGACCACACTTTGGGCCATTCCATTCCACGTCTATAAATAGACAAGATTACAATCCTAGCCATATCTATTACAATCAATGTCATAACTATTGATTATTGTGGAGATCACAATAAATACGGAATCTCCACAATATGGGGATATGTCACCTTACGTGTCATATCTGTCTAACACTCCCCTGTAGTCACAACGGGAGGTGGGCGGACGTTGAGACTGGACCGAAAGTCCAAAAACAACGGTGATGGAAGACCCTTCGTCAAGATGTCGGCGAACTGGCGAGACGAGGGTACATGGAGCACGTGGACCTGGCCCATGGCAACACGATCGCGAATGAAGTGAAGGTCGATCTCGATGTGTTTCGTGCGCTGATGCTGGACGGGGTTCGTCGACATGTAGACGGCGCTAACATTGTCACAGAACACAACCGTGGCGGGAGGAGATGGTCGATGAAGCTCGTGGAGGAGTTGGCGAATCCAACTAGCCTCAGCGACGGCGTTAGCCACAACACGGTACTCAGCCTCAGCGCTAGAACGAGATACCGTGTGTTGCCGCTTCAAAGACCAGGAGACGAGGTTGTTACCGAGGTAGACGCAAAAACCCGACGTAGAGCGTCGAGTGTCGGGGCAGCCGGCCCAGTCGGCGTCGGTGTAGGTGACCATGGAGTCCGGCGATGATGAGTGAAGTTGGAGACCATGAGAAAGCGTGCCCTTAACGTAGCGCAAGATGCGCTTGATGGGCGCCAGGTGCTGCGCGCGAGGGTCATGCATATGAAGACACACCTACTGAACGGCGTACGCGATGTCAGGGCGCGTGAAGGTGAGGTACTGAAGAGCCCCGGCGAGACTCCGGTACTCAGTCGGGTCGGTGACGGGAGCATCGGCGGTGGCGGCGAGCTTCGGTGACGTGTCGACCGGCGTCGTCGTGGACTTGCAGGCAGGCATGCCAGCTTTGTCCAGAATCTCCGCGGCATACTTGGCTTGCGAGAGATGCATGCCAGAGGGGTCGCGGGTGACCGCGATGCCGAGGAAGTAGTGAAGGCTGCCCATGTCCGTCAGGGCGAACTCGGAGCGGAGAGAGGCCGTGATCCTGTCGAGTAGGCGCGGCGAGGAAGCGGTGAGGACGATGTCGTCCATGTAGAGAAGGAGGAAGGCCGTGCCCTCCGTACACTGAAGAACGAACAACGAGGTGTCCGAGCGAGAACACGCGAAGCCGGTCAAGGTGATGAAGGTCGCGAAGCGCTGGTACCACGCGCGAGGAGCCTGCTTGAGACCGTATAGCGAACAGTTCAGCCGACAGACGTGCTCGGGGCGGGTGGAGTCGATGAAGCCCGTGGGTTGTCGACAGTAGATAACCTCGGCGAGCTTGCCGTGGAGGAAAGCGTTCTTGACATCGAGCTGGCGAGTCTCCCATTGAAGGGAGAGCGCGAGGGAGAGGATGACGCGGACCGTTGCCGGTTTGACAACCGGGCTGAACGTCTCGTCGAAGTCAACACCTTGCTCCTGGGAGAAGCCGCGAAGCACCCAACGTGCTTTGTAGCGGTCGAGAGAGCCGTCGGGCTTGAGCTTGTGGCGAAAGACCCACTTGCCGGAGACGATGTTGGCGTTGCCGGGAGGAGGCACGAGATCCCAAGTGTCGTTGCCGAGAAGAGCACGGTACTCTGCGGTCATGGCATCGAGCCAGTTGGGATCCTTGAGAGCCGCACGAGAAGAGGTAGGAACCGGTGAATACCTGTTGACAGAAACAGATAGGTTAAGCCGCTCACGGGGTCCGACATGGATGCCGGAGGAGCTGCGCGTGCGATGCACAGGCGGTGGCGGCGGTGGTGGCGACGGCGGCGCAGGTGGCGAGGGAGGTGGCGAGGGGGCGCGTGGCGAGGGAGGTGGAGAGGGGGCGCGCGACACAGGTGGTGCCGGAGGAACGACAATAGGAGGAGAGTCGTCGTCGAGAAAGGCGTAGGTGGCAGCGGAGGGTTGCTGCGGTAATGCAAAGGGAAAAGTGCACTCATCAAAAATAACATGGCGAGAGATGATAATGCGATGAGTGGTAAGATCCATGCAGCGATAACCTTTGTGGTGAGGAGAATGACCAAGGAAAACGCAAGCGCTAGACCGTGGGGCAAGTTTATGAGGCATAGTGGAGGCGGTGTTGGGATAACAAAGACAGCCGAAAACGCGTAGAGACGAGTAATCGGGATGACTACGATGAAGTGCAAAGTAGGGAGAGGGATCGGTGATGGTTTTGGTGGGTAGACAATTGAGGACGTGAGTGGCGTAAGTGAGAGCTTCTGCCCAAAAGCGAGGTGGTAAACTAGCCTGAAATAGGAGAGAGCGCACTACATCGTTAACAGTACGAATAATACGCTCGGCTTTACCGTTTTGTTGGGAGGTGTATGGACACGAGAAGCGGATGTGTATGCCGTGTACAGCGGCAAAGGAGTGGAGTTTGGCGTTGTCGAACTCACGACCGTTATCACACTGTATGGACGCAAGAGGCAAATTAAACTGAGTATGAGCAAATGCGCGAAGAGAAGTAATTGCGGCGTAAGCGTCAGACTTTTGCCGTAGAGGAACAGTCCATAGAAAATGAGTAAAATCATCAAGAATAACTAGGAAATATTTATTACCAGAAATACTAGAAATTGGTGATGTCCAAAGATCACAATGAATTAACTCAAATGGGCGAGTAGTGCTAGTGGTGGAAGAAGAAAAAGGTAAACGTACATGACGACCAAGTTGACATGCATGACACAAGGCACTATGAGTTTGTTTATTACACGGCAAAGAAATATGCTGCGAAAGACAACGATAAGCGTCATGACCGGGGTGACCGAGGCGACGATGCCAAACATCATGGGAGGTGGTGGTCGCGGTGAGGACACGGGGCGCCGGGCGCTGAAAGGAATAAAGCTCCCCCGTACTGTTGCACCGAAGAAGCTCACGCCAAGTGAGAAGGTCCTTCACATAAAAACCAAAAGGGTCAAACGCGACTATGCATTGATTATCTGTAGTAAACTGACGTGCAGAGATGAGGTTTTGAATTATACGAGGTGTAACGAGGACATCACGGAGATGAAGAGGACGATTAGAGAAAAACGAAGGAAGAGAGGCATGTCCTGATGCGGAGACAGGAACGGAGGAGCCGTCTCCAATAGTGACATGACGAAAAATAGGGTGGGGAGAGAGAGAGGAGAGGATACCGGTGTCCTTGGAGAGATGGGCAGTGGCACCGCTGTCCATGATCCACTCAGGAGCGGGCTGCTGCAACGTCATGTCGTTGAAGTGCTGGGCAAGGGCGGAGGGATCCCACGTAGGTGACGATGCAGGGGCAGCGCTGTAGTATGCGGCGCCGTGTGTGGCGACGCCGTAGCGAGCGCCGTAGGGGGAGCCGTAGGGGGCGCTGTAGGGGGCGCCGTGGCCGGCGTGGGGGGACGCCACGTAGGCGCGAGGACCCGGGCGAGGGCCAAGGATGTTGTGGCCAGGGGCGGACTGCTGCATAGGCCACATCTGGATGGCGCCGGTCCATGGGTTGAAGGGGGTGGGCATAGGAGGGGCACCGCCGGCGGGCCGGTATCCCTTGTTCTTCCCCTTGTTGCGGCCGTAGCCACCATGGTGCGGGTTGGGGGCCGGCGTGGGAGTGCGCCATGGCTGTCCAGCACCCAGCCCGGTAGGGGGGCCGCCGCTAGGTGGAGGATTGGCTGGCCCCCGGGCGACGAAGGCCGAGGCGGAGGTGTTGGGGGAGCGACGCAGCATCTTCATCTCCTGGAGGAGCAACATGTTGCGGAAGTTGAGGAAGGTGGGGAACGGCGTGAGGAGAGGGGCGATGTCGGCGACGCTGTCGAACCGATCGCTGAGACCCTTGATGACGTTGGTGACGAGGTCCGAGTCGGTGACCGGGGCGCCAACCTCGCCGAGGGCGTCGGCCGCCGCCTTCTGGAGCTGCAGGTACTCGGTGATGGAGCGGTCCTCTTGCTTGACGTTGCGGAATTCTTCGGCGAGGTAAACCTCGCGGGTCTTCTTGTTGTCGTTGAAGAGGCCGTGGACAGCCGTCTAGACTGTGTACGCGGTAGCGGCGGGGGCGTCGGCCGAGGTCGAGGTGGGCATGACAAGGTCAACGATGTCCATGGCCATGGAGCCATAGAGCCACCGAAGGACCGTGGAGTCGAGGCGAAGCCACGTGGCGTCGCCGGTAGGAGGCGTCTCGGTGGTGAGGTGGTCCTCAAGGGCGTAGGTGGTGACGGTGATGGTGAAGAAGGTGCGCCACTTGGGGAAGACGTTGGTCTTGAAGTCGAGGACGACCGGGACGAGCGAGCGAACGCTCTGGATGGCGGTGGCCTGCGCCCAGAGGTGGGCGTTGGGGTGAGGCGCGGCTGGTTCGGACGGCGCCATGGGAGGAGGAGAGGAGGAGCGGAAGCGATTTTCAGGAAGTTTTGGCTGATACCATGTGAGAAGATTGACCACACTTTGGGCCATTCCATTCCACGTCTATAAATAGACAAGATTACAATCCTAGCCATATCTATTACAATCAATGTCATAACTATTGATTATTGTGGAGATCACAATAAATACGGAAACTCCACAATATGGGGATATGTCACCTTACGTGACATATCTGTCTAACACTGTCAGCTCTTGAAACATAGTCTGCTCAACAGAGCCGCTCTCCACTGTTGAAGTTCTTAGTTTGTTCATCCCAGGCCATGGAGGATGATGCACTCCATTTCGGCATGGGATGTGAATATTTGACATATGTACGTGTTCTAACATGCAAGAACTTTTCGAAACAGAGAATGAGTGGCATCGAAGACACACCCTATGTCGCACTACATAGCCTACACATTTATGTGTGTCCTGCTATCTGCCAGCTTCATTGTAAGCACCACTGTCATCATGGTGCAATTTATGCGCTTGTGTGTCTTTCGCCGGTCGGATCAGCGATGAGGATGGCTCATTCCTTTAAAAGACAGTTCATAGTTTCTTTTATTATGTGGAACTAACTAAGCTCTTAGTGATGTAGTGAACTTGGTTGCCACATAGCTTGACTTATAATACTATACTCCAAATATAACGAAAGTTTGTTCCAACCGAGAAGGAATATTACTAGTGTAAAATAACAAGCTACATCAATTCCTCCATGGTGGTTAAAAAAGAAAAGAAAAACTTCCTCGTTTCTTCTTTGAGGGAGACAGAAGGGAATCAGTGAAACATTCCAAATGAACTAAAAGCTCAGATACATTATCTACCAACTCGTATTATTCCAGTCACTTTGATTAGTCAACTATATATGCTTCTTCTATCTCCTTTTGACTTTGTTCTTGTATACCATATGATCTGTCAATGACTTCATACCGTTTCATCTGCTCAACTGTTTCATGTCTATGCAGGGAGTCAATTTGTATGGTATCATGGATAAGGAAGAACTTCATGTCCACACAACCATGCACAAGATTCATGGAAATCGACGGCGCCAAAAAACATATACATGACCTTTTTACCGGCTTGTGAGACCTAGCCTCAAGGTTAATCTGAGGTGCATATATCAGTGCGTCGAGATATTCCAAAGCAAGTTTCCACCTGAGTCATGAGGAAGAGACTAGGATATGACATCCTTATCCGATGAAACCTCGCCTTAGGGTTAATACTGCAGTTTATACGTCACGACATCATGGTGTTAGGTTCATTCACTCTTGTTGTGGGCTGAAACGTATCACGCATGGGGAAGTGATGATAAATGTGGCTTTGAGTTGCCAATTGCAAACATTTTATAGGTGTCCAACAATAGAAAAGATGCCATGGTTGGTAGCCTAATGAGTTGTCTCGAATTACCTACAACCTACATACGCGGGCACATTCAATCACTGCCAACATGCTCACTTGAAAAAAGGTCTAGCCCTTTGCCTACAACAGCGTAGTACAAACCTTCCAATGGCTTTATCTCCCTCCCTGGACCAAACAACTCTGATCACCATCTCTCCTGCCATAGAAGATGGCATCGCATGGTCATGGCAAATAATGACATACATAGGGGTTAGATTCCTATGGGTTGATCGATTGCATATGCCTTGCACATCTATCTTGGTTCCTAGTTGGGTAGGTCAAAATAGGAGTACAGTATGTGCATGCTTTCTCTAGAAACTTGCATGTTGATGTGTTTTAGTTTACTTAACATTCTTTGAATAGTTTATATTAGTTGATGGACATCAATAAAAACATGCTCGTGTTCTAAGACCATGTTTGTATAAAACTGGATTGAAGACATGATACATTTTTGTAGTACACAAATCTTCTTGTCTCTATTTTCTCGAAACACAAAACTTTATATCTTCTTTTGACATTTTCGTACAGAACATACTTGATTTTGCTGGCTTCACTGAATGTGCAACATAATGTCTCAATGGAAACTTAACCTACCATCCTATCTACCCTTAGCAAGGAAAAATTTGATGAACCAAAGGCACATGGTTTCAACCTCAGATGCTACGGTTGTTGAGTGAAGCACACTAGACACTGGCTAGGAACATATATAACTAGTGAATTATAGGTGCTTTGCACGTTAGTCCACAACAAAGCATGATAATAGCACAAGGTCAACTCAATAAAAACATCGTAAGGCTAGTCGCTAACAAGTTAGGTAAGTACAATTCAAGTGGGAAGTAGAAACAATTGTCATTTCATATAATAAAGAAATGTCTATATCTAGATTCTTTTGTCAATTTTTTTCACATGAACTGAGTTAGGTTAAAGTTCTATGATTTCTACTCCCTCCGTTCATTTTTATAAGACGTTTCATACAGTTGACATTGAACTGTTTCGGGTGATGTCAGAACTCTCTAAAACGTCTTATAAAAGTGATAAGTGGGAGTACTTAAAATTAACAAATGTTCGACCTGCTAGCTTCAATACTTTTCGTCCGAATGAGGAATCCCCTCCATACCTCAATTTTGTTCATCTCATTAATATATATATTTTTTCCATTTCAATATGGAATAAGCTATTTTTTTCTTGCAAAAAATGGAATAAAGTATTTGAGATTAATTACTGTCATTTTTTCTAGTTTGGTGTGTTTTGTTGTCCAAAAATTTATTATGTTGATCATCGTGCATGTACACGAACTTTGAATGTGCTATATTGCTCTCCAGGCTAGGGTTACCCATAGGGTTCCCTCGGCTGCCATCGGCGCTGCCGCCGGTCAGCCTCACTTCTGAGGCCTTTGAGACATAGAGGCGGGGTGGATCTGGCCCCCGTCGGTGAGAGGGCTCCGTTTTCCTAGTTTTAGGGTTAAGGTTTGGTGGGATGGCGCTCAGGTGGCGGCGGCATCTTATCCAATAAAGTTACCCCGGCCTCAGCCCCATCTCGATGGCGACATCGAGAAGCTTGTGGGAGTGGTGTGGCTCTTGAGGACTTCTTGTGGTTGTGGGGATATTGGAGGCCCGGTTTGTGTTTAGTTGTATTGTCAATTTATATTGCTCAAACAAAGGCTCGGAGTTTTTTCACTAGCACAGATGAGCATCAGCTATGGTTCATGTGAATAGATGGTTGTGTGTAGTGTATCACTCCACACATAGGTCGGTGGTTATCCTCTTTTTTTTTAATGGTTCATGTGAATCAGGCTAATGTACCTTGACAGTCAAAAGAACAACTGTATAGTATACATGTTGAAGATGGGGTGTAATTGTTCCACTATATTTTCTGCATCTGCTGCTTTATATCTTGACGGAGAATCAAGAATGAAAACTTGCCTCCACCTGCAAATTTATCAACAGGTTTGCGATTTCACATCTAGATGTGAGATATTATCATTTATCAAACATGGTAAGCATTGAGTTATTTTACATACAGCAAGTCAATGCTACGCCAGTTTCTTTGTAGCATATTTACTAGTTAGAGCATCTCCAGCCGTTCGGCCCACCAGGGCGCCGATAAAGAGCGGCCCGGGGGCGAGCCGACGGTCCTGGGGTTCGTTTCTCCCCAGCCAGGCCCCAGGTGGCCGCCCCCCAAGGCGGCCCATATTCGAACTCAATCTTTCCCGCTCAAAGAAACAATAACTGGCGATCATCGCAATAGATCGGTGATTCGGTGCCATAGTTCGTGATCATTGCAATAGTTCGACGATTCGGTGCCACAGTTCGGCGATCAATAAAAAGGACACGCAGTAGTTCGGCATACAGAAAAGGAAGGACGCGGAAGGAGTGCATTAAACGTCGAGCTCAACCTCCGGCGGCGGCGTCGTCGGCGTACGCGGGCTGGAAGGAGTCGGCGCGGCTTCCGGGCTGGTCGACGCGGCTTCTGTGCTGCTGGGCGTCGCGGCGGAGGCATCGTCGGTGGGGCTGGGCGTCGCGGAGGCATCGTCAACGGCCGCCGGGCTCGGCGGCGGCGTCGGCGTCACCGGTATTCGAAGGAAAGAACATCAGCTGGCGGCATGGCGGGCGGAAGGGTAGGGTGGATGGCGGGAGGAATGGAGAAGAGATGGGATCCTAGGCGGCAACGCGGGAGAAAACGGCGAGAAACGGGATTCCGTCGCCGACAGAGTGGCCCCACGCCACTTTTGGCTTGTGCCGGCGCGCCCAGGCGACACCCGGGTGCTTGGGTTCGGGGCGGGAACACCGGCCCTATATTTCATCCAAACTGACGCTAAACGAGATCGTGGGGGCGCGACTGGGCTGATTTTCGATCACCGGCTCTAAAAAATCGCCTGAGGGACCTGTTAAGGACGCGGCTGGAGATGCTCTTAGGGGTAAAAGGCTGGTTTGCACTGAGTAAATCAAAGGAGGTGGCCGTGTTGTGTTGAGCTGGCTGCACGGGCTAGGACGGATTCGCCGATGGCTACAGCGCCTGCAGCCGCGCTCGCTGCGCGCGTGGCTTAAGGAACGAGGTACGCGGGCGGGGAAAGCAGAGGCCGCAACGGTAGGATCAGTATGGATCTGTAATTTTTAATTTTCTGATTATATATGCGCCTTTCCTATTTATTTCATCTACCAACTCAAAAACTTATCGGTCCATATATACTTGCTACGCAATGTGTGCACGCTCAATTTCCTTGTGCATACAACACAAACCATGATTTCTCCTCCAGTTCAATTGGTTTCACTTACACAAGCCATGGAGTAGTCCACATCAACGCAAGGTGCGACTCATGAATGTTCTTTTCTTCTGAACAATGCAGACTCACGCTTGTTCGCATTTCTTGGGAGGTCAGAATGAGTGGCATCAGAAAAACATATCCAACTAAACTGATTCTTCACATATAACGTCTGCCTGCTCCCTTATCTAGCTTGCCCGTCCTTTGCCGTTGTATGACTCAAGCTGCAAGTGCAATTGTACCCAGAAGTCCCAGCCTCTCCGGTGTATCCTCGCAGAATCACACATAGCTCCTATCGGTGTTCGCGGCAATACGGACAGCATATGTCATATGTGCATATTAAGCAGTGTCACCTTTACCCACATAATCCCGCATGTAAACTACCGTAGCGATCTACAAAGACTTGTGTGTAATGAACCTGCCTCTCACACCATTACATAGTACACAGGAAATTGAGGAATGGAGGGAGCTTAGACTGGGATAGCTGAGACCTGAGAGTCAGTGTGGGCAGCAACAAAGAGAACTGAAAAGCCTTCATGATGCAATCTCCAGCCTTCATGATGTTGGAAGTGCATTTTAGAATTCAAAAGCACATTATATGGCTTCCGATGCATATCAAGCATCACGGTCACCAAGTTGAGGGTCAACTGTCCAACTATGAAAACTGACACATAACTTCTCTTCATGTAATGTCCAAGTCAGTGAACATCTCCCCTGATATTTTTCAAATGTTTCCCCAGCAATACGATCTGGCCTACACGTAATTCCTGGGTCCCATTGCATGTACCGAAGATGGATAGTCAGATTTATCCCATCGCTTGTAGGAGAGTATTTAACCAAAAACTACCATATTTCATGGAAACGTGCCCAGAAACTAACACTTTATGATTTTGTGCGGACGACTACCACTTTTTTTCTAATCATTTGCTAAAAACTACCACTTTGATTTAAGTACTGTTCTAAGCATTTTAAACGTGATCATGACAGACTGGACACATCCGTCAGGACTGGAAAAGTCAGCACCGTTGACTTTGACCGTTAACATGTAGGGCCCACATGTCAGTTCTGGGGTCCCGTCACCTGCGAGCTCCGGTGGCCATCCTCTGCACCCGAGACCTCCTCTGCCTGTGGTTGTGCCCGTCGGGCACCACCACCTACGCCCGTGAGTGGCTTGCGGGGTGAGGGGAAGTGGAAGCCAAGGCATGGAAAGGGCTGGGCGGCGGGCGCGTGCTGGCAGAGCTCCTGCTGCGGCGGCGGAGGAAGAAGAGCTCGCCGGTGAGGCTCTGGTGGCCGAGGGGTTGCGGGCGTCGTGGGAGCCGCAGGGAGGAGTAGGAGGTCTTTGGCGAGACAGAGGAGGGGCAATGGTGACAGCGCCATGTACAAGAGTCCTCAGCCATAGCTGCGCCCCTCACGCTGGTAGTCTCGGTCCGATACGACGAGCAGAGGACGGCGCCTGCTCATGGTTGTGGCCTTGCGCTGCGCGGCTGTTGTGAAGTGCATCGGGCCCGTTGCCGCCCATCGATCCGGACACCGGGTAGTAGCACGACTCGCCGACGGGAGGATGGGAGGCACACTGCTCATCGGGGGAGGAGGGAGGGTCGCATGGTGGTGGCTGGGTAGATGGTTGGAGGATGGAGGTGCTGAGGGGAAGGAGGTGGAGTGTGGCCTGAGCTGCGGCATGGCGGCGCCCCTGATCTGGATCCTCGGTGGGGAATTTCAGAGCAAGGAGATGGAACTGACATATGAGTTGAGCCCCACATGTTCACGGTCAAAGTAACATTGTTGACTATTTCCGCATTGATGGGTGGGCCCAGCCTATCATAATCGGGTTTAATCGACCACTTTTCAAACTTGGTAGTTTTTAGCAAAGGATTAGGAAAAAAGTGGTAGTTTCCCGCACAAAATCATAAAGTGGTAGGTTTTGGGCACGTTTTCATGAAATGTGGTAGTTTTTGGTTAAATACTCCTTGTAGGATGAGCTGAAATAATGGTGCTGCTTAAAAATGTTCGGTTGTAGAAAGTTTCAGAGGCAGACTGTGCAACTTGGACTGGCAATATAATCTCCACCTGACCGTAGTTAGAAGCCTATTCACAGAAGCAAAGAGTTGCTGCTTGGTCTTCTTAAGCTAATCCATGAAAACCCAAAGTTATGTGGTCAGTTCGCATTTAGGATAGCCCGCATTCATGAGATAATGAAAATCCTGATATGTATGATCATACTTCACTAGACAACAAAACTGTGCTACACTTCCCATATATTTCCTGTTATCTCTGTCATTGTGCAGTAGCAATATCCAGGAAGCAAAATAGCAAAAAAGGTGGTACATCACTGAGATTTAATTGTATGCATAATTTTGTAAATTCATATGCAGCACTCAGCTTTGCTTGGTCATCAATTTTCTTCCTATGTCGACCATACCTCCGGAAATTGGTAAGGGAAGGTTGTATGCATGACCCAAGAATAAGATAATAAGAACAAGAACTAACATACTGGCAGCTGACCTATACCCATTCAATTCACCAAAAAGACATGTAACGGTGCCTACTCCAACACTGAATCTCCTTTCCATAGAGGGCAAGTGTTTTTCTCTATGTGGAATTGATCACCAGGTCTGGGGAGTTCCTCAAACAATTTGAAGTTGAACTGATTCACTGGGATGTAGAGTATCAGGTGAAACCGAAGGCTGTATCACTGATCCTGAGTGTTTCGGTTCACCTGGAAGTTAGTGAGCTGGCCCTGAGGAGTCCTCCGAGTCAGAACTCAGAACATGACTGCTTCTGAAACTGCATATAGAGAAGTGGGCGCCGAGGAGAGTGTAACGACAAGGGGGCTTGATTGCAATCTCTAGTCGGCTCCCCCGGTTGGCATAGTTTAAATAAACATAAATGCACCCTTCTTACCTGATACCAGCTCATGAGCTAGTATCATCATCCAGTTCCAAGGAGGACCAAGTCATGATAGCGTTGGTACCGGATGAACTATTTGTAGTTTTGTACACTGATTGCAATCTGGCCTCTGAGTAATATATTCCTGTAACCTCAAGAAAAAAATCTCCTCTCCACTGTATGGTATAAAAATTGTTGCAGATGAGCTTTTTTTTTGCGGGTTGTTGCAGATGAGCTGCAACAATAGATTGCTCCAATTAATAGCACAGTTGTGTCCAGAGAACAATTTTGGTGGAATTATGTACTCCTAGGTTGTGCTTGTCCAAGTAAGAATGGTATATTGCAGTCCATTAATTAGAATCAGACTTCGAGCACCTCGCCTACCAGATTGAGCCTCAGATCCCTTTGACCAGTCAACTCTACAGCAGCATGATCAATGCAGTATGTCGCAAGCACATACCTACACTGAGTTTGCTCAACTATGTCACTATGTCAGGACATCTATTATAACGAACCTCGCTTGTTGCAGGAGTCGGCGCGTCAATAGATCGATAACCTTGACACTAGAGCTTCGCATGGGTGTCATTGATATTTCAGAAAAGGGTTAATTATCATTTTGCCCTCAGTGGTGTCCATGTGCTCAGTTCTGCCCTCAGATGCGAATTGTGCTCAGTTTTGCCCCTAGTCCGTGCACACCGACTCATTCCGTGAATTCTACCGTCTCCGTCAGGTCAACCTTTTGACTCGACCCTTACAGGTGGGATCAAGCGGCAGAGGCGACCAATTGTATTCATACTGTTGCACGCGTGGCTTGTGGGACCCAGCAGAGAGCCGTTGAGCAGAGAGCCGTTGCGGGTGTGCTATATAAGCGGGCGAAAGAGGCGGCGACCACGGCGACAGAGAGCACGGCGACAGAGAGCACGGTGGTGACCACGGCGAGAGAGAGAGAGAGAGAGAGAGAGAGAGAGAGCACAGTGGTGACCACGGCGAGAGAGAGCACGACGATGGGAAGCTAGCTGTGGAGGGCGCGGCGGCGTTGAGATCCCCTTTGGCTCCGAGCTCCATGTCTTCCTCAAGCTCCCGCGCCACCTCGCGGATGCAGAGCCGGGCGCGTGTGGACATTCCTGTCTTCATCTATACGCGGTGCCGTGCGGGCGTTGATCGGAGGGTTTCTCACACAACGAGGAACCAGAATCGTCCGTCCTACGTGTGCAGCGAGAATGGGGTAAGAATCGGGGCAATTGCACCATTATCATGATCGGGATCTTTGAGCAATGGGTTGATCTGTTTGGTGTTCATGCAGGTGACATGCTTCTTTCTTTGGGTCGATGCTCTGGCCAAGACACTGATGAATGAACTGCAAGAAGAGCATGAAGAATGGTTGCACATGCTGCCACGAACGGCAGTGGCCGCAACACGAGCTCCGGAAGAAGAGATGGAGGGCAAAGCACACACTGACAGAGAGCTAGTTGTTGAGCTTAGGATGTTGAAGAAGAAGGTTAGGAAGCTTGAAGATCAAGCACAAATACCAATACCCATTTGCTATTACTTTTGGGCACTGGTAGGTATGGTAATCGCACTGGTTGTAATGTTGAAAATGTATGGAAAGACATGAATTATGGAAGAATTTGTAAGCTTGAAATTGTAAGAGAAATTCACCTAGTTTAAATGTTGGTCAAAGTTGTTTAAATGTTGAAAAAAAAAGAGAAGAAGTGACCAACATTTAAATATGTTGAAAAAGGGAGAACAAATGAGGAATTCAGAAATTTTTTATCAATGAATGCAGCTCTCTACTCTGCCTTTCTGTCAAAAAAAAAAGGGTTCATTAATGGGCCAAATTCAGAGTCTAGAGCCGAGTGCAGGCTAGACTAATGGGCGAACTGCATCCAATTAGGCCCATTTGGGGGTTCTCTTACGTGTTTTTCTGTTTTCTATTCTGATTTAATTTAGGCAGTAAATCATAATGCTGAAACTTTTTGTGGAAGCTAATTGAATTATTTCAGAGCCAAACAATTAAGTTTAGAATTTTTTGTAGCTGCTAAATATTTAATAGCAATTTAATTACTCCAATTCAAAATACACCGTGATTTAAATCAAAGACCAAATTGTCATGAAAAATGTGCCTCAGCTCTGGTACAGGTTTACACCTGGTGCCAAAATAAATGAATATTGTTTAAGGGCATTACATTGAGAAAAAATAATTTGTCTAGAAAAATGAAGGGTGGAAAATGAAAAAAAAAATTGGTGCGGCTGGGGACTCGAACCCAGGACCGCGTTTGTTTGTGGCATTTAGGGCTGCGCTGGTAACCGGAAGGACAGATGGAAAGGCTTTGACATGGGTAGGGAAGAAATGTATACGTAGTGAGATAGTGAATGTTTGCACACGCGTGAGAGTGGTTTTCCTTTGTTTTGCACTGAAATTTTGGAGGGTTGGAAACGTATGTTTGCACTGCCACATGATTGTGGTTACAATGGCACTTGGTTTAGGGTTAGAGTGGCACTTGGTTTAGGATTTAAATGGAATAAATTTGCATGTTAGTTCATGACTTGTTTTTTTTTGAATGAAAGAGAGGGCTTCTCACCCCCTTCGATTTTCATTTTTCATTAATGAAAGCCACAAGTTCTCGAACTTCATGACTTGGTTTAGGGAAAAAATGGTATGTTTGGGCACGGACATTTTTTAACACACATAATAACTTAGATAAGATGCAACACACATAATAACTTAGATAATAACTTAGATAAGTTCACGGACACGACACGACACGACACGGCACACACGACATAGAAAAGCAACAAAATAAAAACGATAAAACTAAGAACATCTTCATCTTGACCTCCTTCTTCCACCTTGGCCGCGCGCCCCTTCAACACCGTCTTCACTCCTCCTCCTCCTCCTCGTAGGAAAGGGAGTGCATCTGGCCTGGAGTGGGGAAGATGTTCTCGTAGTTGGTGAAGATGTTGCATGTCGTGAAGAAGATGGACTCGCAGCCGCACCAAAAGACTTGGCCGAGGAGCTCACGCGCGTCAAACGGGTTGGTGAAGGTGACCATGAGCAGTTGGACATCCTAGGCGAGCCCCGTGGGAGGTGGGCATAGCCGGCTCTGAGGAAGGCGCGTGTGAGTTCGACGGAACCCCTCCACCTAGAAGTCGCCCACACACGGAGCTCCCTCTCGACGAGCACGCCCGGTGGGGAGCGCAGCTCTGGCACGACATGCGGACGGTTGAAGGTCGACCCGTTGAACTGCATCTTTGCTTGGTCTCGCTTGGAGAGGGCTCGGTCACTTGGGTGTTTGAAGTTGGAGAGAATGGACCGGATCTGGCTTGTGGGTGGGAGAGGAAGAGAGGCACCCCATTTATAGGCCTGTGGGTGGGAGAGGAAGAGAGAGAAAGGATGAGAACGGTGCGTGTGTGAATCCGGGCGCGTGTGTGAATCCGTTACGTTTTGGGCTCTTAAAGTTTTGCACGAAAACGATGCATGAGGCGCGTGCGTGCATCTGAATCACTGTATAGGAGGCTGCTGCTTGCATCTACAATACGAAATAGCTCGCCTAGCTAGCCTAGCTGCCTCGCCTTGCTCTGAATCAAAACATGCATGGCCACTGCCTCGCTCGCCTCGCTCGCATGCATGCACGTCCGGCTCGCTCGCGCATGCAAACCACGTCGCCACCCTTCCCATGCATACAGGCCTGCAAAGGCTGAGACGGTCTATTAACTGCGGTCTCAAGCCCAGACAACGAGACGACCCAACGGTCCATCCAGCGCGCCCGGTATTTCTTTAGAAAAAATAATCTCCCAGCCAATCAGATTGCATCTCGCGGATCGCCCCCCTCCTTCCCGTAGATTCCTTCTAGAAGGGTTAGATCGACGGCCCTGGATTTCTGCTAGGGTTAGATGGACGGTCCTTGTTCAGCGCTAGGGTTAGCGGGGTTTGTGAGGGGTTTGGAGCAGTCAAAGATATGTTTGACAAGATTTCAAATGAGCATAATAAATTAAATAAAAATCAAAAAAATGAAAACCCTGCGCACACAGTCTTTTTATGTCATATAATAATGATTTAAGTTGGTAAACAAGGTTTACATACATTTAAACGATAAGTTCATGTGTCTTATGTGATATCTCGAGTATCTCGAACTCTCTTGTATGAGGTGAAGAGAAGTGTTTTGGTGAAATGAACATGAAAATTTCAAAAAAAAACTCACCACAACTTCATTTTGGAGTGACTAAGAAGGATCCAGGCTTAGTTTTTCATTTTGATGTTTTAGACTTGTTTAAATCTTGGTCAAAGTTAAGTTTGACTAGAATTCAAAAGAGCAAAACAAATTCAAAAAAATGAAAAAATGAAGAAAAAACAGCGCACATAGTCTGTATATATATAATATATGTGTAGGAAAGTTATTTGGCTGATTTAGACAAGGTCGAAAAAAACCTTGCTTACAAATGAGGCTGTTTACCCTACCTTTTGATTAAGAAGGATCAAGGCTTAGTTTTTCATTTTGATGTTTTAAACTTGTTTAAATCTTGGTCAAAGTTAGGTTTGACGAGATTTCAAATGAGCAAAACAAAATTCAAAAAAAAAATCAAAAAAGGAAAAACATAGGTCGAACATCCATGTCAAATTTGAAGTTCTAACATAGGTCCAACATCATTCAAACATACTTCTAACATAGGTCCAACATCATCCAACAGAAAATACAACATTATTTATAATGTTTCATAATTATTCATAAATAGCGTTGGGGCTTTTGTCTGTTCCTTGAGCTTCTTGCCATCACTTTGCTCCTCGTGCACCTTGTGCTCATCGCTTCTTCTCTTCTCCTCTTGGCTGTCGGTACCTTGTGCATCTTCTTCAAACCTACCATAGAGCTATGCAAAACATAAATGGTAATGAGATCATGTCAAGTGATAAATGTACAGTAGTGCTCTTTGTCGTCAGGACTGCTCTTTGCCGTCAGCATTTCATCGGGGTAGACGGCAAATACCACTTTAGCCGTCAATGGATGACGGCAAAGAATGACTGACGGCAAAGACATACTTTGCCGTCTTCATTTTTTTTACAGACGGCAAAGACATACTTTGCTGTTTTCATTTTTTTTACAGACGGCAAAGTCATACTTTGCCGTCTTCATTTTTTTTACAGACGGCAAAGTATGTCTTTGCCGTCTATAAAAAAAATGAAGACGGCAAAGTATGTCTTTGCCGTCTGTAAAAAAATGAAGACGGCAAAGTATGTCTTTGCCGTCTATAAAAAAAATTGATGACGGCAAACAAGAAAACACATCACGCGGATCACACCCACGGATCGATGACATGGCATCATCTGCTCCATCCACACGCACACCACGATCTGCCCAGTGCCCCTGTCCCACGCCGACCCCACCACTCCATCTCCCAACCGGCCCATCTCTCCCTTATCCCCACCGAGCTCTCTCTCTCCAACCCGATCCATCTCTCCCTTATCCCATCGATCTCTCTCCCAACCCGACCGCCTCCTCTGCCTCCCTCCACCATTCTCTCGAGCTACCTCATCGCCGCACAGGTTGACCCCGCCTCGCCGCCGCCTGAGAAGGAAACCACCGCGGGATCCTCCTCCTCACCGCGGGATCCACTTCTCTTCCCTGCCCGCGACCTTCGATCCGGCCGCCCCGCAAGATCCGGCTGCCAAGCAGGAGTCCACCACGGCATCTTCCTCCTCCTCGCCGTGGGGACCTTCTCTTCCCTACCCGCGACCCCCGAGCTTCCTCAAGATCCTGAGCCCATGCTCGTCAACCGCCGCCGGACTTCGATCCGGCCGCCCCGCAAGATCCGGCCGCCAAGCAGGAGTCCACCACGGCATCTTCCTCCTCCTCGCTGTGGGGTCATCCTATTCCCTACCCGCGACCCCCGAGCTTCCTCAAGATCCCGAGCCCCTGCTCATCAACTGCCGCCGGCCTTCGATCCGGCCGCCCCGCAAGATCTGGCCGCCAAGCAGGGGGGCGTGGATCCTCCTCCTCCCCGCCGTGGCTTCCTCCTCCAAGACCACCAGCCGCCGCTTGAGCATGGGCCAGCTCATCTAGCTTTGTGTGAAATATTGCAGTTTTTTTTGTGTGCAGATTCGTTCATTTGTTCGTCATGTAAATGGACAACTTCATATTGTAAAAAGTGTATTTCTATGTTAATATTGCGATGATCGATATACTGTGCAAATAGAGTATTCGTGTCTTGTAAAATCCATTTGGTAGTCATCCATTCCTGAACTGTTGATGGTGAAATCGCTGTCAAATTTTTTCTGTCCACTCCATCAAGAGCATCTACGACCTCACCTCGATTGGTGGTTCATATTTTTTAAAATGAAAAAATTTTCTTTGCCGTCTGCCTCATACACCCAAGACGGCAAAGAAAATTTGTGCAGACGGCAAAAGACTGAGATTGGCTTACGGCAAAGTCTTTGCCGTCATCCCGATGAAAAGCTGACGGCAAAGTATTCTTTGCCGATTTGACTTTGCCGTCTGACTTTGCCGTCTGCGTCCTGACGGCAAACTCTTTGCCGTCTGTATTTAGGTCTTTGCCGTCTGTAATTCACAGACGGCAAATTACCTGATTCCTGTAGTGGTATTTGACCCTTTCAAGATTTACATACCTAGCAGAACTCACAATAACAGAAGGTTGGTCACCATTTGGAGCCTCACTTGGATCACCATGATCAACATTTGGGGCCTCACTTGGATCACCATGATCAACATTTGGAGCCTCACTTGGATCACCATTTGGAGCCTCACTTGGATCATCATTTGGAGCCTCACTTGAATAATTATTTGGAGGATATTTTGGATCATCGTCAAAATCATGCGGCTGTTGACCATCATCATTTGGAACCTCGTCAAAATCCTCATCTGATGCAACCGGGTGTTGACCATCATTTTCATCATCTGTTGAGGCAACCGTCTGCTGACCAACATTTTCATCGAAGCCTTCATCGAAACTCTCTCCGAACGCTGGATCTACTATGTTATCACAATACTTACCAAAATGACAAGACCCACCACACCTTGTGCACTTACGCTTCCTCGCTCCAAGTCCAGCCCCTTAGCTGCAAGGTCTGATCCGACTCTTCCTTGGTCTACCTGCTTGTAGTGCCCAGTATGAGATTATACCTCCTACGTGTCGAGGCACGACTTAAAGGTATAAGCTCATACTAGAATGATCTCAAGTATGGTATCTTTGCACGACTCATGTAAAATAGGGATGAAATTGCAGAAGAGTAGTTGGATTACACTCGCCACGTCACACAATACATTACATAAGCAATCATCATCCAATAAACATCACAGTCCGACTACGGACGAAGATCCAAATGAAAGATACCAAATAAATAAAGACACAAAGTCCGAATCACCCCTAGTAGAAGTCACTATTGATCATCGGGATAGTGCACGTAGTATCGCTCACATTCTTCATCGAACTCCCAGTACAGCTCTGTGCCGTCACCTGCGTAGTTCACCATAGTACCTGCATCTGGTGTTGTCTAGAATCTGTGAGCCACGGAGGACTCAGCAATCCCATTCCCGGGTAGCAAAACTATCTAAGCCTTGGGTGTGGAACAAGGCTGAAGAATAAAGGTTGCAGCTGCACTAGCACTAGCTTACGTGTTTAGAGCGAGAAGAGAAGTTCCACGAGCGTCAAAGTGATCACGAAGTGATCCTATCTAGGCACGTCAAACATAACCCCACCGTGTTCACTTCCCGAACCCCTTTCGAAAAATGACTGTCACGGTTACTCACGCTGGTAGTGTGTTCTGAACATGGTGTCAAGTTTTCTACAACCGGATATTAACAAATTCCCATCTGCCACATAACCACGGGCACGGCTTTCGAAAGATCAAACCCTGCAGGGGTGTCCCAACTTAGCCCATCACAAGCTCACGATCTGCGGAGTCGCAACTCCAAGGTGGGAAGACCCGAGTATTCTCGGAATCCCGTGCTCAAGATATTCCGACTAAGGTAAAACTAATCCAGCAAATCCTCCCAGCGTGCCGATACCCTGATAGTAGCCGCGCGTATCTCGTTTCGGGCCACGACCGGATGAGATAAGCTACAGGTTTTTACCAGCCCTTGGGTTTCCCCAAGGTGGCCCCGCAGGTTGCCCAGTTTGGACCAAGACTCATGTGGAGCACTGGCCCGGGTTGTTGATTAATAAAAGGGTTTATAACTCCCTATGCAAGTTTTAGTTGTTTAGGCAAATGTAGAACCAATGTTGGGACTTGCTAGAAAAGCTTTAGCGCTAAGCGGGTTATCAAGGGGGGCCATAAACCCCAACCGTGTTAGGGACGCATAATCAAGGAACATAACACCAGTTTATACGGTTCCTAGGGAGGCATGAGTGGAACAAAACACCAAGCAAGAGGCTTAGCCTTCCACCCATTACCAATATATAGATGATTTGATTGACATATTATATAGTGTGATATCCCAACAAAAACTTCAACATGAAGCAAGAATCTTCAAATCTTCTCCTGCAACTAGCAATGCTATAAGAGGGGCTGAGCGAAGTTTACGTAGCCAAACAAAGGTTTGCTAGGTTGGGTGGTTAGACAGATTCATGGTTACAATAGGAGGCTGACAAACAAACATGGGCATCGAGGCAATGAGCTAAAGAGCGAGACATCTAGCAATGGGCTAAGATGGTAATGATATCTGGGTCAGGTCATCTTGCCTGTCGAGTCGTCGATGGGATCGTAAGACGGCTCCTCGTACTCAACCTCGCTAGGACCCTCGTTCTCGGTCTCGGCTCCCGGCTCTACTCATCACAAGAACACAACATGGCACGAAATCAAACAAGGTGCAATGCACAATTAACATGATGCAAGTATGATGCATTTCATTGCAAGGGAAGAAGCACACAAGAACAACACAAAACAACAAGTTTAAATGAGGCCGGAATCCACATATAGCAAATCCGGTAAGTCCTCATATGCATATTTTAAAATTGGTCCAGATCTGAACAAACCTTAAGTTAAAGTTGTTAAACAACAAGTTAACATGCAACATGATGATCTACATGAAATTCTAGTCAAGTTTCATATAAAGTTTGTTTAATTCGGAGCTACGGTCTAGAAGATATGTGCAAAACAAGACAAGCATGGCAACGGTGCAAGATGCACCCAAACATCAAGCAAACACACTCCAAACATGTAAACAACAAGATATTATGATTCTACATGCAAAATCACACAAGTTTCATATAGGGCACGCTCAAAACGGAGCAACGGTTCAACACATACACACGAAACAAGATACAATGCAAAGCTGAAATTAACAGCCACATAGCAACTTTGGAGCAATAAATATGTACTCTACAGCACCCAAACATTATGACAATAAGAATGGACATGAAGTCGACATATCCTACAGCAAACAACTCCATTGGAGCAACTCCATAGGAGGCATGGATCAATAGCAACAAGCTACACCATTTTGATCATGTTGTTAAAAACCTGACAGGCATAATTTATAGCATCTTGAGAGCAAGAATTAAATGAGTTACAGCAAGCCATATGTGCAAGTGAGGGCATGTATGGATAGACAATAACATGGACAACAAGGAATGATCATTGTCCACTCCAAAACATGCATGAATTTGACTAGGGCATCAAACAAACATAGCATCAGGTTATAACAGATTCCAGACTTAGCAGAATTTTCACTAAGTATAAAACAGTTATGTTGGCATGGCATGTTTACAAGCTTGTTTAAGTCACCACAAGGCATATCATGGAAAGTGGTTTGCACCACAGCAAAGACCATATGATGGAGATTCTAAAACATATTGACATGTGACATGGAGACAAACACATCAATAGCAACGAGCACTTCAGAACAGCATCTCTTAACAAGTTTCATAACTTAACAGCCACATGCACTTTTGCAACAGAGATTTACATGGCAATATGAGACCTAACATGAATGCTACAGCAACCATCATGTAGAGCATTTCACAATGAACATTTTGACATATCATATGCTTCATTTGGATAAACATGCACCAAGTTATCACATCTCAAACATGGCATGAAAATAACAAGTTACAGCAGTTTATAACTGCTAGGTGGCTTCTCACCCCTCGTTGGTTACCCCAAGTGGAAGGTTTTGAGATGCAGTGTAGCAGAAGATTTCCCTTGGCAATACCAAGGATCGATTTCCCTGAGACTCCCTGTTTCAACAAGAAGGTGTCAACTGCTAACGGCGCCAGATATTAGCAATCAACGTGCACCTGCACACAGATACAAATAACTTTGCCCCCAACGAGTACAGAGATGTTGTCAATCCCTCCGGCCTTGTAGTTTACAAAGGATCAAACGCAAGTGATAATAGTGATAGGTATAATTGCAATAGTAAGTAAAATGCGGAAAAGTAAATAGCGGATGTGATCAATGATGGTAATATGGACCGGAGTCTCATGATGTTCACTAGTGATGTCTCTCTCCCAAAAGACGATAAAACAACTATGTGAGGTAAACGAATTACAGCTGGGCAATTGACAGGACCATGTGCGCAAACCAATGCTGACTACATTGCAAGAAAGGTTGAGGCTCAAAGCATGGGCGGTACGCCGAGGTAAGTAGACCGAAATCCATCTGCATCTACTACTAATCATCCACCTTGAGATATCTATCCAGAACATCTCGCTGGTATTAAGTTGCGAGTCCCACCCATAGTGTAAACTCAAAGCAACAGACAATTGCATTAAAAGAACTTTGCGTAAAGTAAACAATCCTTGCACCCGCGGGCACAAGCACCGTTGTTTTCCCCCTTGTGGCAACATGACATCCCCTAGACTCATGTTTTTGTCACTCAAACTAGTCATCGAGGGGCATGAACCCACAATCAAGCATAACGTTCCCTCTTGGAGTCACTACCTACTACTTGGCCAAAGCAATAAATAACAACGGAGAACATGCAAGAATTACTTACGAACATAAATATCAAAGAGGTGAATCAAATATATTACTCAAACACAATCTGAACATAATCTCATAATCCATCGGATCCCAGCAAACTCATCATAGCAACAGCATAAGGATTACATATGTGCCTCGATCATGTAGGGCAGCTCACGAGGACTAATTAGTGAAGCACAAGAACGGGAGGAGAACATCACATAGCTACTGGTCATGGACCCATGGTGCAAGGGAGACTACTCACAACTCATCCGGGAGGCATCCATGGTGGTGGAGAAGCTCCCGGTGGTGATCCTCCCCTCCGGCAGGGTGCCGGGAAGAGTTCTCCTGGTGCTCCTGATCTTGGAAGCGGCGGCGGCGGTGGAACAGAGATGAGATCGCGAAAAAGAGTTCTCGTCTCGAGGGTTTCGAGAGACGCTTTAAATATATGCCAAAGGAGGGCATCAGCGGAGCCTCGGGGGGCCCAGGCGCCCCCCCGGCGCGGCCCAGGGGGGGGGGGGCGCCGCCAGGGCGCCTGGAGCCCTGGTGCCCCCCCCCCCGGCTGTACTTCGGGCGCAAGGTAGCTTCTGGAACGCTGATTTTTTATATAATTTTTCTGGATTTTTCCTGGCAGTTCTCGTAATGTGAAAACCTGAAATACAAAAACAGCCGAAAACAGAAACTGGCACTGGGGTGCACTGAGTTAATAGGTTAGTCCAAATATGATCAAAAGTGTATGGAAGTGTATAAATATCATAGCAATATCACCCAAAAGAGGCATGGAGCAAGCAGAAATTATAGATACGTTTTGGACGTATCAACATCCCCAAGCTTAATTCCTGCTCGTCCTCGAGTAGGTAAATGATAACAAGAATAATTTCTGTGGTGACATGCTATTAACCATATAGGACTTTTTCATAGTCATATGACAAAAGCTTACTGAGACAATGAATCTGTAGTAATTAAGTTGCCTCATGAGAAAATCACAAAGGACTGAAAGTTTTACAATATGATACTGAAACATCAAATAGATTTGTAATGAACATGATGTGCAAATATGATAAAGTGATATCTCGCTTGCCCCCTTTAGTGAAGCAAAACATAAATGCAGGGGCACCTCCAAGGTTTAAGTGATGACCAGATACAATGATTTCAAAATAAACGATATCACAATCATGCAAAAGACAATGCTACTTTGGGACAATGCACATTACACTCAGAATGACAATCATGCTCTCAGTAGTTGGTGCTTTAAAAGAAGGTGGAGACTCTCGAACCGTGGCTTTTGTTGGCAAGGTTGAAAACCCGTAATCGGAAACAAAGACAAAACATGTACCAGAGCTCTTGGTTTTAAAACAGAGGTAATGATTTATTTTAGATCATGCATGTTTTGTCAACGAATGCTAGCAGACAACTCAATCACTTCTTGAGATGGACAAGTTTCGAGGAACGGCTCCCGAATGAGGACGATCACATCCTCTTAATCTCCTTTGTTTAGCACTGCCAAAGTTTTCTGATTTCTCATGAACAAAGCGTGAAGGACGGTTTGTTTGTTATATTATCTTTTTGAGCCGGGTGCACTCAATGCCAGTTCCTTCTCGTATTATGGGTTTGCACATTATACATGCAATCCCGGGGTGAAGCTTGTCCAACTTAAAAAGATCATGAATTAACTACTACTTCCTCATGGACTTACAACAGAGGCACAAAATAAGAATGCTTTTTCTTTGAATAATTTCGAGATGGTACATGCAAGTCTCCGTTAGGAATGGCAGGTAAATACCATGTAGGAAGATATGGTGGACTAATATGGCATAACTGGATTAAAAGGATGTGGATGCACAAGCAGTCAGTCCGCTTAGTACAGGTGGAGGTTAGCAAAAGACTGGGAGCGACCAACTAAGAGAGCAATGACGGTCATAATCATGCAGAGCGACAAAGCAACATTGAATCAGGCATGGAAGTTATATCGCTACTCAGAAATAAAAGATCATCAAGGCTTGACAGACTTTCTTTACAGTCTTAAATATGCGTGAGCATACGCCAAGTCAATCAAAATAAATTATTTGAAGGAAGATATTACTAAACCATACCACATCATAGGCAAACAAATTATGTTGGTACTCAAATAACACATTGGGAACCCCCAGCTATTTGAGACTAACCATAAGAAAACCTGAACTACTAAGCGTCATCGTGCACGTAGCATCTTTATCATAGACATATCAACCAATGCAACGGAAGCAAACTCTCTTAATAAGATAAGCATGATAACTAAAGAGAGTTCAAGCAACCAACTAAACAAAAGCTCTTTGAAAAGATAAGCATGAATACTAAGAGCTAAGCATGATAATAGCTATTAAAAGACAAAGAACACACACAGCAAAGATAGACATGAAAATTCTATGTTATGTTCTAGGTAGAAGTGGAGCGTGTTTCTCTCCCACATAAAGAAAGCTGAGTTCCGACTCGTTATGAAAAGCTAAAGAAAACTAAAAACAAGACGCTCCAAGCATAGCACATAACACATGAAGTAATTAAAATATAGTGGAACGAAAGACGAACTGATAATTTTGATGGAGAATGGGATGCACGGGGGCATCCCCAAGCTTAGACGCTTGAGTCTCCTTGAATATTTCTTGGGGGTGCATGGGGGCATCCCCAAGCTTGAGCGCTTGACACTCCTGAATCTTTTTATCATCTTCCCTCGCACACTTGAAAACTCCCTTCATACATAACTCATCATAATCTGATTAGCGAGGTTAGTACCCATAATAAAATAATTGTACCTTGCTGGAAATAAAGATATTCTTGAAGGTCTACTGTTTCTCAAGAATGCCAAAAGGTTTTTGCAAAGAAAAAGCAAGCTCTAGGTTTGCAAAATGAAGGAACGGCAAAACATGACAGAATCTGTGAAAAACAGAACAGCAGGTAGTAAATGATTTGTTCGGGGCACTTCTGCAAATCTAATAAAAAACTCAGAACAGACGCACGAAAGACAATTATATAGAGCACGCTGTCGAAAAAATTCAGACCAAAAAGATGATCTGGTGATTTTATACGAATTTTTCTATCCAAGGACAGAATCTGTTTCCTGGACAGCACCTCACAACTTTTGAACTTTCTAGCAATCAGAGGCCATACTTGGCACAAAATTGAAAAGCAAAGATACAGTGATGATGCTACTGTAGTAAACAACATCAAGACACAACAAAAGCAAAATAAAAAATTTATTCATGTGGGCTGCCTCCCAAAAGCGCTTTCTTTTATGCCTTTAAGCTAGGCATAATGCAAAGAGATCAAGTTTTATCAAGAGTAAAAGAATAGCTAGCCCGTATAACGGACTCAAAAGGTAACTTAATCTTCTTTCGAGGGAAGTGTTCCATCCCTTTCTTGAGAGGAAACTGGAATTTTATATTACCCTCTTTCATGTCAATGATAGCACCAACGGTGCGCAAAAAGGGACGTCCCAAATTAATTGGACACGAAGGTTCACATTCAATATCCATAATAGTAAAATCAACGGGAACATAATTGTCATTGACAATGATAAGAACATTGTCGATCCTCCCCAAAGGTTTCTTTATGGAAGAATCAACGAGACGAACACCAAAAGAACAAGAATCAAAAGGTTTCAATTTAAGCATATCATATATTCTTTTGGGCATAACAGAGGTACTAGCTCCAACATCACATAATGCATAGCAAGAGAAGTCATTCAATTTAATTTTTATCATAGGATCCCGACCATCTTCTAGCTTTCTAGGTATGGAGGCTTCTACTCTAAGTTTCTCCTCCCTAGCTTTGATAAGAGCATTAGTGATATGCTCTGTGAAGGCAAGGTTAATCGTGCTAGTGCGGGGATCTCTAGACATCTTGTGAAGGAAATCAATAACTTCGGTAAGAGTGCAATTATCAAAATCAAGGTCACTAGCATCAAGTAAAGTGGTAGTGGTGTCTTTTAGGTTCACTTGTTTGGTAGTTTCTATAGTCATAGCATCACCATTAATAGGTCCATCGGGACCAGGAGTGCATTGGGTGCTAAGAGTTTGGATATCCTCAACAACTTGGATAGTAGCAACAGTGTGGTGGGTAGGAAGGCTCTTAATTCTATCTTCTTCCTCCCTTTCTCTAGCCCATCTCTCTTTAAGTTTAGCCATCATCCTAATATTCTCATTAATTTGCACTTGAATAGCATTAATAGGAGTGGTCTTCCTCTCCTCAAGAGGAGAAGTTCTTATTTTAAGCAATTCTACCTCATTGGCTAAATTGTCTACCTTTGAAGAGAGATCACCTAGTTTTTTTAGTTTTTCTTCTACACTATTATTAAAAGCTTTTTGGGTAGTGATGAAATCTTTAAGCATAATCTCTAGTTCAGTAGTGGAGTTCTTGGTGCTAGGATAAGCATTGTTGTTCCCATAAGAATTAGAGGGGATCGGCTAGGATTGCTACCAAAATTACTCCTATAAGCATTGTTATTAAAATTGTTTCTAGAGATAAAGTTCACATCTACTTGTTCTTGAGCAATCAAAGAATTTAAAGGAACATCACGAGGATCAATAGAAGATTGCTTCGAAAGTAGAGACATGATCAAGTCAACTTTTTCATTTAGGGAGGAGATCTCCTCGACAGAGTTTACCTTCCTACCTGTTGGAGCACGTTCGGTGTGCCATTGGGAATAATTGGTCATCATCTCATCGAGAAGTTTTGTGGCAGCACCAAGTGTAGTTGACATAAAGGTTCCTCCCACGGCCGAATCTAACAAGTTCCGCGAGGTAAAGTTCAAGCCTGCATAAAAAGTTTGGATAACCATCCAAGTAGTCAAACCATGAGTAGGGCAGTTCTTGATAAGAGACTTCATACGTTCCCAAGCTTGGGCAACGTGTTCATTATCCAATTGTTTAAAATTCATTATGTTACTTCTTAGTTGGATAATTTTAGCAGGTGGATAGTATTTTCCAATAAAAGCATCTTTGCACTTATCCCATTAATCTATGATGTTTCTAGGCAAAGACTGAAACCCTAGCTCCTCCTCCCAAGGAGAAAGGAAAAAGCTTAAGCTTAACAATATTACCATCTATTTCTTGGTACTTTTGCATATCACAATGTTCAACAAAGTTGTTTAAGTGTAAAGCAGCATCATCTCCAGCACCGGAGAATTGATCTTTCATGACTAAGTTCAGTAAAGCAGGTTTAATTTCATATGAAGGTGCTGAAGTGGCAGGTGTAGTGATAGGTGTGCAGATAAAGTCATCGTTGTTGTGACTAGTGAAGTCACACAACTTGGTGTTCTTGGTGGAACCCATAGTAGCAAGCAAGCAATATAACTATTTTTGTGATTTTCGATAAAAGATACTAAAGCAAAACTGAAAGTAAACTAACAAGACTAAACGCAAAGGTAAAAGATAGCGTGCAACTCCCCTATCCTGAAGAGTGGGGTCCCCGGCAACGGCGCCAGAAATTGCTTTGCTAGGTGGCTTCTCACCCCTCGTTGGTTACCCCAAGTGGAAGGTTTTGAGATGCAGTGTAGCAGACGATTTCCCTTGGCAATACCAAGGATCGATTTCCCTGAGACTCCCTATTTCAACAAGAAGGTGTCAACTGCTAACGGCGCCAGATATTAGCAATCAACGTGGACCTGCACACAGATACAAATAACTTTGCTCCCAACGAGTACAGAGAGGTTGTCAATCCCTCCGGCCTTGTAGTTTACAAAGGATCAAATGCAAGTGATAATAGTGATAGGTATAATTGCAATAGTAAGTAAAATGCGGAAAAGTAAATAGCGGATGTGATCAATGATGGTAATATGGACCGGAGTCTCATGATGTTCACTACTGAAGTCTCTCTCCCAAAAGACGATAAAACAGCTCTGTGAGGTAAACGAATTACAGCTGGGCAATTGACAGGACCATGTGTGCAAACCAATGCTGACTACATTGCAAGAAAGGTTGAGGCTCAAAGCATGGGCGGTACACCGAGGTAAGTAGACCGAAATCCATCTGCATCTACTACTAATCATCCACCTTGAGATATCTATCCAGAACATCTCGCTGGTATTAAGTTGCGAGTCCCACCCATGGTGTAAACTCAAAGCAACAGACAACTGCATTAAAAGAACTTTGCGTAAAGTAAACAATCCTTGCACCCGCGGGCACAAGCACCGTTGTTTTCCCCCTTGTGGCAACAGCACATCCCCTAGACTCATGTTTCTGTCACTCAAACTAGTCATCGAGGGGCATGAACCCACAATCAAGCATAACGTTCCCTCTTGGAGTCACTACCTACTACTTGGCCAAAGCAATAAATAACAACGGAGAACATGCAAGAATTACTTACGAACATAAATATAAAAGAGGTGAATCAAATATATTACTCAAACACAATCTGAACATAATCTCATAATCCATCGGATCCCAGCAAACTCATCATAGCAACATCATAAGGATTACATATGTGCCTCGATCATGTAGGGCAGCTCACGAGGACTAATTAGTGAAGCACAAGAACGGGAGGAGGACATCACATAGCTACTGGTCATGGACCCATGGTCCAAGGGAGACTACTCACAACTCATCCGGGAGGCGTCCATGGTGGTGGAGAAGCTCCCGGTGGTGATCCTCCCCTCCGGCAGGGTGCCGGGAAGAGTTCTCCTGGTGCTCCCGATCTTGGAAACGGCAGCGGCAGCGGAACAGAGATGAGATCGTGAAAAAGAGTTCTCGTCTCGAGGGTTTCGGGAGATGCTTTAAATATATGCCAAAGGGGGGCATCAGCGGAGCCTCGGGGGGCCCAAGCGCCCCCTCGGCGCGGCCCAGGGTGGGGGGCGCGCCGCCAGGGCGCCTGGAGCCCTGGTGCCCCCCCCCCCCGGCTGTACTTCGGGCGCAAGGTAGCTTCTGGAACGCTGATTTTTTATATAATTTATCTGGATTTTTCCTGGCAGTTCTCGTAATGTGAAAACCTGAAATACAAAAACAGCCGAAAACAGAAACTGGCACTGGGGTGCACTGAGTTAATAGGTTAGTCCAAATATGATCAAAAGTGTATGGAAGTGTATAAATATCATAGCAATATCACCCAAAAGAGGCATGGAGCAAGCAGAAATTATAGATACGTTTTGGACGTATCAATAACAAGTAGCACTCTTGCAGCAGAGATTATGACCTCTAGATGAACTCAAACAAGCATGCCACAATGGAACAAAATGTAGTGCACATCACCACGATCATTTTGATATATTATATGCACAATTTTAACAAGCACACTAAAAGTTACAGCCATGTAAATATGCAACAAAATAACAGATCTCAGGGACTTGGTGAAAAAAACAACCTCAAGGGGGGTGTTAGGACGGACATGTCCGGGTGACGTGGATATGTCCGAACGGCGGATCGGGCGGCGGCTCGCGGGTCGGGCGACGGGTTCGGGCCCGTCTGACCCGTTAGGGTAGCGGCCGGCGGCGGAGAACGGATCCGGGGCGCGGGGCCGGCCGGGACGACAGGGTGGCCGCGGTGGCGGCGGGCGCAGCGGCGCCGGCGGGGAAGATCGAGGCGGCGCCCGGCCGCAGGGAGGCGGCGGCGGAGGCGGAGCAGGTGGCGCGGGGCGGCGCCGATCTGCGGAGGCGGCGGCGACGAGCCCCGCTGCTGCCAGCGGCGAACTTCGCGGAGGGGCGGCGTCGGCGAATCTGCCGGAGGCGGCGGGGTAGGAGGATGACGCGCGGGGCCTCGGGCACTGGCGGCGGTGTAGCGCGCGGGCCGGCGGGCTCCGCCTGGTCCTGGCGGGCCGGCGGCTGGTGGGATCCAGTCGGTGACATGTGGCGGCCTGCGAGAGGCCGAGAGGGCGGCGGCGGACACGTCTGGCCGGGGACGGACACGTCCGGCGGCTGCGGGAGGAGTGAACTAGGGTTTGGATGCAAAAATGGACGTGGGGGACTAATTTATAGGCATAGGGAGTTAGGAGACTCCAAATGGGGAGCGGTTTTCGGCCACACGATCACGATTCGACGACCGAGATGATGGGAAGGGTTGTGCTGGGTTTGTGGCTGTTGTGGAGGGGGTCTTGGGCCTTAAGGAAGAGGTTCTTTTAGCCCACTAGATTAACCGTTGGAATACCAAACGAACTCCAAACGCGACGAAACTTGACAGGCGGCCTACACGTACCAAGACAACAACACACGACAAGTCTCACGTCATTCCGGAAACGTTACACGGCCACACACGAAAGAAGGACTCGGGGATGTCATGGGGACGTGTGTGGGCGTCGGAACTCGAAACGGACAACGGGAAGAGACGAGTGGGACCGGGTGCAAGTGACAACACAAATGCAATGCAATGCACATGACAACATGACATGGATGAAATCCACACACGCATGCGACAAAACGAAGAAACCCGAAATGAAAGAGGAGCCCAGAATGGAATTGATGAAGTCAAAGTTTCATATATTTCCATAATTGGAAAGTGTTACATATGGGGCATTACACTGCTGCTCTCTTCAGAACTGGAGCGCAAAGCTTGAATCCAGGGTCCACCATGTCCCATTGTTGTTTTCCCTCCATAGCAGGCAAGGCATAAGCATATGTGGCTTTAAACCTTGCAACAGAGTAGTAATCATGCACATACTGCTGTATGTTCCCTGCTAGACCTGGGAGAGAAGTGATGAAAAACAAGGCATGAATGCATGGCAACCCAGTTATCTGCCATTGCATACAACTGCAAGTTCTAGCTTCTAAATCCACTGGATATCTCCATTCCCTCTTCTCTTTATCCAAATATGATATCTCTGCTGTGGTACCCGAGCAAAGAGTCATGTTCATTTTCAAGCCTGTTGTTTTCTGCTTTAGTTCATTCATCACGGCTGGGATGATAATGTGGCCCATGAATTTTGCCTCGGCTATTCCTGCACGATAATGAAATTTCTGCATGTATTCTACCCTTATCCTGTCAAGCAAATCCACCACATAATGACCCTTTAGTTTCCGGATCGTTGAGTCGAAAGACTCTGCTAGATTATTGTGCACATAGTCAACTTTGCTCAGTTCACTGAATTGGCTTCTGGCCCATAACTTGGAGTGGTGTGTTTCCAAGTATTCTTTCACTTTGGGATTCATGTATAACTGTCTCAAGTGGTACTTGTGCTTCTTCACACTGCAAGTCAAAGGTGCTGGCCATAAATTGTCGGTATACACCTTTCCTATGAATTTCTTCATGAAATTTGCAGCAAGGTGATGCATGCATTCCCTATGCTCTACTCCAGGGAACACATTGTCCACGGACACTTCTAAACCTTTGCAGGCATCTGTATGAATGACCAACCCATTGGGATGTGCAATAGCCCATCGCAGATTATGCAAAAACCAAGTCAACTCTCCTCAAATTCTGTCTCCAGCACACCGTAGGCAACTGGAAATACAAAACTGTGTGCATCAACTGCACAAGCTGCTACTAACTGTCCTTTAAACCTCCATGTGAGAAAAGTGGCATCAATAGCCAAATAAGGCCTGCAGCCTGCCAAAAAACCCCGACGACAAGCCTCAAAGCAGACAAAAACCCTCCTAAAGCATTCCTTGGTGTTTGTCACTCCCCTGAATGTGTACTCCACGGTGTGGTGATCAATATCTACAATACTACCTGGGCTGGTCCTCTCCACTTCACCTTTGAATGAATACAACAATTGAAAACTTTCCTGCCAGTTACCATAAATAGAATTCATAGCATGTTGTTTACCATTGAACAACCTCATGTATGGTAAATCTATCTTGAACTTATCTTTAATGTTCTTCTGCAATTCCTTTGGACCCACTTGCTGGTTTTCTTTCACCCACTTCTTTACTTCTTCTGCCACCCATCTTGACTTGGCTCTACTGATTGTATCCTTCCTAAGGGTTGACTCCTGGCATGTGTGCTTAAAAGGGTTCACTTTGACCTGAACATTAGTGTTATTTCGCATTTTAGATGCAAGCAGCCTTCATGAACAACCCTCAGTCGGACAGTGCACTCTGTAACGTACTTGATCGCTCTTGTCAACTTTGAAAGTACGTTCTACCTTGATGCAGTATGTCACAAGTGCATTTCTATACTCAGTCATGGATGCAAAAACGGTACCTTCTTCCATATGAGGGTTCAAAGGGTCCCATTCAACAGCTGCAAGGTCTTCGTCCTCACCCACCGCGTCATCGTCCACACGGACTGCATTGTGAGCCTCATCTTGGTTTTCAGCCCGAGGTGCCCGTCGTAAATTCTGAATAACATCGGAATATAGCTTCTCTTCATCAACCCCAAAATTGTAGTCATCAGGCTCCACTTCTAGGGGGACCCTACTGCCGTTGCCCACACTTGTCGAGCCACCACGTCGCCGTGCACAAACCGAACTGTTATGGCTAGAGATGCCATTACGACGACTTGGTTCTCCCCGAGAAGTTGCACCTGTCATCCTAGGCTGCTCAAGCACATCAATTTGCAGCCTCACATGAAAATATATTTCTCTTTATGCCTAGCAAACATGGTAGCTAGCTCCTCATCATTACTAACTATCACCCATTTCTTTTTCCCATCATAGTATTAGTATACCACTTCATCACGCAAACCCCAAGGATATTGGCTACAAATTACCTCCCCAAATTGTCTGAAACTCCAATTACTAGCCATTGGCAACCGATAATCGAAACCTCCTTAGTATTTCTTCTTATCCTTTGCATCGAACATGTACCAGTCCCTTCTAATGTGCACCAAGAAAGCAAACCGCAACTCCATCCTAACCGATGAAAAACAGAGACGCAATCAGCATACTAATTGGGCAAACCTACTCGAATCGACTGTTCAAGTGCACAACTAAGCTCAATCTAAACAGGAGGCGTGACTTACCCCTCGGGAACCCAGTCGTGGACGCGGTGGATCTCCGGCCCGACGCCTGCCTCGCCGACGCATGCCTCGCCAAATACTCCGGGGTCGCCGCTGCTCGCCATTTCGCCCTGGGGTTCTTCCTCCTAGCTCAAACAGCTCCAGCAGCCCCCTACCTTTGAGCGCTCCGGCCGAGCGCACGAAAGGAGGCCGCGCCGCGGGTCGAGCAGGTGGCTGGCGCCCCACCCGTGGCGTCGCAGGAAGGTGGCGGGCGTTGCAGGTAGCGGTGGAGCGTCGGCGTAGGACGGTAGCGGCGGAGCAGGCCGTGCAGCTGGTGGCGGGGCAGGTGCTGGTCGCGGCGTAGGTGGCGGCCGTGGCGCAGGATGGCCGGCCGGCGGATGGGCAGAGTGGGCGTCGATTTGGCCGGCTAGAATCCTACGAATGATTTGGGGATTTTTTTTGCAAGGGCCCACATGTCAGCTCCGGACCGACGTCCATGCGGTCCCACGTGTAAGGTCCGGACCCACTACCCCTAACGACGGCGGACGGAATGGACTCAAATTTGGCCGTTTGGCCTCGCCATAGTAGCTGTGCATGGACTAGAGGCAAAACTGAGCATAATTTACATCTGAGGGCAAAACTGAGCACATGGACACCACTGAGGGCAAAAGGATAATTAACCCTTCAGAAAACACCTTCTGGTTGCCTGTGGATGCAGTCCCCATGGAGGAAATGTCCCCTGCAGTTGTAGGTGTGTCCTTTTTTTTAGAACGAAGGCTCAAGTCGAGCCCGGCTTTGAATTAACAAAGCCATCAACTGGCCAGGATTACATCAACCGCCAAACTTACAAAGACAGAACAAAGAACCAGCTAAAACGATAAATAGAGCCGTGCAAGCAGCTAATAGGCTTCCTACCGTCTACAAACAAAGATAAAGAAACTTAAGAACAAGCCCAGCTTAAAGATAAAGAAGCCCTCCACCGAGTGCAATCCACCCCGTCGAGACACCAGCAAGCATTGAGGAGATCCAACTAGCATGTAAGGGTAACGCTGACAGCTTCATAGACTCCGGCCGAACCGTTGACAACCTCCTACATCTCCGAAGGGGCTCCCTAGTCCCTCGCCTGGCTCGAGGCGCCGATCCGTCGGACGATGCAAATGCTCTCCCAAGAGCAAAGGTGTATACCGACGCCATTGCCGCCCGGAAAGCCTGACCAGGGAACCACCAATACGCGTCGTCGAGCTCCACAAAGGCAAACAAGATACTGAGAGGGAACCAACACTCAAGGAGAAGCAAAAAGCACGGCGGGGCTGCTGATGACAGAGCAACGATGATGGGAAGCCACTGAACTTGGAGAAGAACCTCCAAGACACCACCAACTCCGACCATGTCGCCCCCGGACGCCCACCAACTAGACCGAAATTGCCACCACCCCATGCTCACCGAAGGCGGCACCTCTATGAAGGTGACGGCGCCGCGAGCGTCGTTGCCGCCCAATCCAGAGGGATTTGGGTTTTCACCCCTGTTTACGAGCAGGGGAGAGAGGCAGAAGGGGGAAAAGGGGGCAGCTTGACGGCGCCTACAAGAAGGAGACGGCGCCCTCAGGCGTCGCCATCGTCGTGGCCGGCATAGCCAGCCGAGGATTTCTCCGGGCCCGACATCTCCCCCACCCTTGCCACAGACGCGGCGCCGGCGACCTGGGCCAGCCGGAAACCGGATCTGACAGGGCCGAAACGGTTGTTGGCGGAGGCGTCAGATCCGGGCGGGTGCCCCCGCGGCCACCACGCCCCACAACCACCATCCACCGTCGCCTTGCCACCCGCGTGGCCAAGGGGAACGGCCAACACCAGCGACGGCCGCCAGCTGAAGACGGCGACGCACCACCACCCGAGGCCGCCGCCCGGCTCCAAAGCCCCTTGCGCGAAGCAGGCGGACAGATCCTCGCCACCACCCTCCCCGGCGGACGCGCGGCTTTCCGGCGACCCCCTCCGGTGGTGGCGAGGGAGAGGGGAAGGACGGGGGGAGGAGGCTGGCGACGGCTAGGGTTATCGCCGCCCGAGTCGCCCCTGCGGGAGCGACGCGGGGGCTGAGCACTTGCCTTCTCTTTTTCTATAACTATTTCTTTGCTGCGATCTCCACTTTTTGTAGGTGTGTCCTCACTCCTCAGTCCCCATGGATGACATCGGCGCTGCTGTTGTGGGAGAGGTCGGCGACCACGTTTGGCACCATGGGCACGAATGGTGCCGCTGGCAAGATGAATGCATTGTGCGGGCTCGACATTGGTGTACACTCGATCGAGATGTGGCAACAGCCACCGTAGATGTTCCAGCCAAAGAATCGCTTGCGCGCACAGCCTCGTGTCCAGACCACAGTTGGAAGAGGCCTCCACCCAACTGTTGCCCTAGAACATCATCATCCTGGCCACGCCACAACCATACAACTCGAACACCTTGCGGGGAACGGCCTCTGTCATTGGATAAACCATGTGGCTTACAGAGACTTGGATGACACTCCTCATTGTCACCCCTTGTTGTTTGGGATTTTGTCAAACATTTGGTGTGTATAAGCCAATTCGTATCAACTTCCAACCGATCACACCTCAAATTCGGTATTACAGCAGCAAGAGTGTGGTTTTCAGTAGCTCAGGCTACATGAAACCTCTTATCCTCAACCCTTCAGCTTTGCTTTGAGATCGGTACTCTTCAACTAACTTACATCATGAAGATTTCTCTTTTTTGTTTCTCTCAAACGACACACCATATGAACTTCAAACTTTGCAGATCGAACAAACATTAGAACATCAATGTGTGAAAAAACTTTCAGATTTTTTGATCTGATATAAATATAAAAATTTACATTTTGTTTGACTAAAAATATTATTTTAACTATTTAAAATGCTTGAAAAAATCTGACAGTTTTTTCCCACATTGATGTTCTAATGTTTGTTCGGTCTGCAAAGTTTGAAGTTCATATGTTGTCTCGTTTGAGAGAAACAAAAAAGACAAATGCATTCACACGGATCGCGATGCAGAATTGGATGGTGAAGATAAGGGGTACCACGTAGCCTGAGCTACAAAGAAACTTTGTGCAGCAGCAAAACAAGTTCCACCGCAGACCTCTCGTTGGAATTACGATCAGCGCTAGAAAAGCCTCTCACGCCATGAGAGAGGAGCTCCTCGGGGGGG
>LR738713.1:744778648-744799331 GCA_902687465.1 Secale cereale
AGCGAGTGGGGAAGAAATTATGTTTGATTTTATGTCCCCGCCTCAGTCCAGTTGGCCCAGTCCATGCAGTCCAAAGGTCAGGATGGCAAAGCACTAACAGCTTTGGGGCCGACCATGACATTATCAAAGCTCAGAATTTAAACTGTCAAAAAAAGTCAGCACGTGAAATTAGAGGGTGCTTGGATACGTTTTAGTCCCATGACTAAAAGTAGTGGGACTAAAACTTGCTAGCCTCACCCATGCTTGGATCCAAATACTAAAGAGACTAAAATCAAGTTAATGAGCATTTATTATCCTCCAAACCCTCCAATGCAGAACTTACATGTGTTAGAGCAAAGGAGTTAAATGAGGAGAGAGATGACTAATTCACATTTTAGTAGGGGTACCCCTGACTAAAAGATTTTAGTCTCAAGACTAGTTTTAGCCCCTCTTTAGTCAGGGGTGCTTGGAACTTTAGCCTCTTAAAGAGACTATTTTTAGTCAGACTAGTTTTAGTCCCTTGGATCCAAGCAGGGCCTTAATCTCATGTGAGACAAAAATATATCAACAACTGACCACATATCTAAAAAAACTTATTTTTGCGGGAATATCTAAAAAGTAACTAAAAATGAATTCTAACCAAATCAACAGTTCATGTGTCTGTGCAGATAATTCTGAATACAGAAATCCACAAACTCTTCCAGGCCGCCTCCACCTGCACCCTAATGTCACATTTTGAACTACCCATTATACCTTATTAAAGTGTGCACTTCTACTACTTGACTAGTAAAATGTAGTTTTGTATATAGTTATCATTATGATGCTGATTTTACATGAACTCAAAAACAAACATTATGGTGTTAGGCTAGCATGCATTGGCAGTTACATATCATCCGTTCCAAGCATCATGCATATCTCTATTTATTTTTTTGGAACGAACACGCTAGAAGCGTCTGGCTTTATATTAATAAAGCCACTAGGCAGCATCCAAACAAGGTTCAAAGTGTAGTGACAACACGAACAGACCAGCAGATACATCACGAAAGCATAAGTCCAAAAGCACGCAGGCTTAAACATAGTAGAACACTAACACATTCCCAACAGCCATCCTCCTGATATGTGAAGGACTCCCAAAAGAGACCCAATCATGCGTCGAGTCTTGCCTTGCCAACACCTGGGTCATTCTGATCCGTTCCAAGACTTCAAGTATGCGCTCAGCATCGCGTTCCTTCCCCAATGGTATCCAGGTCTGTAGAAAGAGATGCCATTTGAAAATCACATCAGCGGGGTGGTTAGGGAATTTCTTCTCTTTCGTAATTTTGTTACGAATCATCCAAATAGCCCAAAGCAGCGTCCCTACGCAGTGCCAAGCTAACCTAGCGCTGGACCCCTTCTGGGTTTAATCAAGGTTCCAGTTCGTCTGAAACGCGTCCCTAACCGCGCTCGACGCAAACTTGGCTAGGGTGCAGCAAAAAAACACAGTTACAATGGATTCTTTGCTATGTTTTGTGTTATACAGTCAGAGAGGAACAAGATAGAAGGAGAAAAGAATCGTGTTGCTTGTCACGCATAGACGAGACAAGAGTGCCCAGCCTTGCCATGTTAGGTGAGTGATAGAACTAGCCTATGTATAATGTATAAATATCTTCCTTATAAGACACTAAAACAACTGGTGATAAATCTATTTATTACATCTACCAACTCAAAAATTTCTCAGTTCATATATACTTGCTGGGTAAGATGTCCACACTCAATTTCATTTGTGCATACAACACAAGCCATGATTTCTCCTCCAGTTTAATTTTTTTCACCTACACGACCCATGGAGCAATGCAGATCGACCCATGGTGTGACTCACGCGAATTTGTGATAATCTGCCCACATTTCTGGGGAGGTTGGACTGAGTGGCATCAGAAAAACATACTCCCTCCGTCCTTAAATTCTTGTCACATTGGCGTTTTTGTAGAAAATCCCCTCCCCAAACGCCCAATGCTATTAGTATTTGGCACGGTGCGCTCGAGTTTAGGTTCTCCTAGAAGTACATAGTAACTATACTTCAGTCTAGTTATGTCAAACCACTGTTCATCTATATGTACCATGTTGATCATTGGCTTGAACATAGGCCGAGCAGAGAGATCCAATTGTCATCAATAATAGCCCTACAAAATTTCAGTCTGCAATCTTGTTCTTCGCCTTGAGGTGAGGCTTCACAGTGTCTGTAATGCGGTTGAGCTCATTCAACAGAAACCTCTAATGTAGGGTCGAACGGGCCACACCTAGAGACTGTGCCAGAGATCGAATTGTGCTTCTGCTATTCAGTGGGATTGTTGAGGTCCTTGAAAGATCCAGTTTTTTCTCTTTCGGCCAGATTTTCCTTTCTTCATTTTTTGAGACATCCACATCTTGGCCTGCGGCAATCTGTTTTTGACATCTTCCCATATTCTTTCAACCGATCGTACATGTATGTTAAACAAGGTTGGGACTAGCAGCTTGTCATATGGTTAACCAGATCCATCTCTAAGCTCGAGTACTAGCAAAGCAAAGTAAACACCATGCCTCTCCTTATGTGACAATTCTTTCCTTTTCTGATGACCTACTCAAAGGAGCGAAAGTAAAATTAGGAATATTTGCAACCAAAGTACTGCAATCAAATATGCATCTCTAGAATTCAGATCATGGAGTGTTACCCACTAAATCTTCTTGACCTTCATTTTCTTCTTGAGCTTGTCCGTCTTCTTGACCTTCTTCGTCTTCTTGAACTGGTCCGCCTTCTCTAGAATTCAGATCATGGAGTGTTACCCGCTCAGATGCAGAGTGATGCTACATAATCAACTACATATCCATGTAAGTACAACGTTACAGGAAAAAAATATACTAACAAGAGTAATGGGCAACACTTCTGCACGTGGAAGTCGCTAGAGTGACCGCCACAACTGCTGTATTTTCCGCGGTAGTATCCATCCTTTGCCACCACCATGAACACGCGGGATTGTCATAGGGTGTAATGCCCAGGATGGGACTATACCTCCTACGTGTCGAGGCACAACTTAAAGGAATAAGCCCATCCTAGAATGATCTCAAGTTTGGTATCTTTGCACGACTCATGTAAAAGAGGGATTAAAATGCAAAAGGAGATAGCTGGCTTACACTCGCCACTTCACACAATACATTACATAAGCAAAACATCATTCAAAACATCACAACCCGACTACGGGCGAAGATCCAAAAGAAAGATACCAAAACAACATAAAGCCACAGGTCAGGATTGAATCCTAGTAGAAGAACCACTACTGATCGTCGAAACGTCACAAGCAAACGGCCACTCTCTTCATCGAGCTCCCAGTGAAGTACTGAACCAGCTCCTGCATCAAACTCGGCTGAACTTGCATCTGGTGTGTTGAAGTAACTGTGAGCCACAGAGGACTCAGCAATCCCGTTCCCGGGTAACATGACTATTTAAGCCTTGGGTGTGGATAAGGCTGAAGAAAGAATAAGAGTCTGCAGCAGCACTAGCACTAACTTACGTAAAGAGAGCGAGAAGAGAAGGTGCCTCGGTCGAGAGATGATCACGAAGTGATCCTAACTAAAGCACGTCAAACATAACCCCACCGTGTTCATCTCCCGAAAAACCTTTCGGAAAATGACAGTCACGGTACACACGCTGGTAGTGTATTGGAACATGGTGTCAAGTTTTCTACAACCGGATATTAACAAGCTCCCATCTGCCACATAACCGCGGGCACGGCTTTCGAAAGTTCATAACCCTGCAGGGGTGTTCCAACTTGGCCCATGACAAGCCCACGATCCGCGGAGTCGCAACTCCAAAGGTGGGAAGACCCGATTATTCTCGGAATCCCGTGCTCAAGATACTCCGAACTAAGGTAAGGCTAATCCAGCAAATCCTCCCGGCGTGTCGACACCCTGATAGGTAGCCGCGCGTATCTAGTCTCAGGACACGACCGGATGGGCGATTCTACAGGTTTTTACCAAACCTCGAGTTTCCGCGTGGTGGCCCCGCAGACTCCCCGTTTCGGACCAACACTCATGTGGAGCACTGGCCCAGGGTTGTTGATTAAAATAAAAGGGATAGCTAGTCCCTATGCAAGTTTTATTAGTTATTAGGCAAATAGTACCAATGTTGGGACTTGCTGGAAAAGACTTAGCACTTAGCGGTTTATCAAGGGGGCCCCATAAAGCCCAACCGTGTGAGGAACGCATAATCAAGGAACATAACACCGGTTTATACGGTTCCTAGCGGCATGAGTGGAACAAATCACCAAGCAAAAGGCTTAGCCTTCCACCCTTGCCAATATATAGATGATTTCATTTTAAGCATTTATATAGTGTGATATAACCCAACAAACTTCAACATGAAGCAAGCATCTTCAATCTTCACCTGCAACTAACAATGCTATAAGAGGGGCTGAGCGAAGCGTACTTAGCCATTCAACGGTTTGCATAGGTAGGGTGGTTAGACAGGTTCATGGTTACAATAGGAGGCTGACAGGAAAACATGGGCATCGAGGCAATATACTAAAGAGCGATACTCTAGCAATAGGCAAAGATAGTAATGGTATCCGGGTTCGGTCATCTTGCCTGGGATTCCACAAGGGAGAAGAACGGATCCACGAAGTAGACGAAGCAACACAATCGAGCGAATCCTCACAACTCCGGAACGAAACCGAAGCTAACAAGAGAAGCAACCGGAAAGAAGGAAACAACACGGTAAACACACAATCATAAACATGCCATACGATGCACATCCAAGTATGATGCATGTCCGGTTTAATTATGCATGGCATGGCAATGAGCACAAACAAAACTACAAGTTAAGTGGAGCTCAATATGCAACGAGTTGCATATTGACGAAACACCACATTATAATTATTTAATTGACTCTCGGTTATTTACAAGACAAGGTTAAATGTTTTTAACATAGCAAGAGGTGAAGCATAATAAAACTACACTATTTAGGCATTTTAAATGAGGCCGGAAGAACAACAACAATTCCGGAAAATCCCCATGAGTATGTTTAGCAATTTTAAGCAAGCAACATTTCACACATATAATGTTGTTAACATGATGCGGATGACATGATCAAGTTTTATGCAATTTTTATTAAAAGTTGACATGAAGAGATATGAAGTATTGTCACCGTGGTGGAAGAAAGGGTGCCACGGCAACGAATCCGAAAATGATGCAACGGCAACATCTCGGTTCCGGTAACTCGTTGAGAGACCGGTGCAAAAGCAAAGGTGGCGTGAGAGAGTCAAGATGAAAGGTGGGGTGATCTCGTTGCCGGGTTCCCACGGGTCGGCGACGAGGCAACCGAGGAGCACGGCAAAAGATGAAACGGCACGGTGCTCACTAGGGGAGAAACATCTCATACAACACATGCATGTCACGGGTCATCGTCTCGGGGTTATACCTTCGAAACATCGTTTCGGAGTGGCTCGAGATCGTAGAGGGACGTAGAGGAAGTAGTTGTACACGGCCGTAGAGGAAGTAGTTGTTCTCGTTCGTAGTCGTACACGGGGCGACGGTAGTGGAAGTAGACGTTCCGTTCGGAGAGGAAGTAGTTGTACTCGTTTCTTCACCGAAGGTAGTCGTACACGTTCGTTCCGTAGAGGTACTTGACGCATCGGTAGGGGTGCTCGGTCCTCGGGACACCGGAGAGGAACATTGACACATCGTGTAGTCGTGGTACTTGCGGCGTCGAGCGTAGGGGTACTCGTATCCGTAGAGGTTCATGTCATCGGTAGGGGTACTTGTCAAACATGCCGGACTCATAGTTGTACATGTCAACCTGGCACTTAGTGAAAAGAAAAACAGCAGCAATATTTTTCGGTGGTCTCGGTCACGGCGAGGAGGCTGCTCCCTTGGCGAACAACATCCACAGCAAAAGGAGGCAGCACGGCGACGAGGCCGTGGCAGCGGCAACTTGGCGATGGAGGCGATGGAGGCTGGAGCATGGCGGGTCCTGGCCGAAGGAGATGCGGCAGGGTTGGTCGCGGCTTGAGGACGGGGCGCTGCTGCGCCTTGGGGATGGAGGGAGCGGTTCGCGCGCACAGGAGACCGGGGTGCTCGGGCCTGGAGGCGAGTCGCAGAGGAGGGCGACGACGGTGGCCATGAGGTCGTCCGGAGGGAGGCGCCATGGCGACTGTGGCCTGGCTCCTGGCCTGGCGATGCGGCAGCTCGCGGGGCACCAGAGAGGAGGGCACGGCGGAGGAGCACGGAGGGAGACCCGATCCGGCGCGGAGGGGAGGCCGGTGGCGGCGACGCCTTGCCGGCGGGAGGCTGAGGTCGGACGGCGTCGGGGCTGCGACCTGGCGAGGAGAGAGCGAGGGCGTTGCCTGCGCTGGCGGCCCTGGTGCGGCTCGAGGAAGATCGAGGGGCTCGGGGAGCCTCGACGAGGGAATCGGCAGAGGGGCGAGCGGGGCCGCGAGCGAGAGAGGTGAGGCTCGGGCAGAGGAGCGATGGGACTCGGGGAGCGTGGTGGCGAGCGAGGGAAAGGCTGCGGTCGAGCGAGCGCTGGGGCGAGAAACTGGCGGCGGGGAGGGAGAGCGAGGGGAGATGGGGTCGAGGAGCAGCCGCTGGCTAGGGTTCGGCCGGCTGGGCCTTGGGCCGGCTGGGATGGACCTGGTAAGCTGATGGCAGCTAGGAGGCCCAGCTGGACTGGCTGCCTCTCCTATTTTAAGAGGGAAAAGGAAAAAACAGAGAATGAAAGAAAAGGAGAGAAGAAAAGAAAGGGAAGCTAGGAGAGAATTTGCACATGAGGTTATTCTCTCGGGCTCATATAAATGAGCACGGTCCGAGAAAATATAAAAGGCATGATCGAGATATAATTCAAACATATTTGAATTTAATTCAAAAGAGTTTGAACTAAGACTTGATTATTGAAGTGTCCCAAAAATGTTCACATTTTTGGAGGAACCTCGATAAACGAGAAAAAAAATATAGGGAAGGTTTTGACGGTGAAACTTGAATTAAAGAGGCATGGGGATTATATGCAAGTGTGTTGGGTTAATTCCAAACAAATGGAATATTTAATATAGCTCCCTAATAATATTGAGGGGCTTTTATATGTTATAAAGAGAAGTCATCCTTCCCTTGATTTAAATGGACCGAAGGTCCACACAATTTATTTAGGTTGAGATGCAAAATAAAAATGACATTATGGCATTATGACATGATGCAATGCAAGAATAAAAACACAAGCACAAAAGAAACACACGAGCAACCCGGAACATCTGGAATCTTCGGGAATCTTCTGGAATCTTCTGGGACGTCGGTCTTCGGGAGTCACAACTCTCCCAGACTAACAGAGGATCTCGACACGAGATCCTAGAGATAGCACCGGGTAGAAACGAAAAGAAGAGGTAAACAAAGTTGCTTCTTTGACAGACGAGTGAAACCAAAGAACCTTGAGAGGTTGAACAATCTTGAAAGAAAGAATGCAACGGAGATGAACGAAGATGAAAACACTCCGGTAAAATGAGGAACAAGGAACATCACGAGAACCTTGCAGGTGGAAGACATGAAACAAGAGCTTACGAACCAAAAGAATATAAAACTGCAATGGTATAGCCAAGGAATAAGAATGACAGAATTTGGATAGCACTCCGAGTGAAAAATGGAAAGAATTGAACAAGAACTTGAGAAGATGGGATGATACTTGATGAAAACAACAACACACAGCCTCTGAAACAATTAAAAGAATGGCACAAAGGGTAAGAAAGATTCACACAGCTCTCCGGTTAAAAGATAGGCAAAAACTTGATAAGATGAGAGAATTAGAATGGAGGTCACAACACTCCGGATAAATAGATAAACAAGGAAAGAACATGATCTCGATAAAAACGAGATGATGGTTAAAGAGAGCAATATCACAATGCCTCTGGAATGAAAGAATAGCATATAAATCAATGAAATACTTGAACGGAGAAGAAAATGACAACTTCTCCGACAAATGAATTTGAAAGAGAATCCTTACGGAGATGAATTGAATAGAGTTGTTGGGAATTCAACAACGAGAAGAATAAGCTCGTTGTGGACTTATGGAAAACATCTCAAAATTAAGAGGTGACAACCAGCCACTAATGGAAAACAATTGATTTGATTGAGATCAACAAGGAGACGATAAACTTATTTCACCGGAAGGATAAATGAAGAACTTGGGTCATTTATAAGCACCATAATTAGCAACAATCCTTAGGGAAAACTTTTAGGTGAATTATAACCCAAGATAACTCCAACGAATAATTAAAGGGTTGAAAAGATCTCCTGAACAAGGAAAATGATGGTTTTAAATATCTCATTCTTGATAACTCATGAATCATGAGACATGAAGGAATTGTCAAAAATGACATAACACCACCTCAAAAGATAAGGGAGCAAGAATTGCAATTGGAAAGCGTGATGAAGAATGCTTGAGCTCCAACAAGAATCTTGATGAAGACTTCGAGGATGAATTAAATGATGATAAACCACCATGAAAACTCCGGTAATGAAAACATGAGAAGCGAAAGATGAAAATAATAAGATTCAAAGCCCGCGATGAATTAGATGGAGCTTGAAATGATAATTGAAATATCTTGGAGCTCCGGAAAACAAGATGGACAACTTAGAACCGAGAATATGATATGATGAACAAGCTCCGGAAAACAGAGATTTAATCACCTTGAAGGAATAAGAATAAGAATTATGTCATGCATCTCCTTCACCAATTTAAATTGATGACAACCAAAGGATTTGGCAAACTACTTATTCTCATTGGAAAGGATTAAGAGAGAACTCGCACCAGCTTGGGTAAATCTTCAACAAGGCACCGGTAGGATTATGAAAAGAACAAATGAATTAAAACGATAACAACGGAAGGGTAATCTTGAAAGAACCACCGTAAAAATATGGAGACGAACGAAGAGACATCAATGAAGAATATTTGGAGGACAAAGTTGAAAACTAAGAACGAAGAAATATTCTGAATTGATGGCCTTCGGAGGAACACAAGGAAAAGAATTCATGAAATGCTCCGGACAAGTATAAAAAGAATTCCTCATAATCGGAACAATAATGAGGATGGCAAGAAGCTAGAACCACGAATCTTCAAGAAGACGGGCCAAGATTTAAGAGAAACACTTCTCCGGTCTCCAAATGTTGAGAATGAAGACGAGAAATGCCATAAGAATTGTTGAGCACAACGGAATGAAGAATTAAAAAGGTTGAACCAATGATGAACAAGGATTTGAAAGCGATCTTGGAGAAGGCATGTGACTGATGGGAATCATTCTTATGTCACACTTTGAAAAGAATTTGAGTATAACTCTAGAAGAATTAGAAGAGTCAGGTAAGATCCTGGGAAAAACCTGTGGGTTAGGGCCCACTCAAAAGAAATCACCGTTGGAAAAAGGTTGCTTGAGAGATATTGCACCGGTTGAATTCAATGGCTTGAATAGATGACAATCCTCAAAATAATTTGAACGAATTAAGATTGGAAACACGAATCTTCAGCACTCCGGATATTAATAGCAAGAGGAGAATGATTAATTGGTGCACCGGAATAAGAAAAACAATATGAAATGAGGAAAAGGATAAGATCAACACCGAAATCTTGAATTAGATCCACCGCAGAATTTAAGAAACAAAAGAATGATGAACTAGAAGCTCTTGATCATCTTCGCGATAAATCACCGGATAAGAACATTGAAGGAAAGAATGAAGAAACATCACAAGAATAAAATGGATATTTCATTAACAATTATGGCTCCATAAGAAAAAGGGTGGGAGGGTGGGGAAACAAAGACAACTTGAGACGAACAAGATGGACACCGGTTGAAAAAGAATTTAACATAACCATCTTGATGATTAAGAAGGACTAGCACTCCCATAGAAATATGAGAACACCGATTAAGAAAGGTATGGAATCAACATTTGACATCGAAGCAACTCGAATACCAGAATCCAAAACGAAACAAAGGATAGATATGTTTATGAAGAAGATTATGTTGCAACATATCTATCCGAACAGAGAATTGAACGAATGAATTCCGTAGGTACATCTACTTGTCGAGAAGCCACTTGGAGAACAAAAGGTAAATAAAAAGGAACAAGGATCAGATAGAACAAATACAAGATAGAAGCTTCGTTCGACATCTTCGTGCTGGAAGCTTATGGAACGTGTTACAAAAGGGTTTTGCAATCCCCGGATCAGCATAGCCAAGGACCCTTTAAGATGCAACTCCCGATCGGAACATCGGCCATAAAACCACTTCACTCAATGTAGAACCCCGAACTTCATATCATGCACTCGTTGGAAGAATGCCTAGAACTACTGGGTGAACCCACCTATTAATTTCCGAAAGTTTCCAGTTATGCAATCGGGTGTTGGGGATACATGGGAAGCACCGCGCACACAACTCTAATCCTACATCCAGCTGTATCCATCCTTCAACACATAACCAGTTGTTCTCGGAAACCGTTTACCTCGGACCTTCGAAACGCATCTACTATACAAGCTATGGCAATACTCCCGAACTACCTCCCCAGTACTGGGTGATGTCGGGGTTATCTTGCCACTAACCGTATAGGAGAGATTTTCGATGTCGGCCGTCTTAAGTATTTAGTACTGCCGCGATATGCTTGTGACGACAATACCCCGAAGCTCAACTCCCCGGGACACTGCCACAACCCCTAATGTCAGGAGGCATCGAGAACAATATTCTCATCACAAAAACATCGAAACAATCCCAGAATACTCGCGAGATTCCTAAAAAAAAAATTGGTGCAATTTTTGAAAGTAGAAGAGGCAAGAGTAGTTGTCAGGAGTCCTCACCAGAGAGAAAGGGGATGAGAAGCAAAGAAATCCTACTCTCCGATATAAATATAGGACTCAAAATATTTTTCAGTGTGTGCCTAGACTCGACCGTCAACGATACGATCAATCAGTGGGGGCTCCTAGGTCGGAGAAGGCTCTGAATACCAACTTGTAATGCCCAGGATGGGACTATACCTCCTACGTGTCGAGGCACGACTTAAAGGTATAAGCCCATCCTAGAATGATCTCAAGTTTGGTATCTTTGCATGACTCATGTAAAAGAGGGATTAAAATGCAAAAGGAGATAGCTAGCTTACACTCGCCACTTCACACAATACATTACATAAGCAAAACATAATTCAAAACATCACAACCCGACTACGGGCGAAGATCCAAAAGAAAGATACCAAATCAACATAAAGCCACAGGTCAGGATCGAATCCTAGTAGAAGAACCACTACAGATCGTCGAAACGTCACAAGCAAATGGCCACTCTCTTCATCGAGCTCCCAGTGAAGTACTGAACCAGCTCCTGCATCAAACTCGGCTGAACCTGGATCTGGTGTGTTGAAGTAACTGTGAGCCACAGATGACTCAGCAATCCCGTTCCCGGGTAACATGACTATTTAAGCCTTGGGTGTGGATAAGGCTGAAGAAAGAATAAGAGTCTGCAGCAGCACTAGCACTAACTTACGTAAAGAGAGAGAGAAGAGAAGGTGCCTCGGTCGAGAGATGATCACAAAGTGATCCTAACTAAAGCACGTCAAACATAACCCCACCGTGTTCATCTCCCGAAAACCCTTTCGGAAAATGACAGTCACGGTACACACGCTGGTAGTGTATTGGAACATGGTGTCAAGTTTTCTACAACCGGATATTAACAAGCTCCCATCTGCCACATAATCGCGGGCACGGCTTTCGAAAGTTCATAACCCTGCAGTGGTGTTCCAACTTGGCCCATGACAAGCCCACGATCTGCGGAGTCGCAACTCCAAAGGTGGGAAGACCCGAGTATTCTCGGAATCCCGTGCTCAAGATACTCCGAACTAAGGTAAGGCTAATCCAGCAAATCCTCCCGGCGTGTCGACACCCTGATAGGTAGCCGCGCATATCTAGTCTCAGGACACGACCGGATGGGCGATTCTACAGGTTTTTACCAAACCTCGAGTTTCCTCGTGGTGGCCCCGCAGACTCCCCGTTTCGGACCAACACTCATGTGGAGCACTGGCCCGGGGTTGTTGATTAAAATAAAAGGGATAGCTAGTTCCTATGCAAGTTTTATTAGTTATTAGGCGAATAGTACCAATGTTGGGACTTGCTGGAAAAGACTTAGCACTTAGCGGTTTATCAAGGGGGCCCCATAAACCCCAACCGTGTGAGGAACGCATAATCAAGGAACATAACACCGGTTTATACGGTTCCTAGCGGCATGAGTGGAACAAATCACCAAGCAAAAGGCTTAGCCTTCCACCCTTGCCAATATATAGATGATTTCATTTTAAGCATTTATATAGTGTGATATAACCCAACAAACTTCAACATGAAGCAAGCATCTTCAATCTTCACCTGCAACTAACAATGCTATAAGAGGGGCTGAGCGAAGCGTACTTAGCCATTCAACGGTTTGCATAGGTAGGGTGGTTAGCCAGGTTCATGGTTACAATAGGAGGCTGACAGGAAAACATGGGCATCGAGGCAATATACTAAAGAGCGATACTCTAGCAATAGGCAAAGATAGTAATGGTATCCGGGTTCGGTCATCTTGCCTGGGATTCCACAAGGGAGAAGAACGGATCCACGAAGTAGACGAAGCAACACAGTCGAGCGAATCCTCACAACTCCGGAACGAAACCGAAGCTAACAAGAGAAGCAACCGGAAAGAAGGAAACAACACGGTAAACACACAATCATAAACATGGCATACGATGCACATCCAAGTATGATGCATGTCCGGTTTAATTATGCATGGCATGGCAATGAGCACAAACAAAACTACAAGTTAAGTGGAGCTCAATATGCAACGAGTTGCATATTGACGAAACACCACATTATAATTATTTAATCGACTCTCGGTTATTTACAAGACAAGGTTAAATGTTTTTAACATAGCAAGAGGTGAAGCATAATAAAACTACACTATTTAGGCATTTTAAATGAGGCCGGAAGAACAACAACAATTCCGGAAAATCCCCATGAGTATGTTTAGCAATTTTAAGCAAGCAACATTTCACACATATAATGTTGTTAACATGATGCGGATGACATGATCAAGTTTTATGCAATTTTTATTAAAAGTTGACATGAAGAGATATGAAGTATTGTCACCGTGGTGGAAGAAAGGGTGCCACGACAACGAATCCGAAAATGATGCAACGGCAACATCTCGGTTCCGGTAACTCGTTGAGAGATCGGTGCAAAAGCAAAGGTGGCGTGAGCGAGTCAAGATGAAAGGTGGGGTGATCTCGTTGCCGGGTTCCCACGGGTCGGCGACGAGGCAACCGAGGAGCACGGCAAAAGATGAAACGGCACGGTGCTCACTAGGGGAGAAACATCTCATACAACACATGCATGTCACGGGTCATCGTCTCGGGGTTATACCTTCGAAACATCGTTTCGGAGGGGCTCGAGATCGTAGAGGGACGTAGAGGAAGTAGTTGTACACGGCCGTAGAGGAAATAGTTGTTCTCGTTCATAGTCGTACACGGGGCGACGGTAGTGGAAGTAGACGTTCCGTTCGGAGAGGAAGTAGGTGTACTCGTTTCTTCACCGAAGGTAGTCGTACACGTTCGTTTCGTAGAGGTACTTGACGCATCGGTAGGGGTTCTCGGTCCTCGGGACACCGGAGAGGAACATAGACGCATCGTGTAGTCGTGGTACTTGCGGCGTCGAGCGTAGGGGTACTCATATCCGTAGAGGTTCATGTCATCGGTAGGGGTACTTGTCGAACATGCCGGACTCGTAGTTGTACATGTCAACCTGGCACTTAGCGAAAAGAAAAACAGCAGCAATATTTTTCGGTGGTCTCGGTCACGGCGAGGAGGCTGCTGCCTTGGCGAACAACATCCGCAGCAAAAGGAGGCAGGAGGCAGCACGGCGACGAGGCCATGGCAGCGGCAACTTGGCGATGGAGGCGATGGAGGCTGGAGCATGGCGGGTCCTGGCCGAAGGAGATGCGGCAGGGTTGGTCGCGGCTTGAGGACGGGGCGCTGCTGCGCCTTGGGGATGGAGGGAGCGGTTCGCGCGCACAGGAGACCGGGGTGCTCGGGCCTGGAGGCGAGTCACAGAGGAGGGCGACAACGGTGGCCATGCGGTCGGCCGGAGGGAGGCGCCATGGCGACTGCGGCCTGGCTCCTGGCCTGGCGATGCGGCGGCTCGCGGGGCACCAGAGAGGAGGGCGCGGCGGAGGAGCACGGAGGGAGACCCGATCCGGCGCGGAGGGGAGGCCGGTGGCGGCGACGCCTTGCCGGCGGGAGGCTGAGGTTGGACGGCGTCGGGGCCGCGACCTGGCGAGGAGAGAGCGAGGGTGTTGCCTGCGCTGGCGGCCCTGGTGCGGCTCGAGGAGGATCGAGGGGCTCGGGGAGCCTCGACGAGGGAATCGGCAGAGGGGCGAGCGGGGCCGCGGGCGAGAGAGGTGAGGCTCGGGCAGAGGAGCGATGGGACTCGGGGAGCGTGGTGGCGAGCGAGGGAAAGGCTGCGGTCGAGCGAGCGCTTGGGCGAGAAACTGGCGGCGGGGAGGGAGAGCGAGGGGAGATGGGGTCGAGGAGCAGCCGCTGGCTAGGGTTCGGCCGGCTGGGCCTTGGGCCGGCTGGGATGGACCTGATAAGCTGATGGCAGCTAGGAGGCCCAGCTGGACTGGCTGCCTCTCCTATTTTAAGAGGGAAAAGGAAAAAAACAGAGAATGAAAGAAAAGGAGAGAAGAAAAGAAAGGGAAGCTAGGCAAGAATTTGCACATGAGGTTATTCTCTCGGGCTCATATAAATGAGCACGGTCCGAGAAAATATAAAAGGCATGATCGAGATATAATTCAAACATATTTGAATTTAATTCAAAAGAGTTTGAACTAAGACTTGATTATTGAAGTGTCCCAAAAATGTTCACATTTTTGGAGGAACCTCGATAAACGAGACAAAAAATATAGGGAAGGTTTTGACGGTGAAACTTGAATTAAAGAGGCATGGGGATTATATGCAAGTGTGTTGGGTTAATTCCAAACAAATGGAATATTTAATATATCTCCCTAATAATATTGAGGGGCTTTTATATGTTATAAAGAGAAGTCATCCTTCCCTCGATTTAAATGGACCGAAGGTCCACACAATTTATTTAGGTTGAGATGCAAAATAAAAATGACATGATGGCATGATGACATGATGCAATGCAAGAATAAAAACACAAGCACAAAAGAAACACACGGGCAACCCGGAACATCTGGAATCTTCGGGAATCTTCTGGAATCTTCTGGGACGTCGGTCTTCGGGCGTCACATAGGGATACTCCACCACTGGTGATTGACTGTCTAGCTGTGTCAACAAAGTTGAGAAGCTAAGAGTACTCGGTGAGGGAGACTAGCTCCGTTTTTGTGGACAAGGAAGGATTCTAGTGCGTGTTCAGTCCGGCAAGGATTGCTGAGATGAGGCCACCATCATCGATCCTCTTTCCATGCAGCAAGTTCGTCCATGAGGCCTCTCAACTTAGTGAAGTACACTAGTAGATAAAGGGTCATCATACCCGGTTCATTTGGGCCTTTAGCCCCGGTTACAGAACCGGGACAAGAGGGTCGGTACTAATGCTCTGACCCTTTAGTCCCGGTTCAATCCAGAACCGGGGCAGAAGGGTGTCCACATGGCTTGTGCACCGAGCCCAGGCAGGAGGGGCTTTAGTCCCGGTTGGTGGTACCAACCGGGACCAAAAGGCATCCACGCGTCAGCATTTCTGTGGCTGTGGTTTTTGTTTTTTTTTAAAGGGGAGGGAGGGTTGGAGGTTTTGGGGGGTTAATTTAGATGTTTCATATTGTGTTAGCTAGCTAATTAATAGAGAGAAGTGTCCTCTCTTATGTCCGTGCTTGCTACGTACTACAGTACTACACATACGTATAGAGATGACTAGACACGGTAGCTAGCTAGCTAGCTAGTAAAGCAAACGAAGGAAACAGAAGATCGTATAATCAACATATATATATATATATATATATATATATATATATATATATATATATATATATATATATATATATATATATATATGCATACAGAGAGAAGTAATATCGACCACCTCTCCTTCTCCGAGAGATTGGTCGAACAACAAGTTCTCGTATATCTATCCGACACTATCGGGCACATATATACAAAAATTATCTCTTACAAAAATAATCTCCTATCATATGGATGCATGGTCCACATAGTATTCTCCGTCTTCAGCGATCACGTGTTCAAGGAAGAATGCCGCCAATTCCTCTTGAATTGCTCGCAGACAATCTGGTGTTAGGAGTTCATCCCGCATCCGAAACATCTTATTTGAAGTAGGGGGTCAATACATGAAATGATGCTATAAATTTGTGAATATTATTGATTGCTTACGCACTTCAAATTGTTCTTCAGTGTAGCCCCGCTCACAGGTCGTGTGGCGGATGGACTCGCAAATGTAGTATCCACAATAATCATTCCCGGGTTCCTGCCACAACCACTTTACAAGAAATAGAGGTCAATCAAACTGATAAGCAAGAATGCCAAATTGGTATTGATGAAACTAGCGCTTGAATCAAGATATAGGAGATGCGCGCGCGGAACATGCTACTATATAGTACTTACTTTCGGGTATCTAAATTGTAGCTTCTTCGGCAGTCCCGGAGCTTTTTTGGTGAATTTTCTCCAAACCCTGCCAGACAAAGAAAACAATTAGTTGATATCAGAAATGAAGTTGCTGATATATATGCATGGTGGATAATATTGATCGATTTAATTTACCTGGCTAGCATTTGAGTCATGTCCGCATACTCCTCGGGATCTTTACGTTTAGAGTCCAAGACAGTTACTACTCCCTTCTCAAGCTTAATCTCTAAGAGAATATAGTGGAAGCTGCGCACGAATGCATGAACTCATCAATTACATCACTATAACCTTGACTGATATATAAGGGAAACCAAATATGCACAAGACAGTAACACTCACTTGAAGTTGTAAGGAAAGAGTATTATATCTTTGTTTTCATTTACCACCAACGATCGTAGCAAGTTGGTCTCGGTATCGTCGGGACGCAATTTAACCTCGGTTGCATCTATGAGCTATGTGTTAATAAACCCAATATCACCTACTTGTCTTTTCTTCAATTCGACGATCTTCAATCTGCATAATATAGTGAGGATAATTATAAATACATGCAATGAAGATCAGCTATATAGAGAGACTTAATGACAGAAGTAGTACTACTTACAGACAGTAGCAGGTGACCGTGGCTTTATCGAGGGCCAATTGATTGAAAAACTGATAGAACTCCTCAAATGGAACAGGCAACAGGTCAATTCCAACGAGGTCATGCTCCGGTTTAACTCTCAAATACAAGTTATCCCTCCCCAAAGACTCTCTGCAGATTTTCAAGTACCAATCATGCAATCTTCGCATATTCGTTGATAGAGATCTTTCATTTTTGACGAGAGGCTTTTTGTACTCGTATCTTTCTATCTGCACTTCCAAGAAATCATAGTGTACATCGTCGGACGCGTAATCTGCAAGATTGGTATAACCAGGCACCATCCTCGGATCATTAGCGACCATGTCGCTAGACACCTTGAGCGGGGGGGCACGATTGGTCCGCTTGTTCGCCGAGCTGGGCAATTTGTTTCCCAGCTCGCCCTTCTGCTAACCTCTGATCACTTTTAGTACTTCCCGACTGCTTCGCTGCTTGATATGACTTTTGGATCATGCGGTCATAGTTGTCCTGCGGCTTACTTTGCGCTGGTTGCTTCAGGGCAGCAAGAGTGCGCTTTGCTTTCACCGCATCTATCTTCTCCTCCGGAGGTGGATGTCTCTGTGCTTTCAACCCTTCAAAAAAGTCCTTCACTTCGCCTTGAGCGATCTTCGTGTTTTCCTCGTCGGACCTCTCGTACGGTAACTTCTCTAGAGGCGTGAGAGAAGGACCGAATCTGCATCGCCTCCCGCCTCTGGCTGTACTGGTAGACATCGCCGGACCAGACGAAGCGGCTATCTTTTTTACTTGCTTACGCGCCGGAGCAGGAGCAGCCGGAGCGGCGGCAGGTCTCTTCCGCCCTTGCTGATTAGGCGGAGAAGGAGGAGTAGGCTGGCTGCTTGGGCGCGCCGGCGGCGAAGGAAGCGGAGTGCCGCCACGCGCCGGCGGCGAAGGAGGCGGAGTGCCGCCATGCGCCGGAGAAGGAGCCGGAGTGCCCTGATGGTCACTCGCCGGAGGAGGAGGCGGTGGAGGAGGCGGAGTGCCCTGACTCGCCAGAGGAGGAGGAGGAGGCGGAGGCGTCTAGTTGGGAATGTTGATTAGGTCCTTCCGCCATAGGCATGGAGTCTTCAGTGAAGAACCCAGCCGGGTCTCCCCTTCACGTGTAGGGTGGTCAAGCTGGAGCTCCTCAAATCCCTCCGTTATTTCATCGACCATCACCCTAGCATATCCTTCTGGAATCGGCCGGCAGTGAAAAGTGTCGTCGGGTCCAGAAGGATAAACAGAGCCAGCAGCCGCCTTGACCTTCAGATTCATCCACTGCGCCATAAGGTGGCAATTTTGTGCCTGCGTGATAGCATCCACGGGATTCCTGGCAGTAGCCGTCAAGGCAGGCTCTGGCTGAAGCAGCTCGGTGGAAGCCACGCTGCTTCTCCGCTGAGATGGCGGGGTAGCTTCGGGGGAAGCTTCGGCAATTCTTTTCTCCCGATTTGCTTCCCGTTCCTCTATCGCTTGTATTCTGGCCCGCAGCGCCTGGATTTTGGTCTGCTCCATTTTCTTCCTCCTGTCGTGGCATTTGTAGCCTCCTGCGTCCGGAAACCCAGCACGCCACGGAAGGGAGCCTGGCGTGCCTCGTGTCCGTCCAGGGTGCTCAGGATTCCCGAGGGCCATTGTCAGCTCGTCGTTCTCTCTGTCGGGGAAGAACGTCCCTTCATGCGCTGCTTTGATATACTGCCGCATCTTCCTGAGTGGTGTTTCCAATTGCTTGTCCGTCCAAATGCACCACCCTGTTACAGGGTCCAAGGTTCCACCAGCCCCGAAGAACCAAGTCCGGCAATGGTCTGGCCAGTGCATTGTCTCTGGTTCGATCCCTTTCTGAAGCAGATCATTCTCAGCCTTGGCCCACTTAGGCCGGGCTATGAGGTAGCCGCCCGACCCCGTGCGATGGTGATGCTTCTTCTTCGCATCATTTATCCGGTTTGTCTCCGACATCTTCTGACTCTTTTCCGACTTCTTATGGGCCACAAATGCGGGCCATTCATCTTTGATCTTCTCATATATGCCCACGAATTTTGGAGTCTTTTTATCTTTGACAAACGTATTGAGTTTTTTCTTCCATGCCCTGAATTGGTCTGCCATCTTCGAAAGTGCAGCAGACTTGATTAACTCCTCTTTAACTGGGTTCGCCGGATCAACCTCTCGCGGTAGGACGAAATTTGACTTCAGCTCAGTCCAAAGATCTTCTTTATGCATATCAGTGACATAAGTCACCTGAGCGTCGTTTGCAGTCGGCTTTAACCATTGATGGATGCTGATCGGGATCTTGTCCCTAACCAGAACCCCGCACTGATTAACAAATGCGTTCTTTGTCCGGATGGGTGCAATCGGCTCGCCAGAGCGCGAGATTTCTGAGATCTCAAACTTTTCATCCGGCCTCAACATTTTCTTCGCTCCTCGTCTCTTTACCGAAGATTTGCTCGATCCGGAGGGCTAGAAAAAGGAACAAAGACGAGAGTTAATGAATGAATCAATTAACTAGTCAGCACATGCTTAACTAACATATATACCTCCTGGCCGGACTCGGTTCGGTCACCGGAGCCAGCATCACGGTCTCCTTCTTGCACCGGCATTGGGTCACCGGAGCCGTCCTCACGGTCTACTTCTTCCATGTGCATTGGGTCACCGGATCCATCAATATCATAGCCTAGATCTTCCAGCTGCAACTCTTTTTCGACCTGCTCATCGGTGTCGTTGAGAAACGACAAGACGGCATTTTGTCCGTCTGTGATTATGTCCATCAACATCGCTTCTTGTGCTAGGTCTCGGGTGTTGTCGTCCATTGTTTCTACAAATATTTACAACATGCCAATTATTATTCAAACATGACAGATGGATATATTAATGGCAAACGTAGAACTAGCTTTGACCCTCGACTGCTCGGCGATCCACAAACCCTAGACCCCCTCATGTCACATTTTGTCTAGTGTCAAAGGATTCAACAAAACCAAAACTTCATCATTAGGCGAAAGTAACAGTAGCATGATGGTACGAAGCTCTCCAAAGTTGTTTTGGAACGGAGTCCCCGGATAAGATAATTCGTAACAAAAGACGGATTATCCTATCAGGGACTTCGTTCCAGAACAACTTTGCATAACTTCGTACCAAAATGCCCCGGTTACTTCTGGCAAATGATGAAGTCATGGAATTCTTCAATACTTTGACACTAGCTAGGCAACCTCTCTCGACCCCCGACTTCTCGGCGATCCACAACCCTAGACCCCCTCATGTCACCTTTTTTCTAGTGTCAAATGATTCAACAAAACCAATACTTCATCATTAGGCGAAAGTAACAGTAGCATGATGGTACGAAGCTCTCCAAAGTTGTTTTGGAACGGAGTCACAGATAAGATAATCCGTAACAACAGACGGATTATCCTATCAGGAACTCCGTTCCAGAACATCTTTGCATAACTTCGTCCCAACATGCCCCGG